>JANITX010000212.1:61349753-61374401 GCA_027564395.1 Erythroxylum ulei | reverse complement strand
TTCATATTTATACTTGTTTATTATTGTATGCAGTGGCAATATCATTGTTGCTATATTTTGTTATCTGTCTATCCATTGGTAGTTTCCTTCTTGAGATTAAAATATTTGGTAATGTTTGTTTCATTGCTATAGCTCATCATCAGTTGGTGTTTTTGCAGAACTAAAGACTGACCCTCTTAAGGATTGCAGAGGAATATTTTTCAAGTTAGTTGAGTGCTTTCACAGATTTAAACTCGGAAGTAGTGGATCTGGTATGAAAATTTTGCATTTTATATTATGCAATTCTAAAGATTTGTACTCTTCTCTTGTGTGGCAAAATGCCTTGTTTTTTTGTGTGGCAAAATGCCTTGTTTTCTCTTCAAATCATCACTTGCTAGAATACACAACCAATCTTTGTAATAAAAATCACCATTTCCTTTCACAGAAAAGTCAGATTGTTTACCTTCCCGAGTTGCCTAAACAAGTTATTGCAACTTATCATCAACTTTCTGAGCATTACATATTTCTTATTTCAAGGTAGGCCTAGCTTTTTGCTAAGTTATTAAAGCCATATTAGATGAAAGTCCCCATTCACCCTGTTGCACTAGCAATGCCAAATCTTCCGACTTAAGGCACTTGCCATGACATTAGCCTTACCCGGATGGTAGTCCATAGTATAGTCATAATCTTTAAACAATTCTAACCAACACCATTGTCTCAGATTAAGTTCCTTCTGGGTAAGTAGGTACTTCAGAATTTTTCACCAAACAAGTAGTGTCGCCAAATTTTCAAAGTAAACACTACCACTGCAAGATCAAGATCATGTGTAGGGTAGTTCTATTCATGTGACTTAAGTTGTCTAGAGACATATTGATTCAATCTTTTTGTTCTTTCCCTTATAGGTCAAATAAAAAATATAATCCAAGGATTGCAATATAGCATGCAACCTCGAGTCATCTCACATAATCAGAACCTAAATGAATGGACCTAAGCTAACCTATATGTCATGAAATGCAAGCTAAATAGTAAAGAGGGGATTTTGATCTTTGGGAACCTTAACTGAATTAAATTGAATTGCAAGAAAAATGTGTAAAAAGTATTTTTGGATTTTTTTGGGAATGGAGAAACAAAAAGATAAAGACAATGATCAAGTGGTGATAGTTTCCTCTTGAAAATGAGCTTTGGCTATCATAGTTCAAAATCAATTTTCGATGCGAGTGGAAATCACTAAGTTTCAAATGGTAAACCTTAAAGGACTCTTTAAGTCCAAGGTCTTAATCAACGAACTCCATTTCTTAAGACCTTGTTAAATTCCCTTAGTGTGTGTAATGGGTAAGTCAATGCGACAAGTCACTTTAGGATCTCAAATCAACTCAATATCAAACACAACTATGCAAGATAAATGAGATTCAGCAACATCGCAAATAGACATATATGAGACTTCATATATTTAAGCTCAAAGTTCTACATCAATAAATCTCGACCACACATTAAATATCCAACACTTGATTAAACTTTAATCAAGAATATTCAACTATAAATTACAAATCCTAGACCTAGGAGTTCATAAATCATAGCTGAACATGGATTAAGCTATTCCCCTTTTAAACCCATTGAACTCAAGCCATTGCTACGTCTTCAAGATGAGAGAGGTGCCTAGCCACGCATAGCTCCAAGAAAATTCACAACCGAGAAGATACCCATGGTAGTAATCGACGGTGGAAAGTAGAAGACAATGGTATGATTAAGAGAAGACGATGGTGTGTGTATGTAGATGGAGTTGTATCAGATGATCGAATGATAGTCTGGAGGTGTCGACTCTCTCTCCTTTTGTAAGTTAGCCTAAAATAGGTCTTTTTCATAAAAATGGGTTGATGGATTGGGTTGCACAGTCAGTTAATTTGTCGAAAATGGTCTGGGTCTGTGCCAATTCGAAGGTTTCGCCGCGGTGAACTTTTCTCGAAAGATTTATTCAGTCAACTTTAGCTTTTTCGGCAGTGCAAACATTATCTTCACCGCGGCGAACTTTTTCCAAAAGGTCTCTTCAGTAGATATTCAGATTTCGCCGTGATGAACTTGCCTGTTGCACCCTATTGACTTGTTGACTTGTGCTCTTGTTCTTCACTCGTTGGCTCTACTTCTTAAATCTCCTACAATGAAAAATAATAGTTTGCAGTATCAATTGTTCTAAGAAAATCAATTTAGTGCAATTTCTAATTATTTGTGACAATTATACCCTCAAACTACATTAATTCAAGACAAGCACTCAAGAGTTAAATTAAGCACAAAAATCGAAAAATAAGAGCCAAGAAGTATAGTAGAAACCATGAAATTGTCACCAATTGATATAGAAAACTTGGGTTCAATCATATATGCAACTACCTTTCCATCCTACATCAAAACATAGCCCAAACCATTTCTAGATGCATCACTAAATATAACATATTCCTTACCAGAAGTAGGTTGAGTCAATACAGGAGCTTCAGTGAGCATTCTTTTTAATTGATTAAAACTAGTTTGACATCTATCAGATCATTCATACTTCACTCCTTTTCGTAGTAATTTAGTCAAAGGGGATGCTATCACCGAGAACCCCTTCATAAACTGGCAATAGTATCTAGTTAAACCCAAAAAACTTCTCACTTTTATCACATTTCAAGGCGGCTTCCACTTAACAATTGCTTCAATCTTACTAGGATCAACTCTAATTCCTTGAAAAGAGACATCATGTCCTAGAAAAGATACTTCCTGAAGCCAAAAATCACACTTACTTAATATAGCATACAACTTCTTTTCTCGCAGGGTTTGTAATACAATCCAGAGATGCTGAGCATGATCATGCTCATTCTTGAAATAGACCAGGATATCATCTATAAATACCACAACAAACTGCTCTAAATAGGGCCTAAACACTTTATTCATCAAATTCATGAATGCAACTAGAGCATTAGCTAACCCAAATGGCATTACTAGGAATTCATAACTCTATAACTTGTCCCAAATGCAGTCATCGGGACATCCACATCCTTTACTCGAAGTTAATAATACCCTGATCGCAGGTCTATCTTTGAAAATACCCCTGCAGCTTTTAATTGATTAAATAGATCTTCTATTATTGGGAATAGATACTTATTCTTCACTGTGACCTTATTTAATTTCTTGTAATCAATGCACATCTGAAGACTTCCATCTTTCTTCTTAACAAATAGAATCGGTGCTCCCTAGGGTGAGACACTAGGTCGAATGATCCCCTTATCTAGTAGCTCCTACAAATGGACCTTTAACTCCTTCAATAAAGTAGGAGCCATCTTATAGGGTGCTCTGGATATAGGAGCAGTGCCAGGCATAACCTTAATAGGCAACTCTACTTCCCTTTCAGGAGGAAGTCTAGGTAGCTCTTTAGGAAACGCATCTGGAAATTCATTCACCATTAAAATGTCTTGCAGTTTAACACTGTCCTTTTTATAATCAAGTACAAAAGCTAGATAAGCTTCGAATCACTTCTTAAGAAACCTTCAAGCTTGCATAGTAGATATCACACTAGTTAGAGAACTAGTGCGGATGCCATACAATAACATTTTAGGTTGATTAGGCTTCCTAAGCATAACTATCTTAGCACTACAATCAACCACATCCTGATCCTTAGACAACCAATCTATACCTAAAATCAAATTGAACTCATGAAAAGAAAATTTAATCAGATCCGCTATAAACTTACTACCTTGGATCATAACAGGATAGTTTCTATAAACCTGATTAACCAACACACTGCTAGAAAAGTGCTCTAAAGACAATCACCTTTAGCACTTATTGTACAAATCATTTTATGATTATTAAAGGCATTTTTCATTATTTCGATGTTCATACATTTATGGATTTGATGTTGATCTTAAATTGATTTAATGAAGTCCTTGATACAGAATATAGTATGGAGGAAATCATTATGAGATCATGATAATGAGATTCCTATCATGTGTAATTATATTAGTATCTAAACTTTTCCTAGTCATAGGATTAATAAGATAGGATATCATTAATCTGGATAGACTAGCACATGTTATACTCCTTGATTGGATCAAGCAATAGATCTCGTAAGTTTAAGACATGAGTTGTTTAGAGTTAACATGTAGATGCTTACTAAGCATAGTAAGTATATTGGATTGACCTACTATGAGATAAACATATGGATATTCTTTTCCAGTGTCAATGATAGTCTAATCATAGCAATGTTGCAAGTATCACTTGGCATGAGGTGGTCAAGGGTATCTCGGGTACTGATCCTCTACTTTGACTCCATTCATCGATGCTTTTTAGGGGTTACTCATAGGGTGGTGATTTGGTACAATATGAGGTATTTGGAGGTAATTGAGTAGTCAATAAAGGATTCACCACTCCCGATAGAAGGAGATGATACCCAGGGTCTCTTGTCAGGGTCATTACTCTGGAGTCTCTGGCTAGAGCAGGTATGTGTCATGAAGAGAGTCTTCAATGATACATAAAGTAACGAGAACCTCAAGACAAGATCTAATATCACTTGGACTAGACATGACGTATTCTGTCTAGTGGGAGTTAACACTTTGAACGTACTCTAAACCAAGTAGGGTATAGATTGTGAAAGGACGAACTTCATGGCAACATTGTGTATGAAAGGGTTCATAGTCAAACCATTTACTTTTTGATCAATTGGGGTTCATGATGTGTTACTAGATACTGCTCTTGACTTACTTGAATTAAGTATTAATTCAAGTGGCCAACATAACCGGGAACCTAATGAGTCACACACACAGGAGATCTAAAGGAAGAGTAAAATGATCTTGAATGGTGATTCAAGATATGAGAGAGTATTTTCGAATTGTATCGTGATGTGATCGTGGCAGAAAATGTTGCATGGAATAGATTAGAAACAAGTGTTGTTGGCTACCAATTTGGTAATTAGCTTCCTAAAACTTCCATTAATGCATGCTATTCATGGTCATTAACTTCCCAAACTTCTGTTGGCTACCAATTTGGTCATTAACTTCCTAAAACTTCCATTAATGCATGTTATTCATGACCATTAACTTCCTATTAGTCTTCATTAATGATGGGGGTTATAGGAGGCCAAAGAGGGAAAAATAATCATCATTTTCATGCATCTTGTGTAAGACACAAGTGAAAGTAAGGTTCTTTCTTACGCACACACTCTTTTTCTCTCTAACACTCACAAGAGTTCTTGTCTTTGCTAGCACAAACGTAGAACTGTAGCCATCTCTGAGTGAGGTTTCATTCTTCTATCTTTGTATGGACTTTCATTAGAGACGGTCTACATTGATCATTGTGGTTTACGACAACCCAACACGGAGAAGATTAAAGAACGAAGGAGATCATCTGAAAGGTATGTAAGCATATTACATTTCATGTTTTTGTTTCCTAAATCTATATGCATAAGTAGATCTGGTTTTTGAGGTTTCGTTTTATTTTCTGCTATGTATATTTGATATATATTATATATGAGAGGCATGATCGGAACCTTACACACACTACTACTTAAAGGACTAGTTACATGACTATCATAATCTAATTGATTTACAAGCATCCCTTTATCAGGAATTTTTTCAACACAAATATAGGAATGAGTGGATTTAGAATCAATCAAAGCATGCATTTTAGAGTTGAAGAAAGAAACAGTACCCGTAATGAACTCAAGTGCATCCTGATCCTCACGAGCTTTCAATGCATAAGCTTGCGCCGAAGCAGAAGGCACAACAGGTCTAACCTAACTAGATCCTCTACAACCTCTACTTTGTCCTCTGTTCCCAACAAATGCATGAGAAACTTCTCTACTAGCTTGTGACATCTGAGGCTATTGCTTAGGACAGTTTACTATTAAATGATCAGGGATGCCATATCAAAAACATGCACCTGTAGTCCTCCTATAAGTACCCCGATCGTATTTGGAGCAATGAGGGCACCCCGGAGCTCTAGAACCTCAGCATATAAAAGAACCATACTAATATCAGCCGATGAGGGAAGTCTTGTGACTTTCCCCTAGTTGTATATCTCTGAGTAAATTCTTATGCAATGGAAGCACCTTCACGACTTCTCTTACCCGAGGACTAACCTCCTCTAGAAAAATCTCTTCACTGAACCTTTTCCCTCCTAACCATCTCTTGCTCCTTCATTTTAATGGCAGCTTGTACTTGTTGATGATAGCTCACTTACTGCAAAAGTGTGAATGCTGCTAGATGCTCTTTGATCAAATCATTTATACCATCCTCAAATTGATGACACCGGAACTCCTCAATAAGTACAAATTCAAGTGCATACTTACTGAGTCGAATAAATTCTCCGTCGTACTCAACAATAGACAGATTTCTCTGCTTTAAGTTCAAGAACTGCTTCCATTTCTCCTTTCTATAGGCTTCCGCCATATACTTGGCTTTAAACTCTTGGGAAAAGAAATCCCAAGTCAGAGGCTTTGATAACTAAGGATATTTGATAACAAACTTCCACCATTCATAGGCCACTCCTTGAAGAAGGGAGACAATATAATGAACCATCTGGTCAGGTGGGCAACTAATTTCATCTAACACTCTCTTCACCTTTTCCAACCAGAATTCAGCCCTTTCAGGTTCTTCTAGAGATGTTCTAGTAAATTCTTCAGCTCCATACTTTTGCAACTGATCAATTGGAGCCTTGGATACGGTGATACGGTGCAATAAAGTCATCATATCTTGTGACAACTTAACTAAAGCCTCTCCTTGAGCTGGAGGTGGAGGAGGGTGTGGGACTTCCACTTCATCTCAATTTATCCCAAAGGGTCCAGATATAGATGGACAAGATCACGTAGGATTATTAATCTTCGCAACTTCGTCAATGACTTCATGAGATCTTTCCATACTTAAATCTAAAACTAAAATATGGGACAAATCACATTAGGCCAACACAACTCTGATATTCAAGTACAAACAATATTTAAGCATTGGCTAAACTAGAATCGCCTAAACCATGGTCTGTTACCAAACAATGTAACACCTAAATACCCCCTGAGAGGATATACAAATGCCACACAAAATAATCCTAGAATATATCAAGATATTCCAAAAATTCATTGAAAATAAGATAACATACTTCACATTCATAATTTGTTGTGTTATATACAAAAAACTATGTACTCATCATATACATGCCTTACATACAAATCCATTCTGTATTATAGTTATTACAAACCATTTATACAAAGCACAATATGTCTCAACACATTGAAATACAGCTTAAAACTTAAACATAACATTTTCCAAAATCATATCAAGTCCGTCATTGGCCACTGTGATTGTCCCAGCCTTAAGTCTTCGTATTAGAACCTACACAGAGACAAAACCACCGAGCATATAGCTTAATGGGGAATAACTAAACAAGATACATAATGGCGACTATTCTAACAGTCGATGAACATTCACATGTACTGAACTAGGTCATATCATAAGCAATCTTTAATTGTTCATATTAAAGAGCAATCCATACATTATTTGTCTCAAAACATAATGTAATTCATCAGTACAAAACATTCTTGCATTAGAAAAAACATATAAGTATTAGAACAGAACATCATTACTTCATAACAAAATTGATTGAGCCCAAGTTTATTATAAATTGGCGACACTTTCATGGCCTTTACACTCTTAATTCTTGATTTTGTGCTTAATTTAATCCTTGAGTGTGCACTCTTATTTTATTCAATTTGATAGTAAAAATTGTCACAATTGGTATTAATTGCATTCCTTGATTTTTCTAAGAACAATTGATACTGCAAATTGCTATTTTAATTTTAGGAACCTCAAGGAGAAGGGAGTCAATGTGCTGAATTGAAGTCAATAGGAGAATAAACCTTTTGGGAAAAGTTCGCCACGGCGAGTCCATTTGTCACCGCGGCGAAGAGCTAGGAATCTAGGATAACCTTTCGGGAAAAGTTCGACGCGGCAAAGATTAATTCTTTCGCCGCGGTGAAGGATCCAAAAAATGCACAAAACCTTTCAGGAAAAGAACGTCACGGCGAGCCTACCTGCCACTGCGGTGAAACGTCAAAAAACCTGAACATATTTGGAAAAATCTCTCACTTTTCCAAACCGACCTGTGACCCAACATTTAAAATCATGCCAAATTAGGTTATGAAATATACCTTTCGGAGATGAGAGAGCCGACACTCCATTATACACTCTCTCGACTTTCATCCTTCAACTGTTTTTCACGCTTCATTGTTGCTCTTATCAATTATCGCTGCTGCCATGGATGTTAGGGGTATGTCTACAGTTATGAGTGTTCCCGGAGTGGTGCTTAGCTAGGCACCATTTCCTTTTGAAGATGTAGTGATGGCTTGAGTTCATGGGGCTTCAAAAGGGGAGTAGTTAATTTGTGTTTGACTACATTGTTATGAATTTTTGAGTTAGTATTTATGCTTTGTAGTTGGATTTTCTTGATTAGAGTTTAATCAAGTTTTGAACTATGCATTGTGTTATGGATTGGTAGATGTAGAACATTGAGCTTTAATATATGAAGTTTCATATATGTCTTTTTGGTGATTGTGTTAATCCACTTTTATCTGCTTAGTTGTGTTGATATTGAGATTATACTTGATCCAATTTGACCACTTGCATTAACTTGTCCATTACACACACTAAGATACATTCAACAAGGTTTTAAGAAATGGAGTTCATTGATTAAAACCTTGGACTTAAAGAGTTATTTAAGGTCTATCATTTGAAAACTTAGTGAATTTCACTCCCAAAAGATTTGTTTTGAACCATGATAGCCAAAGCTGGTTTTCAAGAGGATTTTACCATTTTTTATCATTGTTTGAGTTTTCACTTTTCATTTCCCAAAAATCCAAAAATACCTTTTTCTTTCATTTAGTTCAATTTTCTTAATTTTTACCAATGATCCAAACCCCCTTTTTATTAACTTAGTTTGCATTTTTTACAATTAGGCTAGCTTAGATCTTTTGTGCTAGGTTCTGATTAAGTAAGACGACCAGAGGTTGCATCCTATATTGCAATCTTTAGAATTAAATTTTTGATTTGGTTTCCAAGGGAGTAATCTAAAGACTCAACTGAGCAGTCGATCACTAATAATCTATTGCCTTCAAATTTTGAATTGAGATATGATATTCCTAGTAGACTATAAACTCATTCAGACTAAGTTTGATTTCTCCTCAAGCCCCTCAAAACCTTCATTGGTATTAAAGTTTGGCTTTAAGTATGATTTGGGTTTTTTTCTCTAAAAGCTTTTTATATTCACCTAAACTTCATTAGTTGTTTAAAATGAAAATTGAGATGACAAATCCTCTACAAACTAGAAATCGAGAAGTTCTAAATAAGGATCTTCTAATACCCTAGTTATGCTTCTTAGTGATAAAGTGTTGAGAGAAGACTTTTAGATGAAATATGCAGTTGATTGATTGTCATTTTCTCTTCAATCCCTAAAGTAAGTATTAATTCTAACCTTCATACTATTATATAGTCAATAATTAAGGTTACGATATCTAGCCAATAATTAATATTTTTATTGATTAATATAACCATAAATTAAACTAAATAGATTAAGAAATCAATAGAAACAAATGAGCAAGTAAACAATCGAAGAAAGTAGATATGATATAACACTTTGACTAGAATTCCCTCTATTATCATATTGTACCTTGATTAAGTTATTTAGAATCTTTATGATTTAGGCCAATGAAGTCTCCTAATATAATAAAGTATTACCTTTTTGATGTGTAATTTGATTGATTAATTGATATGTTTATCTATTAACACATTTAAGAATATAGTAAGTATTATGAAACTTCATAAAAGGACACCCTATTATAAGAAGCATCAGTTATATATTTCTAGCAACATACTTAATCCTCAATATCAATTCCTAAGTCAATTTTATAAGTAGGTTCTTTCCATAATGTCGATCTGTAAATTAGATTAGCATTAAATTTTCATGTATATCTAACCAGCAATAAAAACAACAAAAATATTTCACAAATATAAATCTCTTCTATTAAAATATTGAATCAATCCATATAAGATTAAAAAAAAACTAAGGTTCCTTCTAATCTATGTGTAAAATAAAACTAGCTACAAATCATGCTTGAAAAAATAATATCAAATAAAAGAATTGAATAGTTTATAAAGAAGGTGTTCTCCAATGAATATCTCAATCTTTTGATGTAATTTGCTTCATGAAACAATTCTAATCTCTCTCATTATTGAATACAACTATATGATGTGTTTTAGGGTTGCTCTCTCTCTAACAATAGCTATCCCTAATTACAACTTGAAAAGAGCTAAACAAAAACAAAACTAAATCTTAACTAGGATTTCCATTGCCATTTATATATACTTTTCCCGTGGACATGATTGTGTCCTAAGTCATATGTTTCATTGCTTCTGTATAATTTTTTAAAAAGAGGAACATAGATTCTTACATGCACACGTCTTAGGTCATATATCATACCATATTTGCTTCGTCATTTGACATGGGCTATAACCTAAATGTGTATAAGGCCTTATCTTCTCAACTAAAGTTTCAGAGAAGAACAAGTCTTAGCAAAAAACTATTTGCTACACTATATTTAATCTTCTTGGCATATGCTTCTAATCAGACAAGTACATTCAAATGGAATAATGATAAGGATAAAGCTCTAGTATTGTTACATTCATTACCAAAATATTATGAAAGCTTTAGGGATATACTAAAACATAGTAGATAAACTATTGTTGACATTTTCTAGAAGTATTGTATAGAAATGAGATTGAATATCAAAATATATATTTAGTACGTTACCACCCTATCTTATTTAGAAAAGATAGAGGAAAAATTGAAGAAAAGGAAGTAAAAAGTTCCTAATAAAAAATGAATTTGAGGTCGAATTGTAAAATAGAAAAGGTATTAGATACCTTATTTTAGCTACCAAAGCAATTTCTTATCTAGAAAGATTGTAAATTTAGAGATTTTTGAAAAGAAAATGAACTTAGGTGTAAGGTTAAAAAAGTAATCTGAGTAAAGCAAATAAAACATATGATTGATTGCCTAAAATTTTTATAATTTTACATAAAATTCAAAAATAAAATGTTTGGATTAATATATAAATTTTGAAATAAATTTAAAATATTTGGATGAATGCCTAGAATTTTATGATTTTACTTAGGATTTAAAAAATATTTAAAAATGCTTGGACCATACCATAGGGATCTGAATGCTAAATAATCTTGAGATTTGGTTTTAAAAGGTAAGTTTGATTTGCAATGAGCGAATTGATGATAAAAGAAAAAAAGAAAAAAAATCTTAAAGGGATAAAAAGGTTGAACAAAGGTTTTTTTGTATTCAAACGGATGAAAAGGATCCTTAAAAGAAATGACTTAAAACTTTAGAAGAGGATTTGATAATATGGGCTATTCAAACTAAAAGCCAAAAATTGTGTCCTCACACATACTTCCACTATATACATCTGCAATATCCATTTCTTACATTTATATCCTAACATATATTTTTCACTTCAAAAGCGTAAGCCTTTAGCTCATCCATCTCTTTATTGGTAATCGTCGTAGTCACCTTTACCTCTCTGTTGCTTTTTTGACTCCTATTGAGACAAGTTTTGGCAATATTCCTTAAACATTCCTTAATAGGCTGCTTAACATCAATGCCAAAGAGTAGTTCTTTTGGTTGAATCTCCCAAGTCCTAAATAATGTTGCCACCAACTAATGCATCTTGGCTAACTCAAATGCTTATTACAAGTTTATGAGATTTCATATATTTACATGAAAATTTTGGATTTCAAAACTTTAAAGAACATATTGACTAAATATGATTCCAATATACTACCTTGCGTAAAATTCTATCAAACTATGTAAACATACTCCTTCATTATTCCCCTTTATCTCAATTGTTTCAGCTTACCTATTGGGTCTTTAACTACAACTTCACCGAATCTCTTGTTTAATGTTAATATATATTTATCCTAACTCAGAGGCTTTATAGTTAATCTATTCTTCAAGTAGAGCTTCTATTAAGGTAGTGCTTCTCTTTTTAAATACATCGCTACCAATCCTACCTTGATCTCTATAGGTATATATTCCTTTTATTTTTTAGTTCTATCTCCTACATATGATTTATGATATTCTCTTTAATTCACCTTCATTTCTAGGATTCAGTTCCCTCTATCATTTTGGAAGAACTTTCACCAATCAAGTTCTATGGATCTAATACCAAATTGATAGCAACTTACCTAAACCTAATTAAGATTTGAGCTATATTAAAACACCCAAAACCTAAAAACAAAAAGTCAGAAGAATACGACCAGTATATGGGAACCATTGACTATAGAAATCTAATGCTTTAAAGACCTAGCCACTGACTAATTGTTCCACCACTTTGAGATCATTAACGCCTTTAAAATACAAGTATGTAACAACCTCCTCATCATCACTAACATTACCTACCATCTTAACCTCCACCATTTGTATATTGACATCAACCCCAAGCATGATGACTTTAATCCATTTAACTTTTGACTCATTGTTGATTTGGTCATCTCTAATGTAATCTCCCAATTGAAGGTGCCCATCAATATTAGAGTATTGAACTCTTTCATTTATTCTCTAATGGTTGACAATTTTGAATTGTATACATCTCAAGCCTGATTTGGTCATGTTAGGCATAGAAATAGGTTAGATTGCACCTATTATCGACCTAACCCCTTGATGAGGTGGCCTGAGAATGTTTAAGTAGCTTAAAAACGAAGTCATTTTGAAGAAAATTATAAAACAATGTTGTTTTAAATTAAATTTTCTTAAATATATAAACTAAAATGATGTCTTAAGAAAAAATTTCCCAAAATGACGTTGTCTTAAGAAAAAAAATTCCCAATATGATGTTGTTTTAGGCAAGAGATCAGGTTGTTATGGTTAAGTCTCAGGCTGGTCCCCTATTCCTGAGCCTAGGTTAAGCCAAAATTTCCACCTCTAGGTAGCATAACTTTGTTATGAAAAAAAAAATTGCAATAAGAAAGAAGATTTAAATATGGCTATATGGGCTAGTTGATCCAAGGATGTGGTTTTACTTATGGTTTCCGAGTCGAGTTTTGATTCATTTAGAGTTAGGTTTATTCATTTAGGATTAGGTTTTTTTAGACTATGAATTTGATTAAGTTAAAGCTTAATTTTAAGTTTTGTTAATTTATATGTTTGATTTTGCTATTAAGAAAATTTAAATTTAAGATTTGATAATTTAGGTGATAATTCATAAGTGTATGTTTTTGTGGTACTTTTATCAATATAATAATCGCATCACTTAAATAAAGATATAAAATTGATGTGAACTCACTTAAAAATAAAATTTGAAGAATCCACATATAAGACTGAAACTTTATATATGAAATTTTGCATAGAAGATGTTTCCTTATTGCATATCCATATTATCCTTCTTCACTAGATTACTCAATAGTTTCCTTACTATTGATGCTTCTCTAATAACTACTTAATTCCATTATCATTAATACTCTCAAGTGGCATCATTAATTTATTATCATCAAAATCACTATGTGTCTCACTTTATATCATAACTCTCATATTAAGATACGATGAAGGTATATGTCTTATTCTTAAGTAATAAAAACACTTAATATTATTATATCTAGAAGATTGGAAATCAATTTTACCTGTTCATTTGTTGGAAGGCTCCTCCTTATACTTGAAAAGCTTAACTTTATTCTTAAATGAATTCCTATCCTCCTTCTCCCAGCTCCGCCTAGGTAAAGGTCTTGGTTTTATAGAGTACCTATCAACTTTATTTCTTTTGAATTGTATTTCCACCTTTAGGCCATATGTGTTATGTCCTCTAACTTTGTGCAATGCTGCAACTCCATTTTATTGGCTATATCTCTATTCAAATCATTTAAAATTGTCTCATTATAACTTTTTTATGCTTTCTTACATTTTCCTTAATCATGGTAATCTTTATGTCTTTGTGGTATTCCTCCATTTTTTTAGAATGTTCATCCATCCTTGTACTTTTGATATAAGTCTGTAAAGTAATGACTTAGTAAAATCTCTTCCTTATAAGAATTTATTCATTCCATATCTTTATGAGCCTCTCATCATTCCTCCTTTTATTAGCTATCTATTAATCCTACTTAAAAATAGCATAATTGGAGAATTCAACCATAATAAGTTTCATTTTCTTCTCCTCATATTACTGATGGAAATTATAGATTAGCTTTATCATCTTCTCTCAGTTCAAGTATGCTTCAAAATCATTCTTACCTTAAAAAGATTATATCTTTGTGTTGATACTCTCTAACTTTGTCTCTAGGGTGTCTCTCTTTACACACTTGCTCATCTCTCTCTCAGCCTCCATATACCTTTTTTAGGCCCTCTTACATGCCTAGTTGGTTTCCTTGGTGCAAACCTATCTCCATCAACTTCAAACATCAAATGTGAAATCCTACATAGAGTCTAAGTATCATAATATTATATTAGAAATGAGAGAATAGGTGAGAGTCATTTTAACTATATAGAAAGGACTACTAGTTAACTTATTAACTAGTTATTTTCGAGCTTAAAAATCACTTAAGCATGAATTGGAGTTATTATTAAGCCAATTTGAATTTGAGGTATTACAAATGATATCAAAGCAATCCTTTGGTACTACAATGATAAGCTAGAACAATAAAGGAGGAGAGTGGTGTTGGTGATATGGTTATAAGCAATGAGTGACTCTTAGCAAGTTTATAATCTGGTTCCATATTGGTGGAGAGGAAGAGAATTTAGATTATTAATTAGACTTTAATAAGAACATCAAGGATCTAAGGAGGAGTAATTTTGAAATCCTACATATGAGGTGAATGTCACATTCTTACATCATAAAGGAGAGGAGATGTATAATTTTTTTTATAAAACTATAGGAAAAACTAGTAATCAACTCCTTAGCTAGTTATTTTCAAGCATGTAGTTCTCTTAAACAATAATTGGAGTTATTATTGGACCAGTTTAAACTTAGGACATTACAAATGTTATTATGACATCCTATATTAGAAAGGAGAAAAATGTGAAAACATTTATAATACTTAATAAAAAACTACTGATCAAATTCTTAACTAGCTAGTTTAGGACTTGTCGTTCTCTTAAGCTAGAATTAGAATTGTTGGGTATGTACTTAATCATTATAAATGGTATCAAAGCAAAAAGCTCTACTAGTATGATGTTGGGTCAATATAACACAGGTGAAGAATAGCACTAACGGTATAATCATGAGCAATAAATGACACTTGACAAGTTTCGAGTTTGATTCAACATAAAAAGAAGAAGGTGAGATTCTGAATTATGAATTGAGTTGTGATGAGGACGTCAAGGATTCAAGGAGCGTAGACGATGACATCCTATATTGAAAAGAAGATGAGAGACGAGAATTTATAAGCCTATTAAAAAATACTAATCAACTTCCTATATGGTTACTTTTTGCCTTGTAGTTCTCTTAACAATGATTTGAAGTTGTTGTAAAAACTATTTGAAGTTGTTAAGTCAATTTGGACTTAGGCGTTATATCAAACGAGCTTCATCCCTACCCCAACTCATTAAGCAAATAATTGATTGTTTCGATTGGAAGTGTTGGATTATACCTTTGCCTCTTTTATTTATTAGCAACTTGTGATACTTATTTTCTTTACACTTTTGTAATATGTTAGGAATGTATATCAAAAACAATCTTCACACTATTCTACATTGCATTCATCATTCGAATTGACTCTGTAACACTTAGAAAGTACAAAACAAATCTTGTTCCTCCTTACATGCGGAAGCACCTTTAAAGGAAGACATACTGTAAATTTAATTTAGAGCCTTACTTGATAATAGCTTATGTGAATCTATATAAGAATAAATCTTAAAGAACTCTTAAACAATATTAAAATCTCACTAAGAAATTTAAATTAAGTAGTGAGATTGACCATTCAATTATAAAAAATTAAGAACCAACTTTATAAAAATTTAGAGTATCACAATTTTTTTTATAAATAAATTAAAAGAGTTTCTCAAATGGAAATAAACTAAATCTTAAAACCCTATATATTTAATAGTAAAATTTATCTCCCTTTATATAGGATTGCATATGTGCGTATGATTCTTATTTAAATTAAAAAGTTAACTAGTAATATTCCTTCAACTAAAAACTGTTAACTATTAATCTAATCAGGGCTCCAAATATTACTTGTAGTGATACAAGAAATAATGCCTGTGAGTTTCAAGTTCTAAAGAAACAAGAAAGAAAATTTTAAAAGAACTATTTCGTGAACACTTGCTTGGGATTTATCAGATTTAAGAGGAATTTTAAAAGAACTATTTCGTGAACACTTACTTGGGATTTATCAGATTTAAGAGGATGTTTCCAATACAAAAGTTGGATACATCAGAGTCATACTTTTCTTTTATGTACAATATATAGTAACCAAAATCAATGTAGTGGTTCAGTCCCAGGCCTTGATAGACTATACCATACTTGCTCTCATTACTAATACTGAAGTGCAAAATTGTCGTTAATGTTAGAAATATATGGACTAATATAATCACAACATTAATTTTATATTCACAACCATTAATCAAATTACCTAATGTATGTTTAATAACCATAATGGGATGGTTAATAATATACTAATTGCATTTGAGGCATATAATAGTACCCTAATAACTATATTTTGGCCTATTAAACTATAGTTCATCACATCATTCAAATGACACAATTATCCCTTTATACCCCTTAGGGTAGAGCATGTTATAAAGAATATAACATATCATGAGATTGGTGAGAATAATCATAGAGGTTTGTGTGGAGAAAATATAGTCTTCTACCATAAGCTTCCTCTCTTACACAAGATTTGTTGATATTGATAGGTTGTGGTGTCCAAAATGGAGAGAATGCACCAAGATTCCTTATCAAACATTGGACGTATGTTAATCTTATTGTGTAGTTAAAGCTCCAAATAAAATGTGGATCTTGACATTATGGTTATTGATGATTGCATTATGAATAACAATTGGTATCAGAGCTCCATATTCATTTGATTTTAGGGCTTATATTTGGGTATAAACCACCTTTTTTTCAAATCAATTTTTAGCTTAAATGACTTTGAAATGATGCATTGAAGGTGTAGAAACTGTTGTTGGTTGTTATTGTTGTCTTTTACCTTTGTTTAGGACAAGCGAATCACAGTTTTGGGTGAGATTTTTGAAAATTTTCAGGGTTTTCGTTAATGGATGAAAAGGTTAGAGACTTTTGAGTTTTGGAGCACTTTTGGCTGAAATGGATAAAGCATGAAAAATGGAAGAAAACGCCTTAAATATTGTCAGAAATTGGCGACCGAAGGGGAAGTTATAGGCAGGTTGGACTTGTGCACTCGTGGGTCGACCCAAAGGCGTCGTCTCAACCCTGTGATATATATATATTTTTTATTTTTTATTATTAAAAAATTTGTGCAGTGGCGCGTGGGGGCACATGCAATGTCTTTTTTATCCTTTTTTCATCATTTTGCTCCATTTTTTATTCTATCTTTTCATATGTTTATGCATAAGATTAATCAGTAATTTTTATTTGATAATTCTAATTGTTTTTAATCTTATTTTGGCATAAATATGATTATTTGTTGACAATAATGAATGTTTATTTTTATCTATTGTAAAATTAAACATGTGAAACTATTTATAATGAGGAATTTTTTTAAAATATTAATATATGTTTAAAATTTTGAGTTTTTCCTCTTAAATTACATTAAGATCCATACGGGTAATTAATTATCCTGTCAATGATTACTACTTAGTAGGATGCTTAATATGGTGAAGAAATTTTATTGAAATATTATAAATCGCACAAATTTTCTATCCTTTCTATAGTACAATGATGATTTGATTGTAATATTTAATAAATTGTTCTTACCCGTGAATGAGTTCTATATTTATCTAAGGAACTCTAGCATGAATGATATAATTAATTTTGAGAAAAAAGCACAAATTACATTATTCTATTTGTAACATGCATATCATGGTTATTGCTATTGGTTCTCATTCAGCTTCAAGCAATCCAAGAGTCTTTGCCATCTTAACGCTTAATGGAATGAACCACAAGCAGTGGGTTGAATTTCTTATGATGAATTTGACTATCATGCGAATGGACTTGGCCTTGAGAATTGATGCACCACCTAAACTCGTCGATGATGTTACTGAGAAGGATAAGAAATCATATGAGGAGTATGTTGTTTGATGATTATGGGGTATCACATGGATGAATCCATTCATGATAGTATTCCCGAGGCTAATAGTGTAAAGGATTTTCTTGCTACCATTAAGAAGAAGTACAAGAAATTCTCCAAGAATGAGAAGAATGAGTACTTAAACATGCTTTATCACACCATTTACTATAGTGCAAGTGACATTAGAGCTCACATCGACAAGCTCATGGGTTGTTATCATAAGCTTAAGGTTTTGGATGTGGACCTTGGTGAGGATTACATGGAATGGTTTGTAATGGGGACTCTTCCATCAAAATTTGATTAAATCAGATCAAGCTATAATGCTCAGAAAGAGCAATGGACTGTTGAGGAGATGACTGTTATTCTTGCCAAGGAAGAGAATGACATGAAAAAGGGAAGGGCATGAAGTATCTCCATGATGACAAACCATATCAATTCTCAAAAGAGAAAGTTCACTTCTAATAACTCAAGTGACCAAAAGCCTTTCAAGAAGAAAGTTGTTAGTCCTAAAGGAAGTGGACAGGCGGACTCATTTTCTGTTAATCAAAACAATAAATTTTTCAAAAGGAAGTGCAACTTTTGTCAAAATTTTAGCCACAAGAAAGCTGATTGTTAAAAGCTCAAAGCTCACACAGAGAAGAAAGGTAATTGTCTTTTGATGGTTTGTTTAAAGTCTAATATTATTAATGCGCCCTCAAATACTTGGTGGTTAGATACTAGAGTAACAATTCACATTACAAAAACCTTGCAAAAACTGATAAGTGAAAGAAGGTAGACTAGTTCAGAGCGACATGTCTACATGGGAGAATATACCAAAGTCCAAGTTTAATTTTTTGAATACAAGACATCTTTTGGTGTTACATGATGTCGGTTATTTACCCTCTATTAGGAGGAATTTGATTTTTGTATCCATTTTGAATATACTAGGTTATAGTCTTCTTTTTGGAACTGGAAAACTGACTTTTTATCGTGACTCTCTTTTAGTGAGAAATGAAATTTTAAGTGAAATTTTTATTTAAACTTGAGTTGAATGATGTTGTTACTATTGCTTCTTCCTATTCTCTTAATATTGTTATTGGTTCCAAACGTATCATGTTGGATTTGAGATCTTCTATGTTATGACATAAATGTTTAGGCCATATTTGTAGAGATAGAATGGAGAGGTTGGTAAAAGATGGTATACTTCAGGATCTTGATTTTTCATATTTCACTACCTATGTTAATTGTATTAAATGAAAGTTGACCGCCAAGGTTAGGAAAAGCAAAACAGGCAGGTGCTCAGAATTGTTAGAGTTGATTCATGCTGATATATGTGGGCCATTTATTCCACCTGCTGTAGTTGGTTATAAATATTTCATTACTTTTATTTATGATTTTTCCTGGTACAGTCATATGGAGCTCGTTCGTGAAAAATCTGAATCTTTGGAGGCGTTTAAGATTTTCAAGACAAATGTTGAGCTTCAAAAGCGGAAGAAACGTAAGGTATTTAATTCTGACATAGGTGGAGAGTATTATGGACATTATGATGAGAGTTGAAGGAATCCAAGGCCTTTACTAAATACTTTCAAGAATGTGGCATTGAAGCAAAATATACAATGCCAGGAACACCTCAGTAGCATATAATCGCTGAAAGAAGAAACCACACACTTCTTGATACATTGCAGTGTATATTGATTCATTCTAGTTTCCTAGAATTTTTGTGGGGTGAGTCTTTGAAGACAGCTACTTATATCTTGAATTAAGTACTTAGCAAGTCAATCCCGAAGACTCCATATGGGTTATAGTCAAGTAAGAAACCAAGCTTGTGCCATTTTGATGTTTAGGGATGCAAAATAAAAGTAAGGCCCTATAATCTATAATCTAAAAAGCTTGATTTGAAAACTATTAGTGGCTACTTTATAGGCTACACTGTCGAATCAAGGGGTTCTAGTTTTTATTGCCCATCTCACATGACTAGAATTATAGAATCAGATAGAGTTGTCTATTTTGAAGATGAATTTGGTTCAAGTCAAGGGTTAAGAGAATTTATATTCAGGGAAGAACATATTCTAATCCCTATACTTGTCACTTCTGCTCATACTTATGACTTTATGATTGAACAGATTCTAGTAGAATCTTATGATGAACCTCATAATCAAGCACAGGATGAAGTCATTGATATTGGGGATGATAAAGTTATTGTCAGAAGATCATAAAGAACACGTAGACCTGCCATTCTTGATGACTATATTGTCTATTTGCAGGAACATAAGTTTGATGTGGGAGATAATACGGAACTAGTCAATTATAAAGTAGCCATAAATAGTCCTCATTCTGCGTTGTGGATTAATGCAATGGAAGTTGAGTTGAGTTTCATGTCACAAAATGGAATTTGGGAGTTGGTTGAACTACCTAAAGGTTGCACACCCATTAGGTGCAAGTGACTTTACAAAATCAAACATGACTCAATTGAACAAGTGGAAAGGTATCAGGATAGACTTGTGGCTAAAAGTTATAACCAGAGATAAGAGATTGATTTCAAAGAAACCTTCTCACCAGTTTCTACCAAAGATTCACTGCGAATCATCATGGCTATAGTTTCTCATTCTGATTTAGAGTTCAATTACATGGATGTGAAGATCACCTTCTTGAATGGAGATCTGTATGAAGATGTTTATATGACTCAACCAGTTTTTTTCATTATGACTAGTAAAGAACACATGGTGTGCAAGCCTAAGAAGTCTATTTATGGGTTAAAACAAGCATCAAGGCAGTGATATCTCAAGTTTGATATGGTTGTCACTGCAGATGGCTTCAAGGAGAATGTAGTTAATCAATGTATATATATGAAGTTTAGTGGGAGCAGTTTCATTTTTCTAGTACTGTATGTTGATGACATTTTACTTGCTTCTAATGATATTGATCTATTATTTGAGACAAAACAACTATTATTTAACCATTTTGATATGAAGGATCTTGGTGAGGCCTCTTATATACTTGGAATTCATATTCTCCGAGATAGAGCTAATGAGATTCTTCGATTGTCTCAAAAGACTTACATTGATCGGATCTTGAAAAGATTCAATATGTATTCTTGTTCTCCTGGAAAGACACCAATAGTGAAGGGTGATAAATTCTCAAAGGCCCAATGTCTACAAAATGATAAAAAGAGAGATGAAATGAAAGTCGTTTCTTATGCATCACTTGTAGACAGTCTGAAGTATGCTTAAGTATGCATAGGCCCTGATATTACTTTTGTTGTGCGTGTGTTGGTAAGATACTTAAGTGATCCTGAACTTAGCCGTTAGAAAGCGGCTAAGAAAGTCATGAGGTATCTTCAGGGTTGTAAGGATCATATGTTGACTTATCAGTGAACTGACACTCTTAATATAATTGGGTTCAGCGATGTTGATTATGTAGGATGTGTAGATGATAAAAAGTCCACTCCAAACTACATCTTTATGATAGCTGAAGGAGTTGTATCGTGGAAAGGTGTCAAACAAACACTCACAACATCCTCTACCATGGAGGTAGAGTATATGACGTGCTATAAGGCAACTTGTCAAGCAATATGGCTTCGAAATTTTATTTTAGCATTGGGTATTGTAGACTTTATTTAGAGTCCAATGAAATTGTAATGTGATAACTTTGCAGTTGTAGCTTTCTTTAAGAATACTAGAAGTACTTCTCGCTTAAAGCATATTGATATAAAGTACAATTTTGTTAAAAAAATGTCGTTGAATCCCTCATTACTGTTAAGTATACGCCTACAACTAACATGTTAGCAGATCTACTTAGAAAAGGCTTACCTACATGTGTGTTTGCAGAACACGTCTCCCGTATGAGATTATTAGGAGCCTAGCTTGATAAAATTACTGGGAGTTTGCTATTTTGTATTGAATATGTTGGTACTTTGTACGAATTTCTTATGACTTATACATATAAAACATGCATAATGATGTTTGCAGTCACTTCTTGTTAATATTGACTTATATATGTTAATGTATATATATAGTTTGACGAATTAACAGGAACAAAAGAAGACAAATGCGTAGTCTCAGTTGTTGTACTGCATGCATATTAGTTTAATGGTTATTGTTGTATTTGAACATCTCTAGGACCTAATCATATGTAGTAAATATATCATGTCGATATAATATTGCATATGATTTATTTAACTACCTTTGGATGATGGAGATTGGTATGACGGTTTGATTATATTGTCCAAGTGGGAGAATGTTAAAAATATATGGACTAATATAATCATAACATTAATTCCATATTTTTAACTATTAATCGAATTGCCTAATGTATGTTTAATAACTATAATGAGATGGTTAATAGTATACTAATTGCATTTGAGACACATAATAGTACCATAATAACTATATTTTGGCCCATTAAACTATAGTTCATCATGTCCTTAAAATGACACAATTATCTCTTTCTACCTCTTATGATAGAATATGTTATAAAGAATATAACATATGATGAGATTAGTGAGAATAGTCATGAGTGTGTGTGTGTGGAGAAAATAGGGTCTTCTACAGTAAGCTTAAGGATTTATTGATATTGATAGGTTGTGATATCCAAAATAAAGAGAATGCACCAAAATTTTATGCCAAATATTGGAAGTATGTTAATCTTGCTGTAGTTAATGCTCAAAATAAAATGCGCATCTTGACCGGCTAATGATGATGAATTTATGAATAACAGTTAAACCACACAAAAAAGCCACAGATGATGAAAACCTCATTAGATCATCAACCTGAAATTGTGGCCAGCTAACAAGGAAACAAGGTGGTTAAAGTGAAAGCGTGAACAGGGTATGGAACCTATCCTCATCAGATTGTGTGGCCCGAGACCACCCAGATGGAGCCATCCTCTGGTAAACCAACCTCATAACTCTTCCCCATCTACTGGTGCTGTTGTCACGAGCTTGCTCAGAGTCGAAGGCAATTTGGCTCAATTGGAAGACAAAGAGCGTTGATGCATGGAACACGTTACTGCAAGCTTGAGGAATCATCTTTAGCTTGAAGGAGAGTTTAATCACAAAACAGCATATCAAGCTACACAAAAACGGAGAAGGAGAGTAGGATTGCGACAGGAGGCCGAATTTGGCTAGTGCTACTATGTGCAATCCCATATATGAAACTCTCAACTCTTTGTTTTTTTAACCAGCAGGTAACATGAAAACGGGAGAGGGGTATATGTGTATGATTGAGTGATGGCAAATGTAGTGGACAAAATAGCTAAATCGTCGGAGAAAGAAGTAAAATGAAGAAACTACAAGCTAATGAAGCTCTGGGTCATCGGTTATAGGACTGTTGAAAAGATCATTGAGTTTAGGCTTTGTCCACATGCGCCATCTAAGGTGGTAGGATTGTATATCACTTAAATCATAGTGAGATTTCGTAAACATGTAGAGGCGTACGCATATACACCCAGTTTAATTAGCCATTCTTAGATGCTGTTGCTTGGTAATACGAAGTATTACTAATAAGCAATAAGCCTGGGTTAAAGGAAAGGTGTAACTGATAAGTACCGCGTTAAGACTAATGCTTTAGGTTAACGTATGTCTCATTGTACGAGAAACAGAAATTGAAGCGAAATATGAACCATAAGAGTTGAGAAGTCAGGGGCCCATAGCAGGCACGTCGTGATGATGTAGACGAGACAGAAGTACCTATCAGGAAACTTGAAAGCTTGTGTAGGACCAACTAGGAAACTTCGTGGAAATTTCTTGCAGAGTTTAATCTTAGTTCAAATTAAATTGTTTAATCAAAATAGCGTCGGCAAATTCTGGAACGTCTGTTGGATTTGGATAGCAAAGACAAAAGATACTCTTTGGTAACGTTCTTGAAATAATTTAAGTTAGTATTTATCGTTATTTATATTTATATTTTATACTTTAATATTTTTAAAATAATACTAGTACCATCTTAAATATTAATTGAGTTAAGTTTTCGACAATTTTTATTATACATTCAATTTATGATATGTCGTAATTAGACAACAAACCTATTAGATATTGACGTAATCTTTAAAATAATTTTTTAAATATTTATTAAAAGTATAATTTTTACTTGAACGTTTCACAAACAATCTAAATAATATCATATCGTTATCCCTATTATCACTTTTGGCGTGACAAGTATTATTTTAGTAACATTACGTAGTGAATACTATTTTAACAATCTTAAGGTGCAAATTGATGCTAGAAACAACCATAAATTTAAACTTTATGTGAAAAGTTAATAAGCAAATCACATCTTTAGCCTTTTATATTATTTGTAAGAGTGAACATCCTTTTCCCTATATTGATAAATTTAGAACAAATAGTGCTTACTAAATAAATTATTAAATTACATTTTTTTAGTAAGTCACTTGTTAATTAGAAATTCAATTCAAATAATTTTATATATTT
>JANITX010000212.1:61272901-61288702 GCA_027564395.1 Erythroxylum ulei | reverse complement strand
TTTAATTTCCTATCAACTAAATAAATATAATTTAAAATAATTTAATTTTAAATCTTTCTCTTTTCTCAATGTTAATCAGCAAAGCATTGATCTTTTATTCCTCTTATTTTGCTGAGTAAATAGATATAGTTCCCCTCTTTCCATCCGCGTCTTCTTTTCATCCTAATTGATTCTTCCTTTAAGGTCTTTCCACTTGTCGGTTGGCTTTCCACTGAAATTTGACTTTCACGTTTTGGAAATATAAAGAGAGAAGCTGTGGGATCGTTCTAAGCAGGAGCTCACGTTTTGTGTTTTGTGTTTTGTGTCTATTTACGCATGTTCCTTATTTCTGCTATTGTGTTTGTCTATCCTTGCGATTTTCTACCTGCGTTTTGCATCTATTTTATTGGGTTTTGTGATTAAACTCACCAGTGGTTTGAAAGCCACCAGTGGAGTGTCTTAGTTCGCCGCAAGTGATGGTTAAATGGCGATGCTACTATTGGTAAGATCACGATAGGCGATTAAACGCCCATGGATGACGCAGCAGACGAAGCGAAGATGGAGACCAGTCGGTAGCAGGGAGGAGAAAAACAGAGATAAATATAACGAGGGCAAAACGAAGATTTGGCTGAAAAAATATCAGCTGATCGGATAAAACGCTCCTAAGAGAAGCTGATTGAAAATCAGCTGGTTGGGTTGAATCAGCCAACCCAACTAGCTCTTTACCAAACAAACTTTTAAGCTTTTTCTTAAAATTAATAAGCTACAGAGGGTTGACCAGCTAAAAAAGAGCTGAACAGCTCTCTACCAAACATGGCCTTAATAATTGTTTTGATAAAATTTTGGATATTTGTTAATTGTTCGAATAGGTTGAGTAATATTGTATATTTTAATATTATATGTATATTTTAACCACTTGAATATTTTTTATATTTATATATCGAGCTATTTGATTTTAAAGATACAGGTAATTATTTCTACTAAATAGGTAGCTCATCTCTAGCCATTATTTTTTTTAAGAGATAGAGATATTGTCAATAATTTCAATGTATGTGATTGATAGAGCAGAGTTTCCGTGAGTTCAGCAAATTAAATTGAGTAAATTTTTTTGTTATATATATTTTTGAATATAATAGGTAAGGTAGTTGTGTTTGACTTTTATGTATGGAATAGTTCTGTAATGGATGAGTATCCTTTTTCTTAAGACATGACGAGAATTTTAGTAATTAATGTTATGCTTTCCAACTCTAGCGGTGTAGATGAGTTGGTAAGGAGGTTTTTTAAATTAAGTGAGATTGTGGGTTCAAATTTTCTTTATATATGTAATTGTTTAAAATTTGAGACCAAGTCTCTACTTGACTTAAAAATGCCTTCCTACGGTTGAAATCTTCCTAAAACGTCTCGCGGGTAAAAAAAAAAGGTACGCTTTCCAAAATAATTTTGATAATCGCGGATGAAGAGCGTCTTGAGCGTCAAAGTAAAGGTCCAACATCGTATTACCTTTTGGTATACATTAGTAATTTGGAGTGAAACTAGACAGAGACTTGCAATTGTAATTGTAGAAGGTTACAGAATGTCGGGAGCGAGTTCACGATGCGTCTTCTGCCAGATTGCCCAAAACACCACTTCCACTACTCTCCTTCACCATGTGGGTTCTCTCTCTCTCTCTCTCTGTTCTTTTCTGCAACAAAATAGATCATTTTTGCTAAATATAATAAAGTTGTTTTTTGGGTTCTGCAGGATGACAAAGTGGTTGCATTTCAAGACATTAGACCTGCAGCTTTCAGGTTTGTCTCCGCATCTACCTTTTTTCCCTTCTTCTATTTGTTCGTTTGTTCTAGGTTCAACGCGACGATTGAGTTTTATCGAGGATATAATTTGGTGCAGAGCCAAGTGTGTTTTTGGATACCCATTTGGCTTGGATATCTGCGTGTAATTTATATCCTATTGAATCTTGAAAACCTCTTGTTTTCAGTTCGGTTAGCGAATGCCTTACGTCTATGCATGCCTACTGCCGATTTTATCTTGGCACCTGAGAAATTCATTGTTATAAGACTTTTCCGTAAATTGTATTTGGTTTGGACAAAAATTGTGGTAGGCATTATTTGGTCATTCCTGTGGAGCACATTCCAACGACCAAGGATCTTCAAAGGAGAGATGAAGATTACTCTTTGGGTAAGTAGAGTGCAAACCTGGTCATTTGCGTGGTTTAAAGCGGAACTTGTAGACGACTTATTTTGGTTAGTTCTTTCTAAAGGCTCTCTGTTTGTCTGCCTGTTGTATCTAGTAAATCATATGCTAGATGTGGGGAAAACTCTTTTACATCGAGATGCTCCTCAATCAAAGCAGCACAGGTACTTATTTTTGTGCGGTAAACTACTATCACTACTACTGCCTTTTGACCTTAAAACTTTCTCTTGGTGAAGGAAACAGAAGACTCCGTAACCACTGAGAACTTGTTAACTGAAATTGAATTATTTAAGTGAAAAAATGTTTTGCATTCTTCGGACAGCTCTGTTGGATGATTAATTGATAATGGAATTTGATTGGCAGAATTTCGTTTCTTTTGCTTTTTTTTTTTTTATTTCCTTCTCATTTGAAAGGACAATCTTTTTGGAAAAGACAAAATATAATCAAAATGATTGGTTTTAATGTAAATGGTGTGCGAACAAGTCCTTTCCCTGTTAGCATAAAAAGTAAAATACATCTTAAAAAGAGGTTTGTCATAAAGAGAAAAGACAACTGGAAATATACACAACTAGCTCATTTTGAATCTAAGCAAGGCTTGCAGGCATATAGCTCCTGGTGCTAGAATCAGTAATATGGAGATCATTGACTAGAAATGCTTATGGGTTATATTACATCTCATTAGTTGATTTTCATCTTTTTTTCGTTCTCTTTTAGTTAAATAACCATTTAGACAATTGAACTTAAGCATACATACTTTATGGCATATTCAATTCATCAAGTAAGTAGCTTTTTGTTTTTCTTTTCGTTTGAAAGGACATGATCTTGCTAATAAAGACAACTTGTAATGAAAAATGCTGGTTTTGTGGTAAATGATGTGTGCAAGCCCTTTTTGTGTGAGTAGAAAAAGTAGACATCTTAGAAAGAGGAAATGTATAAGAGAAATGATAACAGAAGTACGACAAGTAGCATATTCTAAATCTAAACAAGGCTTTTGTTCATGTAATTGACTCCCAATGCTAAAGATCAAGTTGAAGTGTACAAAGATCCTGGACAACAAATCCTTATAGGTTGTATTACATACTCGTTGCTTTTTATGTTTTTCTTTATTTTTTAGTTAAATAACTTAGTAGACAAATGGACTTAAGCATACATTCTTTGAAGCAGAATCAACTCATCAAGCAAGTTGTTAATACTTTTATTTGTAATTTGGCTACATTCACTGGGATCAACCAATTCTTCCCTGGGTAAAGTTATAAATAGTTTTGATGAATTTGCTAGTGAATCATTTGTAATCTAAAATGCAAGAAATGAATTGCTTGAAGATGTCTAATCTAAAATTTACAGAATTGGGAGGGCAAGAGTCATAGAAAAGTATGGTCATTTTGTTGGGGATGCTTTTTTGGGCCAGGTCTATTCAATATGCAAGAAAAATGGCGGTTGATACAATTGACGTGGAAAAGGGCCGCTAATAGGGCAGCCAAGATAATAGGCTTGATTCTATAATATTTTTTTAGTATTTTCATACTATTAGGGCTTCTGTTTGACTTGTTTTCTATTTTAGACTTACACAGGATCCTAATTAGGTTTATACTTCTATCTAATTAAGAATCCTAATTAGGGTTAGTATTTGTTACTTCAAGCCTATTTAAAGGGCAGTGGGTAATTAAAAGAATCATGCAGAATTTTATCAAAATAACTAGTGTGAAGCTAAGACTCTGTCTAGGACAAGTCTATTCCTCAAGCTAATAGCATAGGTTCATCCAAAATAGGGAAGAACACATCTAAGGGAAAGGAAGTAACCCTTCCCGTGTTTGAACCCGTGACTAAATCCTACACTAAGTCTCATAACATGGTATCAGAGCCTACTATCATGGGTGGCTCGGAGACTTTGGAGAGCAAGCTGGATGCTTTTATGCATCAAATGATTGTGAGGCAAAAGTCATTGGAGGAGCAGTTGGGGGAGCTCACACGCTTTGTCCGAGAATCTAGGAAGGTGTCAGGAGGGGGTGGTGTTCATGGATCTAGCAGCGGCAATCGAGGCGGCTGTAACCAGTGTTTTAAAAATCGGACCGAACCGGTCGGTCGGACCAGAGAACCGTGACCTGGAGTATGAAACGGTCCGATTTAGCCTTTATTTTTTTTGAGTGATTAACCCGTTTATTTCGTGGTCGGATCGGTAAAAACCGTTGAACCGTTGAACCGGTGAAAGAAAGAACCGGTTGGTCCATTTAAAATGCCTTGATTTTGATGATTTCAACTTGAATGAATATTATGATTAGTGTTCTTTTTTTTCTTTTTTTAATCTTTTTGATGAAATATGACTAGTGAGCTTTGTTATCTTATTTTGTGTTGTGTTGGTGAACTTAAAAAAAAACTTGTATATTTTGAAATTTGAAGTTTGAAGGTTTACGTTAAATTTACAATTAGATAAATAATTAAATAGTATGTTTAAAAATTATCTTATATATATAATATATAAAATAAAAATTTATATATTTATTAGTCACCGGTTCGATCACGGTTGAATTCCGGTTGAACTATTGACTCTTGAATCAGTTACTTCTCCGGTTTAGTCACCGGTCTGGTTTTTAAAACATTGGCTGTAACCTTTCAGAGTAGTGGAAAGAAGAACAAACCAAGGGACAACTAGTGCCATGGTACTCCAAGCTTGACTTTTTGTCCTTTGATGAGTCGGAGGACTCATTGATTTGGTTGAGAAGGTGTGAATAGTTATTAGGAACCAAAAAAACTCCTAAAAGCGATAAGGTATAATTGACGGCTTTCCATCTAGTGGTAGAAGCCCAGTTAAGGTTTTATCAAGTGGAGCAGGAAGAACCAGAATTAGATTGGGAAGCGTTTAAGGAACATTGCAATTTTAGGTTCAAACCACCTATGACTGATAATCCTGTAAGAGAACCGGCTAATTTAAAGCAAACATCATCAGTAGAGGAGTATCAATGCCAAATCTAGTCTTTGTTAGCAAGGACTGCTGATTTGAAACATTGTCATCAAGTGAATTTATTCATAGCGGGTTGGTAGAGGGCCTTAGGATTGAGGTGGAGATACAACAACTAGGAAATTTGGGAATTGTGATGAAAATCGCTAGGGCTTTAGAGAGGAAACAATAGTATTTGCAATCTGGTAGCACCAAAATTTCAGTTGGGTGGACAGCTCCAAAATCAACAAGTAGTATTGTTTCTACTATCAATCAAAGTAACACGGGGGTGAATAGGGTGGGAAGCCAGCCGATTCTGCTCCCAACCACCCTGGCAACAAACTAGCACCAATTTTTAAGCAACTTTCTCGAGCAAAAATGGCAAAAAGAAGAGCTAAAGGGTTGGTTGTTTTAAGTGCAACGAATTTTACTCAATAGGACATAAGTGCAGGCTTTTCTGGATAGAGGCACCGGATTTAGATAGCGAACAGGAGATAAAAACCGTAGGGGATCCTAAAATTTCTGTACACGCCATAAGTGGATTTCAAAACTGACAAACCATGCAATTACAAGCCATAGTAGTTGGGTAGCTGATGTGGGTGTTAGTGAATTCTAGAAGTCGAACAACTTCATCTACAAAGGAGCTATACCAAGTTTAGGCATCATGGTGAGGGAACAACTAGTAAGGTGGTAACATTGCAAGCTGGGATTGATTCTGTAAGGTGGTAACATTGCAAGTTAGGATTGATTCTTTCATTATTGACCTTTATTCTATTTCATTGGATGAGTTTGATGTAGTTTTAAGGATCAAATGGATACAATATTGGGGCCTATTCTTTGGAACTTTGCATCTTTGAGAATGATCTTCCAATTAGAGGGGAAGAAGGTGCAATGGAAGGGGCATGCCCCTAGTGTGGGACCAAGAGTGCCACTATTACGAGGGAAACATTTGACTTTTGTAGCCTTAGATAAATTGTTGGTTGAATTTTTAGATTTGTTTGAGGAATCTTCAATGTTACCTTTGAGTCGCAATTGTGATCATAAAATTCCCCTTTTACCAAGAGTAGGGCTAGTGGTTGTGTGACCATATTGCTGCCCACATCTCTAGAAAGATGAATCATGGCAGTTTTGTGTTGATTATCCAGAGCTTAATGCCCTTAGAGTTAAGGAAAAGTTCCTGATGCCATTCATGGATGAATTATTTGATTGGGCAAAATATTTTACAAAGCTTGATCTTACTTCAGGATGCTATCAAATAAGAATGAATCCCCGCGATGTGGAAAAGATGACTTTTAGAACACATCATGAACACTTACGAATTTATGGTAATGGCCTTTGGTTTAACCAATGCTTACTCTACTTTTCAAAGTTTGATGAATGAAATATTTCACGTTTACTTATGTAAGTTTGTCTTAGTCTTCTTTGATGATATCTTGATTTATAATAAAACTTGGATTGAGCACATGCACCGTCTGCTTGGATGTTGATTTGCATCTAGTTCACCATCTTTTTCTTAAGCAGACCAAATACACATTTGGGGTGGCTCGGTGGCTCAGGTAGCTTACTTAAGTCATGTGATTCATGGTGCAGGTGTAGAGGTAGACAGAAGCAAAATTAAGCTAATGGTGGATTGGTTTGTCCCCAATTTGGCCAAGTCTCTCAAGGGCTTCCTAGGATTTGTAAGATACTATAGGAAATTCATAAAAGATTATGGGTAATTGGTAGCACCCCTTACAAGCTTACTTAAAAAGGATGCTTATCATTGGAATAACCAAGCAAAAATCCTTAAAGAAAGCCCTCTTAGAAGCTTCAATTTTGAGATTGCCTAATTTTGAGGAAGAATTTATGGTGGAGTGTGATGCGTTAGGTAATGGCATCAGAGCGGGTCTGCAATAACAAGGCCACTCAATTGCATTCTTTAGTAGAAAGTTAGTTGATTGTTATTACAAGCTCATAGCCTATGAAAGGGAGTTAATTGACCTTGCGAAGGTTGTAGGTCTTTGGAAGATGTGCTTGTGTGGCAGACATTTTCTTATGTGAACCAATCACCACAGTTTCAAGTTCTTGCTGGAACAAAGTTTAACTAGTTTTCTTGAACAACATTGTTTTTTGAAAGTTAATAAGAACACTTTTCTTGAACAACATTAGATAAGTAAACTAATGGCTTTTGATTTTAGGATAGAATACAAGGCAAAGAGACTTAACCGAGCTACTGATTTCCTTTCTTGGCAAGATGATAGGGATGGTCAATTCCTTGCCATATCCCATCCTCAACCAATAATCTTTGATGCCCTTTGAGAAGAGATGACCATGATGAAGAACTCAAGGGATTTGTGGAACAAAATAAAAAAAGGAGAAGCTGAATCTGAGTGGCCGTAAAGGATGGGTTGATATTCTTTTAAGGAAATGTTTACTTATTGTCTATTTATCCCCTAGTACAAACCATTCTTACAGGCATCCATGATATGACCTACGAGGGGATTCATAAGATATTATAGAGGGTGCACAGAGGTTTCTTTTAGGAGGGGATGAAATCTATAGTAGTAGAGTTTGTGTAAGGTTGTTTGGTATGCCAATGAAATAAGTGGGAAAAGTTGCATCCTATAGACTATGACCTCTTCCAGTACCACAACAAATCTGGGCAAATGTTCCAATGGATTTTATTAAAGGTTTACTTAAAATTAAAGGGAAATTGATTCTGTTAGTGATGGTTGATCGCTTTTTCAAATATGCACACTTTATCCCACTTGCTCTTCGTTTACTACCGTATCTATAGAAATATTCTTTTACGGGAATATTTCGTTTGCACAATTTGCGTTAGACAATTGTTTTTGATAAAGATACAAGTTTCACAAGCCTCTTTTGGAAGGAATTGTTTCATCTGTCCAGTAAAAAATTGACTTTTTTCTTTAGCATATCATCCTCAATTTGATGGTCAAACAGAAGTTGTCAACTGTATTATAAAACTATATCTCCATTGCTTTATTGGGGATAAATAGAGCAAACGGGTTAAGTGGATTCTTTGGGCTGAATATTGGTACAACACCTCTTTCTACTATTCCTTACAAGTTATGCCATTCCAATTAGTGTATGGAAGAGATCCTCCAAATTTGCTTAGTTACTTTACTGGGTCTACTCGGGTGGAAGCAGTGGATCAAATCTTCAAAAGAGGTCTGTTGTGTTGAAATCCGCTCGGAATCGTCCACTGCAATCACAACAAAGAATGAAGCCCACATATGACACAAGTCACCACAGGATTGCCTTTAAGGAGGGGAATTGGGTTTGGTTAAAGCTCCATCTCTACTGACGATTCTCCATTGCCAAATGCAATTTCACCAAGCTCTCACGTAAGTATTTTAGTCCTTTCAAGGTGTTGGAGAGGGTGGGATCCATGACCTACAAATTAGAGCTGTTGCTGGAGAGTCGCATATACAATGTTTTTCGTATCTCTTTTCTGAAAAAGATGGGAGGTTCCTGATTCTATTACAACCCTACCACCTCTTCTTGATGGTCGCCTGCTACCTGTTCCTTAATAGAGGCAGGCAAGAAGTGTTGGTTCGTTGGGATAACAATTATGACGAAAATGCTATGTGGGAGGACTTTGCGATTGTTTGTAAGGCTTATCCTAAGTTGGAGCTTCAGGACAAGATCCTTCTCGAGGAGAAGAGTAATCTTGAGGATGCTTTTGTCGGCAAGGTTTATTCAAAGACGCAAGAAAGGTGGCGGTTGATAAAGCTGACATGGCAAGTGGGTTGCTGATAGGGCAACCGAGAGTCAGGCTTGATTCTATTATATTTTATTTAGTATTTTCAAACTACTAGGTTTCAAAGAATCAAGCAGAATTTTATCAAAAAATCTAGTGTGAGGCTAAGACTGTCTAGGATGAGTCACAGGTTCATCCAAAATAGGGAAGAGGTTCATCCAAAATAGGGAAGAACAAAGTTAAGGGAAAGGAAGTAGATCTTCTCGTGTCTCAACCTGTGACTAGGTCCTATACCAGGTCTTGTAATACATTTAAACACTAGGCAAGGCATCCTCTGAGCTGTTTTGGTTGCTTTCATTCATTAAATTTGAATTTGACCTTCAATTTATTGTTCCTTGAGAAATCTTTGTCTGATCCTTTGAACAGATTCGGGTTTCATCAACCTCCATTCAACACTGTTGATCATTTGCACCTTCATTGTCTGGCACTACCCTTCACACCCAGGTAAGCTATTGAACTTTTCGTTCTAATTTCATTTCAATAATATTTGTAAACTTGGAAAACTTTATGTGCTTGAAATAAGCCTTTCTACTCTCTTTCCACATTGAATATTTATGGGAAATCAGGAATATTTATATATGAAGAGCTTGGGCAGATGGAAGCATATAAAGTACATGCCTTTGGGACCTATTGGATATATTGAAGCTGAGAGTTTGTTAGTGAAGATAAAACCTTCACGGCCAGTCATGTCTTAGGTATGACGTGTGATATATAACATAAATTGCATGAAGTTCTGTTGTTAGTTCACAAGCATTTGTTAAAGGAGTAAATGAATACCTTGTTTTCCCTGATATGGTTATACGTTCTTTATTTGCTCTTTGTAATTCTAACATTTCCTTTTTCCTCTGGGCATGTGGGTAAATGACTTTATTTTGGTCTTTTGATTCTTTTATGCAGGGTGGTGATCGTATCGTACAAGTATCATCTAGACTCTTCACTTCTCATTGGTACTTGTTACTTTGCAGCATTATGTAGGACGCATCGCTTGATGGTTGGTAAATAGTGCCCTACTAATTTTCACAAGGGTGGAAACATCAGTTATTCAATGACCTGCTTGAAAAATTAGGGTTGAATCTTTCTTGTTGATCTAATCAATTGATAGGGTTTTATCAAGGGAGCAAGGTTCCTTTTATTAAAATACATTTCTTGTTACTCGTAATAGTAATAGGTGGCCCTCCTACTGTCAAAGCTTGAGAGAGATGGTTCCCGATGGAAATTCAGTGGATGTTTTTGTATTACGTGTGATATCTTGTTAATCTTGTGTTTGGATTCCCAGTCCATTAATAGTATACCATAAGCATCACTTTGCATGAGATTGGCTTTCCTCTATTATGCTCCATCAGGTGCAATTGTCTTCTTACAAATTATTCCTTTGCTGTAAACATTATCAATTGATCAGAAACAGGAAATGACAAAAGGTGCCATTTCTTCTGTACCAAAACATGACTCATTTTATCCCTGCACCTTCTCTCCCTAATATACTCTGCGCATTTGGAAAAATCTTTATAACTTTGACACCTCATTATTGTAGAAACGTACTGGTAAACAAAACAGCAAAAATAGTAATAACAGATAAAACAAAAGATAATGGAAATCGGTTCATAGATGTGTTGCTCTGCTGCAATCAGTAGATGTGTTGCTTTGAAAGTTCTCCTTCCTGGGGAATTGGAAGTTAAAGGACTTGAGGCTTAACAATACACTCTCCTTATGACTTTCACCTTGTCTTCAAGGTGGAACTTAGGAAATTGCTGATCAATGGTGTCATAAGGCTCCCAAGAAGCCACAAAGTTCGGAAGTCCCTACCACTGGATGAGTATCAGAGTAGCTCTGTTGGTTTCTTCTTAGCTAAATACTTAAAACCTTCTCTGACTCCGCTTTCCATTCCAAATCCTCTTGCAGCACTTGGGGAATCTCTTGGCAAGTTATAGTAGCCCTAATGGCAACTTTAAGTTAGAAGACATGAAACACGGGGTAGCAAAACTAGAGAGCTCGAGCTTGCATGCCACCGGACTATATGCCACTGGACCTATCTTCTAAACAATGGTATATGAGCCGAAATATCGCAAGGGAGAGATTTTCATTTTTCTCTTTGGCGAATGACTTGCTTCGGTAAGACCTACTCTTGAGACAAACCAGATCACCCACTTGAAATGAGACATCCTAATGGTGCTAGTTCGCATATTTCTTTTTTCTTTTTATGCCAACCCCAATTGTTCTTTTAGCTCTTTACTAATCAAGTTCCTACCTTCCATTTGCTCTTCCAATGTTGAGTTAGGATGAAATTGCATAAAAAAACGTAAATAATTCTTGTAACTCTTCTTAACTAGTTTGGTTTAACCATTTGTCTAAGAATCTTGAGTGTTCCACCAACCATTCTTCTATAAAACTTAGCCAACATTGTTAGAATGAGAAGAGAAGATTTTGGGACCACAAGGCAATTTTTATATCATATATGTTCTTGTACTAACGATTAGTCAAGTTTACAGTTCGGATTGATGCTTAATATGAATGTCAATTTTGTTCTGACTCAGCCCAATTTTAGCTTGGGTTGATCGGGCCACAGGCCAAAATTGTTTGGCCTGACCTTATGTTGACGAAGCCCAACCCATCGGGTCATAGGTTGGGCCAAACCAAGAGCAGCTCGAGCTCGGGCCTGAGCCCGGGCCAACCCATTGACATCCCTAATGCTTAAGGCCTCTTTGATGGCCCTCAATTCTTCGTCTCATTCCAATAGTACCATTAGCTCAGTCACATCTAAACATTAAGCAATTGTAATATTTAGTCATGTCGGTGTTCTATAAACAGCATCAATTATCTTATTTTCTGCCCCTGATTTATACTTAATATTAAAATTAAAACCCAACAGTTTGATCAACCATTTCTGAAGTTCTTATTACATAAGTTACTAAAGAGGTGCTTCAGACTTATTTGGTTAGTTTGAATAAGAATTGTTGATCCATAAGATAGTGACACCATTTTTTAATAGCAAACACTATCGACATCAGTTCTCTATTGTAAACCAACTTCAATTGAGCTCGCTCCTTGAGTGCTTGACTACGAAATGCTATAGGTTAGTTTTTTTTATAACAGAATAGTCCCCACTCCTTTGCCCAAAGCATCTGTCTCAATCGCAAACTACTCAAAATTAGGCAAGGACCATTCAAGTTTTATAACGGCCTCCGTAGCTTCATTACTGTAAAGGAAGACATTTTTCTTTAATAAATCAGTTAATAGAGCTGTAATTTTGTCATAGTCTTTGACGAATCTTCGATAGTAACCTATCAACCTAAGGAAGTCTCTTAGTTCCTTTTAGATTCTTAGGTATAAGCCATTGTTCCATCACCCTCACCTTTTCAGTGTAGCCTCAATTACTTGTTTAAGTTTGACAAAAACAACACTTTTTAATGTTAGCAAATAATCAATAAGCATTTAGCAGAGAAAATACCTTTCTCAAGTGTTATGGATGTCGATCCAAAGAGGTGTTGTAAACCAATATATCATTGAAGAACACTAACACTCCTTTCTTCAATATCATTTTAAACATAAGAATCATCATCAATTGATAAGTGGAAGCGGTATTTATAAGTCCAAAAGACATGACAAAAAATTCAAAATGACCCTTGTGGGTGTGAAAAGCTGTTTTAGGTACATTTTTACTATTCACCCGTATTTAGTAATACTCTGACTACAAATCTGATTTTCAGAACAGACAAGCTCCTTTCAATTTATTAAGTAACTCGTTATTTTTTGAAATGGTAAATTCATTGGAAATTATTACTTTATTTAATGCTTGATAGTCAATATAAAATCTCTTACTTACATCCTTCTTTTTAACTAACAAAGACTCCAAAATAGGCTTATACTCGGCTGAATAATTCCTACTGCTAACATTTCTTCAATAAATATCTTAATCTCATCTTTTTGGACATGTGGGTAATAATGAGATCTTACTTTAATCGGCTTTAGATTAATCTCATGACTTTTATCCAATGTTTTAAAAACCAAACTAAACATCAAAATAGTCAAAAGAAAGGTTTAAGGTTTAAAAGTTTAACCATTATTAAATTGCTATAAAACTAATATATAATAAATATGAAGTAAAAATTATGAGAGTAAGTAAAAATAAAATATTTTATTAAAAAATACACAAATGTCTATTATTATATAACGAACTAATAATAAATCTAATATGATAATTAAAACTAAATCTAAGTCTAATATAAAACTTAAAATAACAATAAAAATCAAAGACATATTTCTGAAGGAGGTTGTGTCTCATTATTGTCAAAATTTTCAAATTCTCTAATATAATCTAAAGATTAGTAAACGACACTTTCATCCAAAATATTTACATCAATTTCTTTTATTGCATTCAAATAAATTACAAATTAGTAACGTATGAAATTATTATCAATTGTAAAATCGAAATATATTATACATTATACATTATACTTTAACTTAAATATGATCAAAATAAAATATGAACTGATCATCAGTAGTTGTTCTTAATTTATTCGTTGTGACAAATATATCTTCTTCATAAATTGTCTTTTTAAGTTCATTATAATCAAGATCAGGCGATGGTTCTTCTTCTTCAATTTAAAAATTAGTATAGTCAATATAATCAATATCAACTGGATCATACATTCTCTTTTTACTAAACGTTCTGAATACGTAATAAACTAATTATAAAGTCAATAATAAAAAATAAAATAACTGAAAAACTATAAAATACTTGTTCTTCATTCTCAAATTATAGGCAATGTAAACAAGATCATTAAGTCTTTGATGTTTATATGAATATGTTAAAAAACGCTCCAATTACATTCACAATCACTCATATGTATTTAAATCAATAGTTATGAAAAATAAAATATATATTATTAATGAGTAAAGAATGAATTAAAAGTATAAAAAATTACTAAAGTGCATTTTTTTCATCATAAGTTCTCTCTTTACTGATGATCTAGCAAAATTGTTTAAACTTTCACGATACAATTTAATTTCATTTTTCGCTTGTGATTTCTCTGCAATAAAAAATACCTTTACATTCAATCACGTCAAACAGACCACCCATAATATGATTTGTACATGCATCTCCACTATATATGCAATAAGGATTGAGAAAATAAATTATTAAGTGAATCCTTTGAGTAAGATGCTTATCCCATTGGTCAAGAATACATACATATATATATACACATACATACATATATATATATGTATGTGTATATATATATATATTCCCTTTAAAAATATTTATAATTGTTTTGTAAGCTCTATACATATCATCATATATACCCAAAAGATGACTTTTCATATAAGTCAATAATCTTCAACAACTGTATAAGCAGAGCCACAGTCTTCACATTGATAAAGTAAGCATCCCAAAACATTAAAACTCAACATACATTAGATGGACGAAACTGGACAAAGTCGGAGGCTTTTCAATGCAAAAATTATTTGGGACAAAGCAATGATGAAGAAGGGCTTCGTTTTCGTGTTTAAAATAACACAAAAATGATGTCATTTGTTCTTTAAGAACTACCCAACATTTGGCGATGATTTTAGGAAAACATCGCCAAATGTAGAGAATAAGCGATAAACTCAGAAAAATGTCGCCCAATGTTAGCCCTTTGGTGACGATCTCATGGAATCGTCACTAATGGGTAGATCATTGGTGACAAATAGTGACAAACATCACCCAAGGGTTGATCTTTGGGTGATTTTTTCCTTAAAGTCGCTAACTTATAGATTTGGTGATGATTTTATAAATCGTTGTCAAATCTTTTCATATGTACTTATATATACTTATATATTTAACAAATTTTATGTAATATAGAAATTATATAAAATAGTATAGAATTTATATATAATAAATAGAGTTTCGTGACACCGCATAAAATTGTCAAATCATATATTTTAAAAGAGATAAATAAAAAATACAAATCTATGCAATATTAATTAATTTTATGCTTTGAGATTTATAAATTTTTCAAATGACATTGTTGTTAGCTAAATTTATTTCTAGACTTACAATCATTGTCAATATTATTAAATTTGATTTTTAAGAATATGATATTAATATTTAATATTGATTTCTAGTTTTTTACTATATTACAATTTTTTTAATTATATTGCAATAAATATAATTATATATGGTAATTGATATAGTGATATATGAATGTATGGATAATAAGTGTAGCTAGTATAATGATTTATAAATGTATACATAATAGAAGAGTTTTCTCATATCTTAATTATATAGAATTTAGATATAGAATTTCTACAATATATAGAGTGTAATATATAGGAATAGTTTGTCAACAAATTATAAATAGAGTTACCCTTTTTGTGATGATTTTTGTATTCGTCGCCAACGTGAAGCCAAAACTACGTCGAACCTAATTAGTCAACCGTAGACATAAATCGTTTGGATAGAGCATGCAAACAATTAGGGGCCCAAAACAGGGCTCATTTTTGCAGGCAACAAAGATTCTACTTACAAAGGAATAAAAATGACAACGTAACCCACAGTTACTAACAAAGCAAAAAATGACAATGTTGTTGTAAGCAGCAAACAAGGTAATCTATCTATGATGGTGTTTTATAAATAAGGTAAATAAATCCTCTCCCATTGAGAGAGTCCCCATATGCTTCATAATTCGGGCAGAACCATCAAAGGCGATCTTCTTCTCTAAGCTAGTCAAGTTACCAGGTATGAGTTCCTCTGTCTTGCTTCTAACCTTTTCTTCTTCTTTTTACCTTTGGTAGTTATTCTGTAATAGGTAATCATACGCTTTCTCTCGGAGGAGTCATAGATCACTCCCATCCTGTTGGACTCCGAACTTTTCTTGAAAATTAGAAATTATTAAATGAAATTTAATGAGGAAATATGGTATGATTCCTTGTAATGAATGAAAAGTATGAATGA
>JANITX010000212.1:61231171-61244673 GCA_027564395.1 Erythroxylum ulei | reverse complement strand
ATGCATATAAATATTATTTAAAGTATATTAAACAATATGCAAAACACAATATATTAATTATTATATAATTTTAAACCGTATGAAACATAAATCAAAATATATTTAACAAAATCTTTCATATGGATTATAACATAAATAAAACTAATATAAAAAATAAATATTAAAACATATCAAAAAAGTCAAATAATATTATATAATTCTCAAAATAAACGTAAAGATAAGTTTACGAGAATTATGTGTAAAATATAACGACAAAAGAGATTAAAAAGTAGACTCATTAATTGATCTAAAAAAGTGTTTTTTAGAAGCTTTAAATTTAAACTTCTTAAAAAGTTATATTTTAGCTGTCAAAAAAACTATATTTATTAAAAAAGTGTTTTTTTATTTTATAGTTAAAAACTCTTTTTTTTTAAATTGCGGCAAAAAAAATGTAATTCACCCTCTAAAAACTTAACCAAACATATGCTTAGTTTAAAATAGGACCTCTTAATCCGAGGGTGTAGGTGAGTTGGTAAGAGACTCTTCTAGTTTGAGTGAGATCACGGATTCGAACTGTCTCGATGTATGCAACCGTTTAAAATTTGAGACCAGAACTTTACCTTCTGTAAGGAACCTATCAAATTTGAGCAGGAATTAATCTAAGATTCAATAACTTAAAGGTGTTTTCTCGTAATTGAGACTCTCCGAATACAAGAGGCTAAAAATGTACTTATCCTGACATGTGAACGTGAAAAGGTTATCTAGCTCGAGCTCTCCAGGCTAAAAAATTTGCTTGTCATCTACTGGCTTGTGACTGTCAAATTGGTAAAGCCTCCTCACCCGTGAGTAAATGGCTCAGGACAGTCCAATCCAATCCCAGACGCTATGATGACAATTAGAAGGGCAAGACCATGGGGTTGGTGTAGTACAGCAAAACATGTGTCATCATTTGGCTTCAACTAAAAGATGAGTGTGAGTGTGAGTGTGAGGTTTTGAATCAAAGTGCGCTCCAACGTTCAAAATTTGCAAGTTAGAATTCTCGTGATCCATCAAACGGTCACAAATTTCCATGTGAATCTCTTCAATATGAAATCAGAAACACCCCATCTTAGAGACATCCCTAAAGAAAGAACATGTACCGAGTCCCCCTGTTTTTCCAGAACTCTTATGATTTTGCTATAAATAAGAGAAACACGGTTCCGTTTCTTACAGAGGAAAAAAGCTAACTACATTATAAGTTCGATCTCTTTCTCTGCCATCTTTCATAATCATTATACCTTCCTTTATACGTGAAGAAATAGAATAGAATAGAATAGAATTAAACAGCCAGGCATGAGGTGTTCTTTTGTTACTTTTACTTATGTTACAAAATATTCAAAGTTTCTGCGTCAGTCTCATACCTCTTCTTTTTGTTAGAGCTTACTCACTCCATCTGATCGAGACCAACTTCACAAAATGCAGTCTTTGAGGTGGGTTTTCAAGCTTTTGGTGGTCTATTCAATTCTTGATGTGTCGCTCTCCGCAATCTGCTCGGAAGCCGATAGGGAAGCTCTGCTTGGTTTCAAAGCCAGCATAAAGAAAGACACTACTGATAGTCTGTACACATGGGTTGGGAGAGATTGCTGTAATGGAGACTGGGAAGGGGTTGAGTGCAACCCAGGCACTGGGAGGGTTACTCAGTTGGTTTTCCAAGCAGATGTAAGAGACAGTAACTATTACATGATAGGCATGTTGTCACCTTCTCTAGGCAGCTTGTCTTTCTTGGAGACACTGCAAATTACTGGAATGCAGCATATTACAGGTCCAATTCCTGAAAGCTTCTCAAAGCTGGCCCATCTCAAGGCATTGGTTTTGGAAGACAATTCTCTTCAAGGGAACATTCCTTCTGGTTTAGCAAATCTTTCCAATCTTGTTACCCTCTCTTTCACTGGCAACCATCTCACAGGGAACATTCCTCCAAGCCTTGGCAACCTTAGGAACCTTCAGCTTCTTGGCTTAGGCAAAAACTTCTTGACAGGTCCAATTCCAAACACTTTCAAGAATTTCCGCAGCTTGCAAACACTTGATCTTAGCTTCAATTCTTTAACTGGGTTGATTCCTGACATGCTCCAGTTTTTTCCAAACCTAAACTTCCTTCAACTGTCCCATAATCGACTGTCGGGTGAAATACCCGGTTCCTTGTTTACGTTGGCTCAACTTCAAAACTTGCAGTTGGACAATAACCAGCTGATAGGAAAACTTCCAAACCAAATCAGTGGCCTCAAGTCCCTTGAATATCTTTCTCTGGGTTCAAATAAACTTACAGGACCAATTCCCTTGTCACTTTCAACATTACCAAAGCTTTGGTACCTTGATTTATCCAGAAATAGGTTCACTCAACCCATATCAGCTCTTCAAAGTAAAGCATTTCCATCTCTGATTTCCATAGACCTGTCGTACAACAATCTAACATTAGGGACAGTTCCGAATTGGATCAAAGATGGTGCATTTTCAGAAGTTAATCTAGCAGGATCCGGACTTCGCGGAGCACTTCCCAGATTTGCAAGACCTAACTCTTTGGATACTATAGATCTCTCTGACAACCTTCTTACAGGTAGCATTTCTGGTTTTTTCGACAACATGTCCAACTTAAAAAAGGTGAAGCTCTCCAACAACCAATTGAAGTTCGATCTTCAAGAGGTCAAATTGCCAGATGGGATTACTGTTCTTCATCTCCAAAAAAATCAGATCACTGGACTTCTCTCCAGGATTCTAAACAACAGGAGCAGGCAACTGGAGGAATTAGATGCATCGCAAAATCAAATTTCCGGTACAATTCCAGAGTTCACTGAAGGGTTTAGCTTAAACGTGCTCAATATTGGAAGCAACAAGATAACAGGGCATATCCCCAACTCAATCTCAAACCTCAGAGACCTGCAAAGTTTTGATGTTTCAAGGAACCACATAACAGGAAGCATCCCGGATACTCTGGGACTCTTGACCAGACTGCAATGGATTGACTTGTCTATCAACAGTCTCACAAGCAAAATCCCAACTAGCTTGTTGGGTATCAAAAACTTGAAGCATGCCAACTTCAGGGCCAACAGATTATGTGGAGAGATCCCACAGGGCAGACCTTACAACGCCTTTCCTGCAAGTGCTTATGCTCATAATCTTTGCTTATGTGGCAAACCTATGCCACCTTGCAGAGCAAAGAATTAAGGGTATATGGCCAGCAACAAGCTGACTCAATCGCTCAAAATACACCATATGGCAAGCTGATTCAACACCACAATGTTTTCAATTATTTTCTTTTTCAATAGCTAGCAGCACATACTTCTCACCCAAATCACAAAGATCTTTGTCACTCAATAATACAAACGTCAGTGTTGAAGAAGCAATGGACCTAGTCGGCTAGCATAATATATAAAACGTTGAAGCTGAAGTAACGAAAATAAAAGTAACTTAGATTGCTGCTCATGATTTTGAGACTTGTAAAAGATTTAAAATCCATGAGTACATTGATCAGTAACAATTGTTTGGAAGTAGAGAGACTACATAGCTCCAAGCATTTTCAAAGAGTGTTCTTACAACCCACCTACTATGGAGATTCCAAAACCGAGCTTTAAGAGATTTCACTAACTAAAGATCAAAAATTTACAATGCTAGAACGCATCCAGTAAGAAGACATCAAAAGCAATCTACTCTTCATCTGATGCTTGTCCCTCCAGTGCAGCAGCATCTTCCTTTTCCGATGTTGACCCAGCTTCACCCTGAGCAATTACAATGAAAAATCAAATCAACGGACTTAAATTACCTGTAACTACATTCAAAGTCCAATAAATATAACTAGTATAATGTTGCAAACAAAATTCTCACATCTTCATTTTCAGCAGTGTTTCTCTCCAAGGCTTTGTTATACTCAGCCTTTAGCTCAGCAGCTTTCTCCACATATGGCTTCTTCTCCTAATAGAAATCAGACATGACATTTGGTTAACGCAAGTCTATTCAATTTATTGTATGCATTTAATTGGATCGTTTATTTTGTAAGAAACAAAAGTCAATTTACAACAAAGGCTTACTTCTTCTGTCATGGATTTCCATTTTTCACCACCTTCCTTTGCAACCTAAATTCAGATAAAAGCCATAGATGTCATGACTCAAAAATGCAGAGATGAATATACTAAATACGAATAATTAAGCATTGTAAGTACCCTTTTGACATCCTTAGAGTCAGGATTTTGCTCCTTAAAGGTTTTCCTAAAATCATCCCTGATATAGCAAGAAAACAAAATATTGAACTACACAAAAAAAACATGTCCAAAAGCACTAAAACAAAAAAATGCAACAACAGAAGATCCAAAGAAGAACTTGAGCCAAATTGAGATCACTCTATCGTAAATAAAAACAAAATGGAAGAGATATTGATAGAGAGTTACATGAAGAGAAAGAAGGCAGTGGGAGGGCGCTTGGGCTTGTTTGAAGCACCCTTAGACTTTTCCTTTTTAGGCTTCTTTGCTTTAGGTTCCGTGGACGTTGATTTCTTCCTGCATAACAAACCCACAGGTCAAATTGTTATCTTTTTGGGAACACACTGTAAAATACTGGGAATGAAACTAACCTCTCGGCAGCAGCAGCAGCAGGTTTCTTCGCTTGAGTTGGTTTCTCCACAACTTGGGCATCTAAACAACGAGAAAATCACTCAATTACTAAGTTAAATAAAGATGGAGGAACAACGAGTACATGAATTGAGAGTATAAGAAAAACGAAGACACATACCTAGACTCATCTTGATCTTGGCATCCAGGCTACAGCTATGCATGCTTATAAGAGCCACCGCCACTGTTTTCCCGCACTCCTCACTGCAACCATTTTTCTCTCAAGATTCAAGACCCATTTCAAAACTTAACTCTTTCTAACTATTCTAAACAACAAAAAGAAGAAATCTGAAGGGTAGCTTACCATCGTGTAAAAGCACTGCCATCTTTGCCACGAACCATGGAAGTGGTATTGCTCTGATTAGTATTATCATCATTATTTTCAGCTTCCACTCTCTTTCTGGCTTTCGCTGCGTTCGATTTCACTCCTCCTGCCATTTTTTCTCCTACAGGAAGTATCGAACCTGAAAATAGAGAGACGGAGCACTAGAGAATTAAGAGAAGCAAATTTGGGAGTTTTAACTTTTAAGTGCGAAGAGAGAGAGGGGGGTGGGGGAAAAGATATTTTTGGTTTTGGTTTTAGCGCCAATGAAACCGCGCTCTTTTTAGAGCGTCAAGTTTTTGACGGGGTGGATAGATGACGTGGCTCTCCTAGGGCCGTTCGATAGTTCCCTCACAGATCAACCAAATAAAACAACAAAAATGGACTGGGCCTCTGATTCATTCTGTTTAGGCCTCCTATGTTAGTTAACCGCTGACAATGAGGTGAGATACTGGGAGTGTGTGGAAAGCAGGCATGGTAATGGTCAAGGCCCTGCCTAGGCCTGGACCCAGCCCAACACAAACAACCCAGCTCGATAATTTTTATTGGTCCAAGCTCGATTTGACTCAAGACAGTCGGACTTGAGCTTGAACCTAAATTTAACTTATTTTTATTTTTCAAATTAAAATAATGATGTCACTTTTATTATAAGTGTAATGCTTCAGGTTGGATTAGAATTGAACCAATATTTTCAATACCATTTCATATTGATCGGTACCGGACTAAAATCGATACAAAATAAAATATCCATTTTATTAGGTTTAAATATTAGTTGGTACCGACTTGTTTAAGATAACAGCGGTCGGTAGTGGTGGATATTTAAAATATCAACTAAATATTGACTGGTACCAAAAAATTTTAAAAGTAGGAGGACTTTTTTGCAAACTTTTTGAAAATTTTTAAAATCTTTCTCATTGTCTTCTACCTCTCCTTCCCCCTTTTTTTCAAAGTTTTTTAATTAATTATTTTATTTACTTCATCTTTTATAATTATAGTAAATTTTTAATTTTTTTAAAATAATAATAAATATTTTTATTCTAATAATAATTATAAATTAAATAAAACTTAAAATAAATTATTTTATTTAAATTTATTTTAATATTTTATACAATATCTATAAATAAATTATTAATAAAAATATGTTATTTTTAAAATAAATAATTTAAAAATTATTATTTATAAACTAATATGTATTTATATATTTTAAATTATTAAATCAAATTTTATTTGAAATTTATACATTTAAAAAATATATTTTAAATTTAATTATATTTATTAATAATTATTAAATTAATATTGTGATTATTATTGATTATTATGATTTTTAGAGACAGGGTTAAAAATATACAGTATAACTGTACAATATGACAATGAAATATTTTATAATTGTTAAAAAAATTTAAGGACTATTTTATAAATTTAAAAAATTATCCAAAATGATACCCGGTATTAATTAATACTGGTACAATATCGTCTAAGAATCTAATCCGATATCAAATTTTGTACGACATTCGTAACATTAATTCAAATGTTTAGTAAATGCATGGAATGAGGTTAACAACAATCATGCGATTTTTGGACTTGCAGTTACGTACGTCTCAATTATTTAATCCTTTCAATTTAGTAAAAGGTGTGGAAATTACTCTGAATTTAAAAAATATTTTAAAAAAATATATCTGAGGAATGCATATCTGTTTACATTTTATATGTACTAAAATAAAGATCAAACAAAAACAAGGATATAAGGAAAAGTAGAAGATTTTGATAAGATACGACACTGCTATTCTTTTTAATTAAATTGAATGCATTTAGTTGGCAGACTTTGCAGTGATGTCAACGTATTTTGTCTCAGTTGAAATTTTCATCCTTTGCTAGATATCATGTAATATCACATCCCCATATTAAGAGTTAGAATTTAGATTTTAATAATGGAGAAAATAGCAATATGAAAGTTAGAAAAATTTGCATCTCATGCTCATGCGCAATGTTAGCATACATGCTTTTGAATTTGAATTTTTATACACATAGAAACAGTGATGTCAATTCTCTTAGCCTTCAAGAGAGATTTGAGGTGGTTCAAGAAGAGAAAAAAGTAGAGAAAGAGAAGAGCTTCGAATTGAGCCAAAGATTTCTTCATTTGGTGAAGAACCAAAGGGGTCATAGAGGCCTATTTCAGTTAGATCATCTCACGAAGTACACTTTAAAGATACAGCAGGAAAGAACCTTTGATACCTCAGGTTGTTTGCAAAGAGAAGAGGCATTTTGAGCAAGTCAAGTCTTTAAGCAAGGAAATCAAGGTGGGTACATGTTTATAATAGAATCAACAAGCCACCACTATTTTCTTTAAATCAAAGAAAAATACCGATTTCAATTGCATCATAAGTGTTGCATCTGTTGTTTATGAATGATTTGTGAAATCTACTATATGTTTGCTTCATGAATTGTGTGATAATTGATGAAAAGTCTTTACAAATGATTCCTTTGAAAAGATTCATGTTTATGAAATTAAGTTTTCGGACATGATTTTTCAAGTTATAGCAAATATATGAAAAACAAGTTTTCAAGAAAAGTGTCATTTTGGGCAACAAGTTTACAAGAGTTTAAAATATATGTGTTATGTGGGTTTGGGGTAGTCCCTCAAGAATCGTCACGTTCACATTGACCCAAGTTATCGGCTTCTCTCACCTGCCCGCTAGTGGCACGGAGCTCCTTCAAAGACTCCCTCAAGAATTATGACTTCACAGGACCCTTATGTGGAAATGTGTAGTGCGTTCTGTTTATGGACTTACCCAAATCACCCTGATGTGCTTATGTGCTTATAATATGTTTGAACAAGTCTAATGCATTCATATCTTACAGTTGTGAACTTGTCTACACGACAAGAATTTTGAAAAACAAGTATTTTATGATTCAATAAGATATTTTCTATGACAAGTAAAATAGTTTCAAAAGTGTTACTTACTTTTCTGTTATAAATTGTAACCCACGAGCTTTCAAGCTCACCTCCTTCCTGTCCCATCTTCAGGTGATAGCTAAGAGATCAAGTGATCGAGAGCCTAAGGGAATTGCTTCATTTGCTATTTTGTATTTTTGTAATAAGCCAATGGTGAGATGTTAATAAAGTTTTTCAAACTCTGTTACTTGAGTAATGAAATGATAGATCGAAGTAGTTTCGATTGTGTATGTTCTTTTGACTCCCTATTAAAATGGTTAAGGAGATTTCATGGGAATATGGTCAAGTATTATGATATTTCGCAAGAATTGGGTTTCGAAAATGGGACCTAACAGAGCGAGACCGCGGGCGGTCCTGAGTTGTTGAAGGCGATACTCAACATCACGTTTTCTGGCTTGCTCACACTTTAATTGCTCCTCTCTGGCGACAGCTTCCTCGTCGCGACGGAATTTCTCTCTGTTCTCGTAATTGTATACATTCCAGTTCTTTTGGGGAAGGATGTTGAGACGTCCATGCCCTCCCATTGCAATACCAGATACTGCCGATTTGGTGATTCTCTGTTCCCAATCCAATTAGGGTTGAATCATGCGACCATAATATAAATTAATTAGAAAATTGTAACAACAATAATAAGTCGGTGTGTGAATAATACTAAATGGAAAATAGTACCAAATGCAACAAAAGAGCAGATTATTGGATGCGAAACTGAGAAAAAACTTTTTAATTTATAATATAAAATTCACATAAGATAAAGCTCTTAGCGGACAAAATGAAATCGTGTAAGAACTAGGATTAACTATGCTCTTGCCATAATATATTTACATCGGGCGGAAGATATAAATTTTCATTAAATAAATTAATCAAATATCAACTCAAATTTAAGAATTAAGTTTATATATATAATATTTAGGAATTAGTTAGCTGTATAATACTCATTTGTATGTATTTTGTCATAATTTTTAATTATTGTAAAAAATATATAAAAACTTTCTTAACTTTTATTCTTATCTATTGGCTTTGTAATTAATCCATACATTGGCCACTTAAATTATTTTGTTTTCATTATATTTGGTGGATAAATCCCTAATTAGGGTTAAAGATGTAGTTTATGTTGAATATTTCAATCATTAATGAATGAGTTATTATTTAGTTGAATTTCTCTAATTTTAATTGTTAGATATATGCCAGATAATTGTAGTTTCAATATTTGGAATTGATGAGGAACTGAAAGGTAAAGTATATTTTGTACAATAATAGAATAAATATTATATATTTAGAAAAAGAGATTTCCTACACTAATGTGATAACTAAAGAGATCAATTATGTTTAGTGAGTTTGATTGAGTTGAATGACAGATTGATATATGGTGATTATTTAATTGAATATATCTATGGGTCTTGATAAAAGGCATTGATACATTAGATTAATTGTTATTTTAATCGTGATAATTAATCATTGCATGATAAGTAGAATTCCTTATAAGTGAACTATGAACCTTAGCATTTCATTAGCTTGATTTTTTTTTGCTATTTAATTATCTTGCTTTCATTAGTTTAGTAGTTAATTACTTTTCATAAATTATGGTTTTATTTAATTTCATCCTTTAGCTATAATTTAGAAACAACTTCTCTACTAGTTGAGGGTAAGGCTGTGTACTACTAGACCTTCCCAAATCCTACATGTCAGTGAAATTTCTACTGGATGTTATTGTTGTCATTGTTGTTTTGGCTATGATTAATAAAATTTAGTGGTTATAGTCCTCGAGGGATTGATATTATAAATTACTCTATAATTTATAACTTGCTATAATCAATTATATGCACTTACAAATATATCCAATTAAGTTTTTGGATCATAAGAAGTGAGATTCAGTAAAAAGAAGGCAGGAAAAATTAAGTTGAAGCATGAAAAGGGTATAAAGTGATACATGCGCCGATGTGCATTATAGGACATGCATTAGTGTCAAAATAGCGTAAGGAAAAGTCGGGATATATAACCAAACTGACACTTGTCCAAGTAAGTGAGTCCAAAACTGATCTATAATAAAGCAAAAGACTATATGAAAACATAAGCAAATTAATGTCAACGTCAAAAGTATGTTTGGCATCATTCTTATCCTAGACCCTAACCTTATATAAACCCCACCCGAGCTTTCTCAATTGGTTGCTTGAGTTGAGCGGAATTTTGAATTGGGCACATATGTCTATTATAGTCGTTAGTGGTATTATATGCTTGATATTGTGGGAATTGTATTGAATAATTAGACAATGCAAAAGTTAGTAGTTTGATGAACTTGTAGTGTAAATTTTGTAAATTTGTAGTGAAATATTGGTGCACTCAATTGGTTTTTGCTCTAAAGTATGGCTCCAAGATTGAAGATGAAGGTTAACAGGAAAATGTAAAATATAGACATATCAATAATTTCTCAAGAAAAGTATATTTTGGATTTATTAAGGAAATAAAGATACTTAGTTGCATGCTAACATATACATCACTTGAAGAACATGCTAAGCTAGTAAAAGAAGTAAATTCTTTAGTTGAAAAGGGAAATTGTCAAACGTTTAGTGGAAAAATTAATTAATCTAGCTCATATTAGACAAGGTATAACCTTTGTGGTTAGTAGAGTGAGTCAGTACATGCATTGCCTATTTGGAATATCTTGATATAGCTTATCACATTCTAAGATATTTAAAAGCAACTTTTATTGAGGGTCTTTACTATAGAATTAAAAGTAAAAGACGTATAAAAGGTTGTACAAATGTAGATTAGGTTGGTTCAAAAAGTCAACCTTTGGGTGTTATATTAGGTTGTGAGGAAATTCAGTCACTTAAGAGATCAAGAAGCAATTAATTGTAGCAAGAATTAGAGAAGAAGTCGATTTTCGATTCTTAACACATGGACCGCTTGGATTGATTTAGATAAAAAAAGGTATTGGAATAACTAAAAAATACTTATCTATTGACAAATGAAGTTATACTATGATAATAATCAACTATTGGTATCATTTATAATTTAGTCAATAAGTATTTTATAAAAGAAAAAATTAAAAGGGATTGATTTACATAACATAGGTACTTATCAAAGAAGACGAAGGAGTTTGAGATATGAAAATAAAAGAAGCAAAAAAGGGAGACGGATTAGAGTTAAGAGGTGTACCTATAAAGGGCAAAGAAATATGACTTGATATTAGATTCAACCAATAAGTGTTATCCCTTGTAATCGAATGAGAGGTAGTTGAGATGAATTAAAGGATGGGATGTTAACATGGAAAATAGTTTCTTTAAATTTGACATATCATGCAATATGGATACAATTAGAAGATAAATCTAAATATAGATGGCCATAATGAGAAGTTGATAGACCAAGATAAACATAACATTTTATTTAAAAAAATTCTTAGATTATATGGTCTAAGAAATGGATAAACACCACAATAAAAAAAATTGTAGGATTATATATTTGGATTTTGAACAAATAAGCAAAGAAATGGTGACATATTTTTTAGAACAAGATTTGTCATTCTGGCTATAACTACTAGTATTAAGACTTTTCCTATTATCTAATAAACCAATTATGATGATGGTGATTGATTTAAATTAATAAACTAAATAAATATACACAATTAACTAACTAGAACTAATATTAAACTAAGAAACAATCAATAATAACATTAATACAATCTAAACTTCTCATGCAAACAAGACTTCATACATTAATACAATCTAAAGTTCATTGGAATGTGAAAATTCCTTAATTATGCTAATATCTTTCTAAAGATTATAAACAACTAACTATAAGTTGATTAATCCACATCTTTTTCCAATTAAATCCCTATAATTACATTAATTGATTTATGAATTTCTCTATTAGATTTGACACTAATATGAAAGATTTATATTAACCTAGATCTTTAGGATTGTATGTAACTGTTTTTGATTATGCTAGATCAATTCATATAAAGAATTTTCCAATCTCAAATGCATGAAATCAAATATGAATTAGTATACCAGCATATATCAATTTAAGAATAGTAAAGAACACACAATCAAAATGTCAATGAAACTAAAGAATACCCTGAATTAACTGAAATTAAACTATAAAATCCATCCCAAGGTTCATTATATCTAGGTACCATAAAGTTTTAGTTCCTAAACATGGAAGACATAGCACCAAGACTAAAGGAGAAACAAAAAACTAAAAGAAACATAATGAAATCCACTTTATATTGATGAAATCCTCTTAAAATGTGTGCTCTTGCTTATTATTTGCTCTCTCTACCACTCTAGGACATCTAATTATACCTGAACTTCTCTCTTGCTTCGTCCTTCAGTTATACCTTTTATAGTTTGAAATTCAAACTTTGGGTGGAATATAGACAAGTATACATTCATGCACCAGGTTGTGTACTTGGAAAACACACGATCTTGAATTTGAAGTAAACACATGAGGGCCTAAAATGTGAACATAGGCTTATAATAAGCATATAACATTTGGTGCGTACCTCTTAAACACAAGGGTATAATATATGGAATCAATCAACATGCCTCAAACTCTTCCATCACAATCATGTAAGCTTGAAGTTCATATTCATAAATTGGTTGAATAGCTTCAAATCATTCTAAACTTGTCATAATTCATTCCTTTTGCTCAAAATAAGTGAATTATGACCTAAAAAATATGAATGAATTTTGTACCAAAAATATTTAAAATGTTAAATAAATAAGTGAAATTCACTAAATACAAACTTTAAATGTGAACAATTAAGCTCCTATCTCATTCCATTAATGAAAGAAATTAACAGAGGAATTAAAAACATACCTAATATTTTAAATTAAGTGAACTATATGATAATAGAGTCAAACTAGTCTGAATAATGTGACGAATCTTTCATTCACTAATTCCATTTTTTTCATAAGTATATGGACAAGCAATTCAATGAATGAGACCATTTGAAGTAAATAATTTGTTCAAGTGTTGATATTCACGACCCTAATCTAAATAGAGCAATTTAATAGGGGTATTAAAATGCTTTTTAACCTTTTTTTTAAATTCAAAAAGATCTCATAGACATGAATTTTATTTTTAAAAAATAATATCCATATGAATTGTGTAAAATCATTAATAAATATAAGAAAATATTTGAAACCAGCAATAAAAGGAACAAGAGATGGTCCCAGACATCATAATAAATTATTTAAAGAGTTGAAGAAGTACGGTGTTCAAAAATATCCAAAGGTATTTTTGATAACTTTCCCATTAAATGAGTGACATGGAGAAGAGGACACCTTTTTAGACATAGGCAAATTGTTTTCTTAAAAAATTTTAGATATTGGGTGTGCTTGAGGATGACTAAGCTTGGAATGCCAAACTTTATAAGGTGCAGATTCAGCTAAAAGAGCAATAAGAGAGGTGGAGATTGGAAATCGATATAAGCCATGTTCATTGACTCTTTTGAGGGGTTCCTACCTTATTATATGTGGTTCTGCCGGATTTTGCTGGAGCTGAACATTATCGTTTGGATCCATAACGCTGTATGATCTTGGCTTCTGAATACCTGCAAAACAGATAAAAGCACACCGGGGGTTGGTTCCCGGATGGCCCCTCCGACGCT
>JANITX010000212.1:61217130-61231071 GCA_027564395.1 Erythroxylum ulei | reverse complement strand
AGTGGCGAGAGAGCTACTAAAGTGATCAAGAAAACTGCTTTCCCTAACTCTCATAGAGTGGAGGCTGTGAGATTCTCCATAAGTAAATGTAATCTTTTTCAATCATTTTTCAAATTTATTAATTTTATTTAATTTTTAACAGATTTTTTAACGGTATAAGACTGATTGAACCATTTAAACCTTATTTGTTTAATTTCTAGCTTGATTTTTAAAATATTGAGTAAGAGATATTTTCATGCATTCGTTCTATTTTGAATCATTGATGAAACTAATAATTTTTATAATCAAACCCATATTATCCGTCAGCTTCTTTTCAATTTTTATGATTTATTTAAAGAACAAAAAATTGACAACTTTCTTATTAATAATAAATTCTTATAAACTAAAATAAATTAATTAATTTTTATTTAATAATCTCTTTTTTCAATTAAACTTTAAATTATTCGATGAGTAAGGAAAATCTCTTTTAATTATATTTAACCTTTAGCCTATTTTATGACTGTTTAATACTAATTAAACCTTAATTTTTTGTTACTTTTTTAAAATATTAGTTTAATCGTATCTTCTTCTTTTTTAATGGTTCTTAAATTACATCCAAAGGTCTCTCTTCTAAGTACAAAAGTAACAGTAAAGCCAAAGGGTCCCGACGCAAACTGCAACTTTCTGCTACAAAAGCTGCTGAATTTAAGAAGCAACTACTCCCACTTTTGGTGTTAATGTGCAGAGAAGAATCAGCCTCTTTTTTCCAACATCCGACATCAATTATTCCATTAGATTAGATTCTTCTTTTTCTTCCTGGCTATATGGTAGGCTGCTGCTCAATGCTCAATACTCAAATACTTGTTTTTACGTGGTACCATCAAACATCGTAGTTAATGAATCTAATCTAACGTAGACTTTATCAAAAGGTGACTCAGAGTTCGTGGAACTCAAGTTGCTTTAAACCTATTTACAGCTCAAACCCAATTGTTAGTGTTATCATTCCTAGTCATTCGATGCATGTTAGGTTTCTTTTTATATTGATTTCGAGGGAATCAATTGGCTTATGACCATATAATTCGATAGGGTAAAAGATACGGAGATGCTCTGTAGTTCAACAAGATTTTTAAATTATTTTAAGTTGTTTTTAAAAGTAATAATAAAATATAAGCAACATGAATACCATATACGGGTCAATTAATTATTAATTTTGATCAAATTTAATTAGTTTTATTCAAATTTAAGAACTAAGTTAGTTTTATTCAAAATAAATTATTAATTTTAATCAAATTTAATTAGTTTTATATAAGTGACAAGTGTATGGGAAAAGATCCTGCGAGATTGTCTAAAATCGTAAGATTGTCATACCTTCAAGGTTTTTGACCATAGACTCCTAGCTTAACTAGAGATAAGAAAAGCCGAACTTTGCAGCTTATCAGGTACTAGCCGATCTGGACACCATCAGATATATCCTTTGGTTATATTTTATATTTTATTTATTTATGTATTTATTGTAATTTTATTTATATAATAATTAAGCGTGTCAGTTTTACTTATTTACTCTTTAACCTGCATCACTCTTTTATTGTCACATCTACATGTGGGTCTACCGGAAACAACCCCTCTACTATATAGAGGTAAGATTGCGTACTATCAGACCTCTTCAGACTCTGTTTTTTTGCGAAACTTCAAATTAGGTGTGATGATGATAATGATAATACATATCGCAAATTTTTTTATTTTTAAATCGAAATCTAAGAAAAAATGTCTATATGTTTTATTTTAATTTGATATTACATATTGATGTAACATGAATTTCAAGTAGATTTAAATTTATTAGATTGAGACACTTTAATAATTAAGTTGATAAAATTGAAAAATGTAAAATATTTTTAACTATAATTGAGATTAATAATACTAAATGTTAATAATAATTATAATAAAAATATCTTCTTTTTATAAATAATTTTTTAAAAGTGTAATTCTAATAAAGTTTGCATTTAAACTTTATTAAATGATTAGTTGATCTTTGCTTATAATTTTACTTTCTCACCAAGACACAAACTCTACTATATATCTTGGTTGATTTTTGACTATACAGATTGGTTCTGTCGGATTTTGCTGGGGCTGAACATCATCGTTTGGATCCATAATGCTATGTGATATTGGCTTCTGAATACCTGCAAAACAGATAAAAGCACACCAAGAGTTGGTTACCGGATGGCCCCTCCGACGCTCAAGTTAGTCTTTTGAGAGTAAGTTGGTTGAAGAGAACGAAAAAAAACTATGATTGTATTGTCGTACCTGTATCATGGTAGAATAATATCTTATATAAGCCGTGGACGCTAGGTTTAGGTCTTCACGTAGATCATTGTGTTTGCATGGGAGACTAACTCCTGTGAATGGGCTGTATGCATGTAGAGATGGGCCTGGCCCTAGCACAGCCGGCCCGACCAATATGATTCTTTATAAGAAAGAAAAATGGACAAAATTCAAAAAAGCAATTATTGTCACTCTAAATTTTTTAATAGAAATTAAAGGCTTAGAGATTTGAGGAATATGCAGAGCATTAGGTAAAACAAAAGTATGAGTAGCCGAGACAATAGAAGAATAACCATAATGTTAGATGATTAGGCCTTTACCATTAGCCATGATTAACTGATCAATATCACCATATTGTTGAGTAAGATTGAGAGCGCAAATTTCTAGTGATATAGGTCGTGGCAGCAGTGTAACCTAATTCTGAACAGGAGAAATAGAAGATGGTTGGCCATACTATGGAGTCATTATTGGAGAAATATAAGGTTGTTGATAATTGATATTTGTTTGGGGAGCATCTGGTCTAAAAGTTACTAAATTGTTGATAATGCCATTTATATACATTATTAGTATAATTGGTGAAGGAACAAATTTGATAAGTTGGTCCTTTGCAACGCCTATTTTTCCAAGAAGAACGAAAATTATTAGGAGAGAGAGGGATTAATTGGTGCCCGTGGTGATGGATATTGTGGCTAGGTTGGTGTAGGAAGTAGGGATGGGTTATATGCAATATTGGCAAAATAAAGCTCAAATAAGGAGCTCTTATTCAACAACTCATAGGTAACAAGATAATTGCGAAGCTCATTGAATGTAATATGGATATATCATAGATCGAGACTAGCTATGATTTCACGAAATTTAGAAAAAATATTTTGAAACTCGATGGCATGGAACTCAACTGATATCAATAGTTTTCCTCTGACCACTAATACATCTGCAAGAAATTTCATTTTGAGAAGATATTTGGGTGATAGAAAGATCACTCTTTTTAAGCTTTTTGAGTTCAATGTTCGTTTGTAGTTGTTTGGTTTGGGAGAAGCTCCAAAAGTGGCAAATAAAGTAGTCAAAACATCTTGGGAAGACAACACAGAGAAAGACTTCATCATTTAAGAAGGAAAGAAGCCATAAAAGCATTATTTGGTCTTTATGAAACCATTCTTGATAGGCTGGATCTTCAATGGAAGGAGGAGGAGCAACACTGTGCAGAACTGTTTAAGGAAGAGATGATTTGGTACCATCAACAAATCCTATTGAATTATGGAAGTTTAACAGGGGAAGCAACTATGTTTTTTGGGTCAAGAAATTTCTAGAGTTTAATTTGATAGTAAAATTGAGTTGAGCTGAAGTAGTGAGGTTGGATGACAGGGGAAAAAAAGGAAGAAGGTGATTTGTATATTTATATTGGAAGTCTTTCAATTCTGATATCATGTAAAAAGTTCAAGAATGATATTAATTTTGTTGATGTCTTTTGAACACATTATTTATACGTGTATTACAAATTAAAGGTAGATAAAGACAATATAATACAGATAGAAAATGTATAATAATTAAGTAATTATAGAGATAATTATAATCTTTAATAAAAATAAGAAATATACAATAAATAAGGATAGAAACTTAATACGAAAATTATCTAATTCAACTTTATTAGCTTTTATGTTTTAAGTTGACAGAAGAAAAATATTTTCTTAAAAATTAAATAGTTAAACAAGAGATGTATTGGACTTGCCATTAATAATCTCTTATGAATTTATTAAGCATTAAAGAACTACTTAACAAATATGTAAATACAATAATTTATCAACAACTAATTAATTATGAAAAAACCTAGACTTTTTAATTAATTATAATTTAGCTATCTGACTTATCTGAAAAAGTAGGCAAGACAAATATTATATCCTTGCTTCATATTTGCTGCAAGGTTTTCCTACTTCTATTTCTACGAATAAACCGTAGACAATCTAGAAGTGGTCTTACAGGCAGAAAAGTCGATATCCATGTCAATACAGTCCCCAAGAAATGGTCAGAACCATGTTTCTCTCTCTCTATCTCACTACGCTGAAACCAAAATTGACCCTTACAAATACCATGAAACAGAGTAAATCAAAATCAAGACACCACAGTAGCACTTATGCCTCTGCTTAGGCAAGGGACAATTGGGGCCAAAGGCTGACCTGGCAATCTACTGATGTGGGGGAGGAGCACATCTGCACATGGTTTACATGCCAAGTGTGTCTAAGTCAGACGGTGGTGGGGATGGTCCAACAGAGACGGTTTAGCCATGCACCGTTGTCTCTTCACCCCTTATTCTCTTGTCCCCACCTCCCACTCCTTTGCATGTCCCTTATGTTTCAAGTGGAGGTCCCCTTCATTTGATATCCACAAGCATATCTGAGAAAACGTTTTGTATATAAAAGGTGATGTATATCTAATCAAGAGATAAAATTTACTAATTTCAATAAGCTTATGTTCTCTTGTTAGTAAGCTGAAAAGAAATCAGAATGGCAGGACTTCATATATAATTTGTGTGAGGAATCAACAGGATCGATCAATGTTGCAATAAATCAGCTTTCCCATTTCCTCAATTATCTAGAAGAAAATATGTATCACCTTCCTGCCACCATGGAATTAAGATGGCGAAAGTAAGAGACCATATCCGATCGTTGATTATCCATAGTCACCCTCTAGTTTAATTTATAGCTTCTGAAATAGCAAAAATCGCCCGAAATCTAGAGTTTTGGTTACGTTTTTTCTTGTGACGAGGATACATTATATGAGTCTGAATCCTTTGTCTAGTATTAACCTGTCCTATTCTATCTATTTGAATCTTAACCACTCATTTATGTAGGACCTATATAAATAGACACGGAATTCACATAAATAAATGACTGAAATTTAATGGACATGATAAGATAGGGTAATATTAGACAGAAGATCTTAGCTCGTATTATATATCTCCGTAAATCATATCGTAATTTATAGCCAAGTTCAATGGGAGCTAAGCTCACCACTGTTGGTGAATTAATAATGGGCATGAATAGATAGCTAGTGTTTCCGTCCAATAATTTCAAAAGGGAAAATGGACTTGGAAAATGATATTACTATGATGATGCAATGACTTGTATCTTCGGATTCATATGTTTGAACTTTAATGTATGGTAACAGCGAGAATACGTGTACTGCTCTTGAAGGAGGTAGGATGAAGAGCTTACTACTAATTTAACCCCACTTCTCATTACGTTATCCTCGCTTTGTCTAAAAGCAATTGACCATTAGGTCCCTGAATTATAGGAATGAATTGCCATACCGTTTGATTACAGTCTCATTTCCAAGCTGCTGTTCTCATTTCCAACGCATTTGGGTGTGGTGTGCATGTGTGGAAGTTTGACTAGTCACCGCTGTTTCATATTTGGCAAAGGTTAAAACTACCATGCATATCCACATGATCAACAAAAAACAACTTTGTTGCAAGCCATGCAGCAGTAATTTCCAAGTGCAAGGACAAGGGATGGGAGTTCATCAATCGAACCACATGGAGTAGGACCCCAGCTTAAGATTTTCTCTTGTGACATACCTAAATATTATACACATTTTACTTTACCTATCCTATCTCCTTGAATAGAGAGGAACATAATTTGTGTTTGCAATTGGACCAATTATATAATAAATATTAATCATTATTATTACTATATAAAAAATTTATTTTATAAAAACCTTATTTTATTGTTTATATGCAATAACTAATTTGTTGCATTCCCGTAACTCTAAATAATGTTGATGTCCTATAGTACTTACAATTAGCAGTCAATTTTTTTTTGGCTCATATAGCTCTATAAGTTGCAACATACAAGAAACATAATGAAACAACTTTATAGTTATCACTATCTATGTTCTCTATAATGTATACTCCTTCTGGTGTGGCCTTTTAGACTATAGTGGATTGATGAAAAAGTGAGAAGAAATGAGACAACGGTGGCCCTCGAATACCTTCAATTTCGTTTCGGGGTTGATCATCGAAACACAACCATGTTCTCTTAAAGAACGTCATTCACTGTCATACAAAACCTGCATTAAATGCTCTTGTTGCTTCAAAGCTCTACAAATACTCCTTTTGGAGCCCTAACTATGGACTCACCGAACGACACACCTATTAAGGTTATTCTTCATCTCGTGATCGAGTTTCGTGTACTGTACCATCAAGATCACCAAATAACCTATCAATATGTCTCTCTTCCTAGTTCTTTCACTTCTCATATGCCTTTCTGTGCATGCATGCAATGCTCGATATCTAGGTCTCGTATTTGACAAGGAAACTAAAGCATCGGTATTCCCCAAGGTCAATACGATCATATATGTTTCATGATGCACATTTTTCCTTTTCAATATGCTATGGTCTTATTTGTTGGTGTGTCAAGTTCTTGATACTAACAGTGCTTTTGGAACCAGGACTTGGGTGAAAAGGTTCCCGACAAGACTTCACTTCCATCAGAGATCGTGCCTCCAAAATTGGCGGAAAATGGAGACCAAGGAGGACGAAAAACTAGCAGGGATGTCTTAAGCAACCTGGGAAATGTGCTTGGTGCGAGCACGATGGAGATAAAAGTTGAGAAGGATTGTTTGAATGATCATGAACAGAGCAGAATATTGGAAACGTCAGGTTAATTTCCGCCCCTTGTTACCTCAAAAGCATCGCAAAATCATTAACAATTTAACGCATTTGTTGCTTCACTATACATAGACTAACCGTCATTGGGGGAGATCATATTGATTCTGCCTTTTTTTTTTGGTAGTATGAGTCTTTTGCAAGGAGGTTTTATGGAAGGAACGAAATAGGTTATTTTCGTCAACTTGAAAACTAAAATTCCAGAGATTCAATTTTAACCTCTTCTGACTTGTATATTATTAGGGATGCAATCTGTTAATATTAATATATCACCGTCTAGCTAGTGAGAGCTGTTGTATCTTATATTAATTAGTTCTTATGTGTATAAGTGCAAATTTCATAAAGAAATATGCCTAAACTTAAGTCTTCAGTAGTCTTGCAATTGTATTCTTGTTTTAGGAAGTTGAACAGGTTTATTTGTTGCATTATCATTTGCTATTGTTGTTGCTAATGTTAGTAATAAAGTACGTGCAGGAACTGAAGTTATCGTGTCAAGATCTTATCCATATGAGACGCAACAGGCGGCTAAAGTAAAGGTAATCAAAATGTACAAAGGTATCTGAGAAACAATGTATACATGGAGTTGCATATGGTAGTTAGGCAGTTATGATTTTGGTGAGGCATCAATAACAATGGCCCATCTTTCCTGATCCTGTCCTTGATGCATGAATCATGGGAGCCATGAAAGATTGCTTTGAAGTAAAGGCAATAAATGGAACATGTAATTAATTTGTACTATACATAGTTCGATGGTGTCGAAAACTATGCACTTGAGTCTGTTCTACGCTTTTATCTTATAATTTCATCTACCCAAATACGTATCAAGCGGGCAATCATGGACGAAATAAGTGGCCGCTTACATATTGTAATAAGTTAAGCATGAATTAACAAGGAAATGGATGTTAATTAAGTACTGATGAAAATATGATTTATGGTGATGATTGTGCAGGTAACCAAGAATCAAGTACGGTCCATGCTAGCACTTGGTGGGGGTGATGTCCATGAAGCCGCAGAATCTAAGGAAAATGAAACAACAGAGGATCTAATAGAGATGGACTACGCGCAACCTCATCGGAAACCACCTATCCACAATGAAAAAAATTAAAACATATATATCACAAAAGTATTTTAGTTGGTTCTGTTCTCTTAACTCCAACCCTTCAAATTTTCCTCTTAGGGAAGATTCGATGAAATTGTTAAAAAGACATCCAGCTTGAGAAGGCACTATTTTGCACTGCTTGTGTCAATAATATAAGAACACAACTTATAGTGCCATTGTTTATTATCCGAGTACATGAAGCTTCTAAGTATATTCTTCAATAACACTGTGCCAGTACTCCCATCATAATGTTACTTGGGCTTTCAGAGTGGCTTGGCTTTCCGCTGCAAATCTTTTATAAATATCAGAGTGCCTGGAAACCGTGAAGGGCTGAATAATTATCTTACTGTTGGGTATAAAGAGAGGATCAAATCAGTTCGCAGGCGTCAATAGATAATAACGCTTTTAGTTGCTATGATACAATCAAATACATATTGGTTGGCGTTTGGTCTCCGACCATGAATGGTATATGGATAAGCGTAATTGGCCCTACTTTTTCGTTTATTCGTAACCGCTTCACTCTAGCAGTAGGTTTTTGGATGATGATGAACATTTTCATTGAGTCGAAACATTCAAACTTGCGATACCGTGTTTGCAACAGATCGCATAGAAGCCAAGTTTATGCAGGTCTTTGAAATAGGCTAAGACGAACTCTCGTTTCCATCAAAATGCTTGGGAGATTGGATCTACAAATACTCCTATTAGCCTAACTCGTATTTTGTCTCGCCTGGAAAACATGATGCCAAGCACAAATGATAAGAAACCAAAGATGTGTAACCAGTGCCTGAACCCCACGCAAAGCAACCTATCGAGGAAAAAATATAAAACCACTTCAATCCTAAATGAAAGGCAGCCTCATTAGGGCATCTTGCCAAATATGCTTAAGTTGACACTGATGTGCAGCGCCATCATGAAAATGCTAGCAAATCAAAGGATCAGATTTTTGTCACAGTAATGTATCATACAATATTCACTTAATACAATTTCAACCTTGTATTTCATGGCACGCGAAACTATTATTCCGTGCTCAAAATGGATAGGGAGAAGAGGAAAAATAAAAGGTGATAACAGCAGTCTTCCTTTGTTACGATGGAAAATTATGCCCCACAAAAGAAGTCTTCTATGGCAATTTTTAACAGTAATATCAATAATCTACTAACAATAACTTATCGGAAATCTACCGCATAAACTCAATGCTCTGAAAGAAAATATGAAAACCTTAAATTTCTTCACTGGAGACTACTAATTTGAAAAACCTTACTTCACTGCATAATGCGTATGGATGTTCATTCAATGGAGTGGAAGCTTTCTTCTACATTTAACCAAAAGATGATACGTGGAAGTTATCATGTGCTGCTACAGCTCACAATAAAAGGTTTTACAAAGTTGATGAACTCTGAGGTCCTTATCCCCAGCTTCAGATCAACCTCTCCACCGCCCAACCAGAAGAAATCAGGATAAAGTTTTACGATTGCTTCATCCAAAATAACCTGCAAAAACTCCAATCAGCCGTTGTCCACCAGCAAAAACTACAGATATAAGAATGTTTCTAATATCTATAGCTGTCTGTACATGGTGATCCATGGTCATGAATACATATGCACAGAAAAGTGCTTTTGCAGCCATACATGCGTGACTATCCCGAGTAATATGAACTGCTCCTTTTGACATTCTTAAAATTTATAAACCAAGATGACCGTTTAGTCAAAAACTACCCGTCCACCAAATTCAACATTTTTTGAACACATCAAGCCTCCACTATGAAATGACATGCCTCCTATTCGTACTTTTATCTCTCTCCCTAGTAACTGCCCTTTTTGACATTCTAAAAATTTACACTCAAAGCAAGAAGACTGTTTAGTCAAACTTCCGTCCACCCAACTCAACATTTTTTGAACACATCAAACCTCCACCTTCCAATGACATGTCTCCTGTACATCTGCACATGTAAAATCAGGACCAGACACAAATACAATTGCTGCTGAAATACCCAGCTAGTTCAATTGCAAGAGAGCAACTCAAACTATACTTTGCCAACAAAATCTTTTTCAAGTGGCAGACTGGCAGAACATCATTGATCTTGACCATCAATATGTGGACCACATGATGTGACAGTATGACAGGCAAGATACTTGAAACAGAGGACCACTGACAGCTGGTATATGGTTGAAGATCCGGTTCATAAAATATACATACATTTTACTACAAAGGAACTACTCAAATAATAAAAGTGCTCTCCGTTCTCATCAAAATCCATCAGAATCCCACAACTAAATTGTGTATAACAACCAGCCACACCAGCACGCTCAGGACAGGGATAGCTATCTGCCTACTTACTTAACACTCAGGGACCAAGATGTTCAGACCGCATCAGGCAAGACAAGACAAGACATAGAAGTTGTACTGTCTGAGAAAAGCAATTTAATTGAAAGTGTACTGCAAAAGAAGTAGGCTTTACAAAAGAAGTATATTTGAAAGCTGTGAGCTGAAACCACAGAAAAGCATACAAAATAATTGTTTCTATGCAAAGTCTGGTTCCCAATTGAACCAGAGATTATCAACTACTTGGAGATCAGCACCATCTATGGTGAAGGTGGTGCTTACGAATACATCACACTTGTTATCGAGAAATAGAGAAAGAGACATCAAACATGAACAAACTACAACTATTCATTGCATGTAGGCAAAGAAATGCTCATGATCTGAGTTACAAAACAAAAGACAAGAGAAAACACTCACCAAAGAGCTATACAGAATAAATTTTTATAGAACGTTAATGTACTTGCAACATATTGATAGTAAAAGTATTTACAGGAATGTCTGTCTTCATGCCAATAGATGTTACTGCATTATGCCCGAATCCAGTCAACTCTGCTGAAATCTCCTCAGGAGCAAGCCTCACTGCATAGTTACAAAAGTTTAATAAGAGATTGATTTACTGAACATGTTGGTTATAAAGGACATTGCCAAGCAGAGAAAGCACAGACTGAAAAACAACTTGTTTCTTCAGTAGTGAAACAACAAAGTATGTTGAATCAATCATATACAACTAATGAGTTCCCAACGTTAGACAGGAATTTAGCCATATGGATTGGATAAATTAATGAAAAAAAAAACAAAGACAGTTATTATTACATCATTCTAGGCCAAAAAATTATCAGAAATTACTTTGATTGTCACAAAAATAGTTTGTCAAGGGCGATAGGCTAATTTTCACTTTTGTTGAAAACTCATTATTTTGTATGTACCCATGCATAAAATGTTTTTGTTGACTGTGATTCCTTCCAAATTGAAATTTCGCTTGTTATTACATGGAACAAGCCTAGAAATCCTTGAGTTATATTATGTTCGTATGCACCTGAGAGCAAGATCAAGGAAAATTGTCAAGACATCTGACATGTTCCAATATTAAATTAAACGAACGCTGACAACGCATAAGTCAGGTGCATATGTTTTGTTTCAATAACAAGAAACAAATCTTTGTGAACCTTCTATACACCAGGGAACACTATCCTTGTCAGTCAAATTAATCACAACTTGATTGTTGTACGAGTATTTCAATAGCAAGAGTCAGAAAAAGTATAAAAAATCTCATATATATTCTATATCAATTAGCAATCATACCATATGAGAGTAAACCACAGCCCAAAGATGATAAGAAACAGGGTTCAAATACTGAGAATTGCTTTAATGAATTAATTAATTCATTTTCTTGCATAGTATGTAAATTTTATGATATGTTAATGCAATTTATGCAACCAGTATGAGAATGAAAGACGAGGCATGGTTAATCCAATCAATGTAAATGTGAAGCTTCACTTTAAGCTATTGTCAGAGTTTAAAAAAGGTAAGAGAATAGCAAATGTTATTAAAGTTTCACTTCAGTAGATCATATGGTTTTTATCGGTATTGCAATCACCCATATTACTCCTTTAAATTAATAACATCAACATGTTTTTAAGACCTTTTGGCATCATGAGAATCGCATATGTTGTCTCTTTAGTTTTTTGAACACATAAGCATATTCAGAAAGGATTTGCAAGACAGGAGAGATAAAGAAAACATTCAATCCTTAAATTTTAGGTCAGGGCCCTATGTTACAGGGGTTATGGGAGAACAAACCCAAACGCTAGGTTGAAGGGTGGGACAGCTTATAAGCCTATAAATCTCACATCAGTCTCTTTTATTATCGATGTGGGACAATTAGACCATAACATCCCACCACACTTCGTAGTCTAGGCATCGGCGGGCTGGCTATTCGCTAGACCTTTTCTAGTCTCAGGCTAACACTACTATACCAGCATAACCACGCACGTACCTACGAGCTGGCTGTGCACTAGACCTTTTCTAGTCCCGGATGAACACTGCAATGTCGGCGTCACCAGTCATTAGCGTGACACTAGGATTTGAAAGAGTGGTGTTAGCTCTGATACCAATTGTTACAGGTCTTATGGGAGAACTAATCCCAAAAGTTAGCTTGAAGGGTGGGAGAGCTCATAAGCCTATAAACCCCACATCAGTCTCTTTTATTATCGATGTGGGACAATTAGACCGTAACATCCTAGAATGGTCCGATGCTTTATATAAGCTCCCTGACAAAAGAAGTGGACATAAATCACGACTCCATCAACAAATTAGGGCAATGTGGTAAGGACTCAAGATCTTCTGGTTGAAAGTCTGTCAATGAACCAGTCAACTCACAAACTCCAGATTTTGAATTAGGATCAGAGCTTTTTCTTTCGTTATTATACCAAAGACTATGTACGCAGTTGAGGTAATTGATTTTCAAACTAAAAAAGTGGATGCTTACAATTGAATTTCTTTTTGGCTATCTTGCCATTGTTGAGAGCATACAGATAGTTTTTAACAGCTTCAGCATTGAATCGAGCAGTGTGCTGCGGCAAAGCAGAAATGCCTGTATCAGAATCAGACATATGAATCATGTGAAAAGACAATATATTATAACAAAAGTCTGCACTCTTACCTGTATAACGACAACATAATACTTTGAGTTACTGCGGTCGCTACAGTCAATAACATAGGACGGTGCCTGAGTATTAACCTGGTGACAACAAATCAACCTCATTCACATAAATATCATGCCTTTTAAACAATCTTATGATGCTCGTTAATAACTAAGCCGTTGTTGGCTATGCTATGTTTACAATAATTAGGATAATGACCGAAAAGTATTCACAGTTAAAGATGGCCCACCAAGACCATGCTTTTGCAGAGGTGATGGATGGAGGCAGCGTCAAGAATGTGGCGACGGGACTCGAGAGGCCAGTCGTAGTAATCGGAGGGAACAGTTTTGAAGGCGAAATCAGAAACTCCGTTAGACCTCAGAATATGAGAGAGGCGAGCTTCGGTGTTGGTGTCACAGCGACGAGGAGCGGAGCCCGGAGGCAGAGACAGACAGAGCTCGAGGCTGAATATCCGGTTGAGGATTCGAGTTTGGACCCGCTCCAGCTCCGCTATCTCCGCTTCCATTTTGCTAGGATTCGACGGTTGGTGTCCATGGTTTTGGTTCAGTATTTGCACAAACTGGTACGCTCCATCACCATCAACGCTTGCGGGCCAAATATGGTCGGTCCATCTCATCCGAGCCTAAATTTTGGTATGGACTGCTTGACCCATTCGAGGCATCGAAAACAAATATCTTTTGGAGTAGAGTGGAGTGCAGGAAAAGAAATGGAGAAAAGAAAATCAAAAGGCTAATATTCAAGCGCAGAGACTTGGACCTCGTTAAGTATATATACTAAGGATGAGTTGGGATGGACGACCACGCAATCCATCCCAACCGTCAATTTAATCCAACGGTGACATGTTCCCCCTCCCCCACTCTGAAAGTTCTCAACCCAACCACCCTCTCTGAAAGGTC
>JANITX010000212.1:61195633-61211964 GCA_027564395.1 Erythroxylum ulei | reverse complement strand
TTCTTTGGTTTATGCCTTCCGAGTCGATTCGATCGATTTCGTTTTCGTTTTCGGTTGGGGTCCGGCTTCCGAGGTCGAGTCCCAACACTAAGAACGACCTTAATCCGATATTTTTAGTGGAAGTTATGCCCTTTTGATTGCTTCAGTCTTAGTTTGACCATCTTCGTCTTAGTTTTGCTGACATCATCTTCGTCTTAGTTTTGCTGACGCCATCTTCGTCTTAGTCTTAGTTTTGCTGACATCATCTTCGTCTTCGTCTTAGTTTTGCTGACGTCATCTTCGTCTTAACCTTTTTTCTTCCATCTTCTGTTCTATTTTTTACCCTTTTAGAATCCGAATCTCACTTCGAGTTCTTCATAAGGTTGTAGATCGCGAAGTCTTCTTTCCATTAGTCCAAAAACAAAATCAATCCGATATCTGTAGAAAAAGTTATGGCATTTACGCCAAGACATGTACAATACGAATAAGTGCTTAAACATGTTGGATTCTTTTGGCCATAACTTTCTCTTCCGGCCTCCAAATGAAGTGATTCCTGAAGAAATGGTTTCCTAACATCTTTGCCTATCTCTCCACGAAAATTGGTATCTTTTGGAGCTGATTTGAATAAGTTTGATGGAGAGAAAGTGAGGGGATCGGTTAGGAGAGCATAATTGGGGTATGTACATGCTTTAGTTTTTTTAGTATATCTTGAGTCGTTGAGCTCCGATTGAGATGATTCTTGCTTCAAAGCAAACTAGAGATTTATAGTTGCAATTTTCCTTGATGAAGTCAATTTGTAATTTTGGTGTTTGTTTGGTGTTGGCACACCACCCTTGTGGAATGTTGGCAAATGACCCTGCATGGTATTAAGCACAAGGTTTATGACTCCGAATGGTGGGCTCCGGAAACGGGGTCCAACATACCCCACCTGAATTAAAGGAGAAGAGAAGATGTTATCTATTGGACTCCTAACCTGCAAGGTAGATTCACTAATGAATCTTGCCATAAAATATTCAATAGCAGATCTAAGTAGTGCCTTGGTATAATCTTCTATGGAAGAACTCTTTAAATCCAATAGCCTCAATAATCACTTGGCTTGTGATTAGCAATAGGCTTAGGACAAAAACCACATGGTTTGGGCAAGGGATTCAACATATGTTCTACGCAAAGTAGTAGAAGCGGACAAAAACCACTTATTCTTCAGTTGCCACTACACCAAAGTAGTATGAAGCATAATTCATTATATATTGGAATCATAAATATAAACGGGAAAAAAATGAGCTAGTTCACAAACCATACTAGATCTAGAAAAGAGAATGAATTCCTGCTTAAAGTTACATTAACCATCACCATCTACACAATTTGGAAAGAAATAAACTGCAGATTATACATGCAAACTGAGGAGGATAAACACTAGTTAGCTAACAAAATCCTGAACAGGGTTAGAGTTGTTGTAATTGTTAAAATAACTAGAACATCTACTATCCCATAGAATGAAAAGCAAATTAAACATATGAGTTAATTATTGCACTGGTCTACTAGCTTATCTGATTTTTTTTCATAATTTTTCTTTTGTAATTGAGCTTCCAATCATGTTGTAAGATTCTAGTTAGCTTATATCTTGGAAATCATTGAAATGTTGTAATAGCTTTGCTAGAAACAATCAGTATTCATTCATTTTTCAATAAAAAGATAAGTTTATAAATTAAAAATATTAATATGTGATTCCCATTGCAACTTATATGTTATTTAATTTTATATTTATCTAAGACAATGTCGATAAGTTTTATTCTTTTTTTAGTGTACTAATATATATAATTTATTATTAACATATATTGCACACACATAAACCATATATGTGAAAAATAAGGAAATAAAAAAATGAATATATGTGGTTAGGCTAATAGATGTGGCCTACGTCAGTAGGTAAGAATATTGATTATTTTATTACTATGAGAAAGACGATACAAGGAAAATTATGAACAAAACTTTCAAACCTTACATAACCCTTAATAAGATAGTTACAAAATTACATGTAAGATGTATAGGTAAAGTGGAACTCTATTACCATAGATGTCTATGGTCATTTAAAATTTTATTTTACCAAAATTTCAATGATAGCAAAACCTTATTTTTGCAGATTCCTAAGATCATTGAAATTCTATTTCATTAGAAGTTTAAGATTGCTAAGATACTATTTCACTATAATTTAAGTCATCTCATAATTCTCTACCTTGACTTGAATTATCCAACATCTAACCAAAAGTTACACCACACCTTACAAGCCCCCAAGGTTTTCAAGTTATATGAACATTCATTAAGTTCAAGCTATGTTTGAATTTCTTTTCTACTAATAATTTTATTGACATATTTGACATTTCTAGTTATTCCTATCTTTTGTATAGAAAACACCATATTCTCAATAACATCTCAAATGAAATTCAACTTAAAATCAAGAAGAAAAGAAATCAAGAAACCTACTAGTATTTAGCTTATGTTGATGTTGAAGAGACTAACCTTGTAGTATATGCCTCAATAGTAGCTCAAAAGATAGACGGTGTTGAATGAAATACTTATAGATAGACAATAGATAATAAGAATCAAAATGCTTGGTCGTCATGTATGAGGAGATGTAGTCCCTAAACAAGAATGAAGCGTGGGAACCTATACTTTACCAAATGGTTTAAAGCTAGTAGGATGCAAATGTGTCTTTAAGAAAAATGAAGGTATTCCTCAAGTTGAGCTATATATGTTTAAGCCATGACTAGTGGTATAGGACTTCTCAGCAAGAAGATAATAAGGTTTTCTCACTAGTTGTGAAGCATAAGATAATAAAAGTTCTTTTATGAATAGTAAGGTTATTTGATTTGGAATTAGAGTAACTTGATGTTGAGACTGCATTTTTGCATGAGAATATAAAAGAATAGATCTTTATGACATGGATAGAGGGCTTTCTTGATATTTAGAAGAAGGACTATATGTATTTGTTGAAGTAATTCCTATATGGATCGAAACAATCAATAAGGCAGTGGTACAAAAGGTTTGGTGCATTCTTATTGTCTTTTGATTTTTTCATAATTGATTTGAAATACATGTTTTAATCTAGGAAGGTGTCAAATGGTTCATTGATCTATTTATTATTATATATTGATGACATGTTAATTGCAACTAAGAATAAGGTTGAAATTAATAGTTTGAAGAGCATACTGAGTAGTGAGTTTAAGATAAAGAATTTGGATATAAGCAAAAAAATCTTGGGGATGGAGATTTGGAGGTATATGAGAACATGCTTATTTTGCTTATCACCATAAAAGTATATTGGTAAGGTGCTATATGATTTTTAGATAGATCAATCAAAAGTAGTTTTCACTCTCTTAGTAGCATATTTTAAACTTGATGATGGTCCATTATCTAGTTTATATGTTGAGAAGGATTACATAAAGCAAGTTCCTTACTTAAGTATAATTGGAAATATGAGATAACCATGGTATACATTGACCAGATCTATCATATATAGTTGGTGTGGTAAGTAGGATATAAGTAATTTTGAGAAACTCATTAGAAAGTTATTGAGTGAATTATGCAATACCTAAGAGCTATGAGTGGTATTTGCTTTGTTTATGGTTCTAGTGACTCAACTAATGGTTTTGTTGGCTATATAAATTCTAATTCTGTTGGAAATATCTTGAGAAAGAGACAATTTACACGATATATCTTTAACTTGCTTAGATATAGCGTCAAGTAGAAAGCAACACTTTTGTTGATAGTTATGTACAACAAAAGTAGAATACAAGTCACTAACAAAAGGGATTACAAAGGTATATAATAGTGTAATCTTGTTTTTAATTTGGACATGGATGTGACAAACACTTATTATTTGTTATGATATTTAGAGTTTACTGTGCCTAACCAAAAATCCTATCTATCATAATCCTTTGGGCAGATTATTGATCCTATATACAGATTATTGATCCTATATATTCATGAGCTAGTTTGCTATTATCTTGCTTAAAGTTTCAATTTCAAACTCCATCTTTTAGTCAGTACCCTGATATTTTTTAACAAGAAGATTACCAATCTCCTCCCTCTATCCATACATAATAAATTAATCAAATATAACATCTCTACTAATCACAGATCCTAGAGTTCTATCCTATTTCGTAACCACAATATATACCCTTTAACACTAATAGCATACCCCAAAATTTTTCACTTCATTACCCTTGGCCCTAATTTCAATTATTAACCTAAGAGTATTTAGGGAAAACAAATACCCTCATGTCAGAATAATAAAAGGGAGTAACCATACCATACCCCTTAAGGAGTCTTAAATTGTGGTGCACATGATGGAGATATGTTCACTATATAAGCAACAATATTAATCGTTTCAGCCAAAAACAACTTCTGCAATATAATATTTAATCACATACATCTAGCATACTATGTGAGTTTTTGGTTCATCCATTCTATAATTCCATTCTGTTATGGTGTATGACGTATACATAACTTATTAAATGACTTATTATAGAATTTCAGCCTATTATATATTCCAAGTGTCTGGATATAGCTTTTGTTTCTTTTTTAATCATTTTCTTCCATTCCTTGAAATTTTCAAATACTTCATTTTTTGATTTAAAAAAAATACTCATACTTTCTCGAGTAATCATCAATAAATATGAAGAAAAAAAACATTTGTCATGGGATTGAACTAAAATAGAACCCCATAAATTTGAATGAACATAATTAAGAATTATAGTGGAAGTTCAATTATCGAAAATGAATTCTGCTTTGCAATGTTGTCCAAGAACACAAGACTCATAAAACTGCATCTTCATGTTAACAACTCCATCTAACAATCCTTTCTAACTCAAAATCTTAAGTCCCTACTTATTCATGTGACTTAATCGATAACGCCATAACTCTATATTGTTTTTGTTTATTAGGTGATTGAGATTCAATCGTAGATATAATTATTTTGCCAATTAGGATATATATATTCTATGTTATAGTTTTTCTTTCATTATACTCATATTGCCCCGTAACAGTTTTAGCTATCCATCATTACCAAAAAATTATGTCATTGACTATTTAAAGTACTTAAGAAGATCATATTCTTTCAAAGTTTATAAATATATTAGGCATCGATTGTTGTGACAGTTTCATTTTACATTTAGATTTGCATTATACCATTGCCTTTGATAGTATGCTTTCCACCATCACCCAACCTAATAGTACTATTTCATTATTTAAAAGAACAAAACATGTCCTGGTTGAAGGTTATATGATAAGATTCTCTAATGTATAGTACCCACTAACTTATAGAGTTAGACTTACTGACCATCAAAACATCGCCTCCTCTTCCATCCTCTTTATCAAAGCTTAAATATACTACAAAAACACTAGCTTTTTGAACTATCTCATTTTCTTATTTTCTTTCTTCTGTTGCACACAATATATCTTAAAGTGTCCCTTCTCTTTATAATTAAAATATCAAACAATTTTTGCCTTTAATTTAAATATTTACTTGCTCTTATTTTGAGCATTCTTTTCCCTACTCCTACCTCTAATGACAATCATACTCAATTTTAATCTATCTTTGTAAGTGCTAAAAATCTTTTTCTTCAATTTTTTTGACTACAGGGCATCTTTCACATCATTAAAATAGTTTATGAAATTTTCATATAAATTTAGCAAGGAACACAATATGATTATTTCTTCATCCTACTTCTCAAATTTTAACCCCAACACCTTGTAGATTCAAGACGATTTGATTAAAATTTTCAGTATAATCTTTTTCATGTATACTTCCTAACATCCTCAAGTGTATAAATGTTGCTTTTAATGTAAATGATTAATAAGTGATTTTTTCTGATACTTCCTTCCAAATTAATTTCACAACGACGCAACACTAGTTTTATCACGTGCCTCTATCAAGACCTCATTACCTAGACGTAGTAATATTGCATTGTGCGCCTTTGTTATAATCTCTTCCTTTAATGATCCCTTTAAATTCTCTAGAAAATGTTCTTTCGCATGCATAATTGATGTGCATCCCTACCTAAACAAGAAGCGCTTTCATCTTTAATTTCCATATAGTGAAGTCATTCAATCTATCAAACTTTTCAATATTACACTTATACAGAGATATTCTGACAACAAATCTTAGTTCTGATATCAATTGTTTCACAATTAAAAGCAATATATATAGGCAGCAAAGAATACAAGAATTTACATAGTTTAGCTAATTGACTTGGTCTACGTTCACAGGCATGAAGTTTGATTATTTACTATGATAAGGATGATACAAGAAGTATGACTAAAACTACCACACGTTAAACAACTCTTAGCAAGGTATTTATAGAGTTTTTTTTTTTTGACGAAGTATTTATAGAGTTATATATGAAATGTATATCTATAGTGAGACACAATTTCCATAAATTTAAATTCTATTTCACTAGAATTCCAAAGTTAATAGAATTATATTTCCACGTATGTCTAAGATTACTAACATTCTTAAATTATCATATATAATTTAAGATATGCCTCAGAATATATATACACTTTCATATTTCATGTACATGACGCAGAGGAGTAGTGTAAATGTCAATCTGCACCTGTCTTTTCTTTTTGTTCTAAAAGTAAAATGAAGCAATCTTAAATTGGAGAAATGCAAAAAGAGCTTTGTGATTTTGGACTTGTTATAGTTTTCAAATTAAATTGTTGAAGATTTTCTCTTTTTGCTAAAAAAAATCCACCTGCAACTATCCAATTAGCAGTACATTTAAAAAAAAAGATCCACCTGTAACTATCCAATTAGTTTACGTGGCAAGGAATTAAACGTACAAAGGCCTTATTACTGTACGATACGTTCACAACAATTTTGACGGAAACAGTATATGAAGGGGAAGAAGAAAGAACTTATTACTAAAAGCATTGTTGCTTGAAAGTTTTTACAAGGCAACATCAAGATATTTGATGTTCAAGATGCTATAAACTGGCAAAGCTAATTGTTTCTTAAACGGATGAAATCAACATTTAGGGAATCAAATTATATCAGATAATTAATCAAATTCAATTTAAATTACGCATTAACTCGATCTAAAAATAACTTAAAAACTTACTAATTTTTTGCCGATCAGTTTATGTTGTTGAATTCAACTAGAGAAAAAGTAAAATGAGATAACAGAAGCAGATGACAACTTCCGGGATTGGAGCAACAAGAGTGAAAGGAAAAAATGAGTTATCTCATCTCTATCAATAGCCCGTAGATAAGCGGAGAATTTGAATTTGTTAATCACGTATTATATACTTTGATCCTTTCCATATAAAATCAGCCCATTCCTAGCTAAATAAATATGCAAACAAGAAGCTTGAGCTGCGGTTATCCATCTTTTAATTAACTTCTTGCCAGAGATCATGACTGTTTCCTAGCTCGATGGCTTAACTGGCAAGTAGTATATGCTGTCATAATTATATTCCGGGTAAATTGGAAGTACGCAGTGTAATTTAATGTATTTTATCAGTTTATTTTTGCCAAGCAAGTACAACAGCAGGTGATGTATTTAAACATTTCATCAAGATGGCAATGGTTTGATCTCATGCTTGCTTGCTGTAAGTGCTATTAATGAAATTACGCTCCAAGTAACTTAATAGTTTCTTCAAGATCAAAGAGCTTATTCTTAGTTTCAAACTGATCACATTTATCTCCACGCTCTTGCTAATAATTGACTAGGTCAGCCATCGACTGTATAGTTTTTATTCAGAAAGACAAGGAACAAAATTATGTAGAAGGTTTTATATTTTGTGAAAACATTGCCCGTGATATTTTGTGAAATTTTGCAACGATTTGTGCAACAAATTTTTGTTGTTGCTAAAATTGGTTGGCAATGAATTTAGGCAACGATCCCTGCAACAAATTTTTGTCGTTGCCAAGCTAGTTAGCGACGAATTTAGGACTTTTAGCCTCTTATGTTGTAGTAAGTGTAATGTATTTTATCATTTTATTTTTGTGAAGCAAAAACAATAGCAGGTAATGTATCTAAACATTCCATCAAGATGGCAAAGTTTTCATCTCATGCTTATTTGCTGTAAGTGCTAGTAATGAAACCACGTTCTAAGTCAATTAGCAATTTCTTCAAAATCAAAGATATATAGAAGCTTATTCTTACTTTCAAACTCTCAACTATCTGATTTATCTCATGCTCTTGTTATTAATTAACTAGGTCATCCATCGACTGTATAGTCTTTATACAGAAAGACAAGGAACAAATTAAGTAGAAGGATTTGTATTAAAGATACCGATAAGGGTACAGTCAATAAGAGTAAGCACGTATTGCATGCAGAAGCAACAAAGTAAATGCTCGACTCTTGTTGACGGCCTATTATTTAACTGCCTGCTTTATTTAATGTAGGCTACAGTGTCTGTGGCTTATGTATGCCAATGGAGGAGCCAAAAAGTAGTCCAAACAGGCAGTAAGCGAAAGAGAACACAAAAAAGAAACGAAACCAGGACATGCCCGATCGATCAGAGCTAATGACATAATGGTGCAGTGTAGGGGATTTTACATCCACCCAGAATTAACTCAACTGTAGCTTCAACACTACCCTGGATTAGGCCGCCCAGGAGATTATTTCTGGCGCACTGGCAGAGGCAAGGGATATTGACATTGGCACTAAGGTAGACGCAGCAGTTTTTTGGATTGAGTAGTAATCCAAGGAGTGTGGAAATCTTGCAATTAACCATGGCGGTGAGGTCAACGCCAACACATAAATCTTCTGCATTGGCAGAGATGGCCAAGCTGCTAACCAGAAGGACAGAGAGGAGAAGGGCAGTTGATTTGGTCGAGGCCATTTCTAGCTAGCTAGAGAGATCTGATCAATAACACAATATTTGTTGCTTGAGATCGCTGTGATGAAATTGGTGGGAGTGGCCCAAGGCTTTTATAGTGGGAGATTGAGGGACAAGTTGATTTTAATTAATTGATTTAAATGGACACGAACGAAGCACCACCTTCAATGCAGCTCAAACGGGACTATTTATGGATGCCTTTCTTTTATTAAAAGAAGGTACGTTGAGTATGCGTGCGGATCTGAGATTTGGGGAATCAAAATCATGAGGGCGTTCCTCTAGTACTATATTTTTTTATTTCTCCCACTAATCAAGTGTTTCCTCTTCTCATCCTAAGTTTATGTTTAATGACAAATTATGAATTAAATTGACCTCGATGATCACTAAATTATAGCACAAAAGAAATGACAACATATTGTGTATTCCAACTCCTAACCAAAATTGCTTGTCTGATGCATTATATAGTATGCCTCATAGATAAATATAGACATATATAGGACATTAACCTGAATAACATATTTTATATTGTAGGGCTATTGTATTTATATGAATAATTACACATTAGAATAAATTAATTAATAAATAACAAGAGCGTTATAAAGGATACTCGAACTCTTAATATATACTACTTGCGGCATTTCTGTTGAACTAACCCATTATTCTTGTCCAGAGCATGACCTTGGATTCCATAATGCTTATGAATAAGGGATAAATTGCAATTATTTCTTCAGTAAAATTAACGTTGATTATCTCCCTCCATCCTCGTGGATTACTTGAATATATTTTTATGAAAGTCCGCACATCGTGAGTCTGAATCATTTGTGTTAAATTTATGATAGATTGTTATTGATATGGCTTAAACTCACTCATCGCACTAATGATATAACATATGTGAAATACATCTTGAATTTTGGTGAAAAATAAATTACATAAGTAAATCCACATTGAATAGGAACATGGTATCGACATTTGACTTGTACTAGTTAGAGAGACTAAAAAGTCATAAGCGGACGCTAATTTCAAGAGTGGGTTAGACACCGAGCTTGTGATACAAAATCTGAAGACGGACAAAAACAGAACTTTACCAACTTTAGGCATTTATGGAAGTAGAATTTCACTGTCCATAAATATCTTACATGTAATCTTAGATTATAAGTATCTTGAGTAGAGTTTTATATGATAGGGTTGTTGTCATACTATTCTCTTCCAATTGTTCTTAAGGCAATAAAAGAAATATATCTCTCTGCTCATAGGTGTAAGTCACATATTGACCTAACCATATAAATTTTATATTTTTGCTTTGTTTATTTTCTTCTTAAATTATTATGTTTACACGAAAATTGATATTAGGGCCTAGATCTTTCTTTTTTTGCAAATTTAAGGCTTACTGTCAGGATGTATTATCATAATTTTGATATTGAGAAATTCAATAGATAAAATGATTTTAGTATATGGAAGGTAAAGATGAGGGCGCTTCTTGTTCAACCAAGATGTACAACAACACTAGAAGGAGGAAAAAAATTGTTAAAAGAATGTTGAGACGTTTGAGAAGGAAGATATCATGGGAACGGCATATAGTGCTATATGGTTGAATTTTGGTGACAAGGCTTCAAAGAGTTGGTTGATGAAATAACTATTGCATTATTACAGAAAAGACTTGATTTTAAATATCAAAATAAATCTCAGTTGAACTGACTATATCAGAACCAATATTTGCATACCTTGATGATGATATAAAGTACACATGTGAAAGATCACATCGATAATTTTAGTTAAATTATCTTAGATTTACAAGGTGTTGGAGTTAAAATTAAGTAAGAGGATCAAGTTATAATTCTTATGTGTTCCTTTCCTAATTCATATAAAAAATTTTATTAATATCGTCTTGTGTGGCAGAGAGACTATTTATGTCATTGATATGAAGGATGATATGTAGTTAAAAGAATTGAAGAAAAAGGTCTTTGATATATAGGAAGATAATCAAATTTGGGTTTGGTTGTTAGTAAAGATAAGAGCAAGGAAGGAGATTTTAGAAACAGGATTAAGTCATGATCCAAATTTAAGGCTAAAGATGATTAATGCTGTAACCATAAAGAAAAAGGTCACTTTAAAAGGGACTATCCACAAAGGGAGAAGGGAAACAAGAAAAGAGAAAAGGATGAAAAAGAATGTGTTGTTATAGTATAGGAGAGTTTAAATAAAGATAATAGAAAAGGCAATAATGTTTTGAATGTGAGTAGCTATGATTATGCAAATTAATATATGATATTGCCACATCTTATCATATGACTTTCAATAAGGACTAGTTTTTATATTAAAAAATGAAATGGTGCCATCAGATTGGGTGATGATGGAGAGCATGCTTTTAGCGGTAGTGGTTTAGTGCAGATCTAAATACATGATAGGAATGTCAGAACATTGGATCTTGGTATGTTCTTATAATCTAATTTCTATAGGTATTCTTAATAGTTAAACATATAAGTTTCGTATGGTGATGGTTAGCTTAAAGTGTTAAAGGGTACTATAACTGTAATAAAAGAAAAATTACAATATCTAATCTATGTCTTAATAAGAACATTAGTAATAGGATTAGTGGTTGGTTCTCACTCATTAGGATAAAATGATGATAGTATAAAGTTATGGCATCATATATTAAACCACATGAGAGAGTAAAGACATGAAATTTTGGATAAGAAACAATTTTTAGATGGAGTTGTATCTAAGAATATCAAATTATACATGTCTTATCTTATAGGTAAGTAGTGTAAGGTTAAATTCAATTTTGTAAAGCACATTTCAATTAACATTCTTGATTATATTTATTAAGATCTATGGGGTCTTGATTTTATTCAATCTCATAAAGGATGCAATTACTCTATCATATTCATTTATGATTATTTGAGAAAATTTTAGGGGAATTTTCTAAAATTGAAGGATGAAGTGTTTAGAAAGTTTGAGGAGTGAAAAATGTTTGATGCATATAATTAAATGTTGGACTTTGAAAGCAATTTTAAATTGAAGTAATTAGCACTGCTACTTATATTTAATAGATCTCCATTTATTGCAACAGATTTTAAGACTTCTCCAGAGATATGGCATGAAAATCCCCACTGATTATTCTGGTATGTGTATATTTACTTTCCCTGTATACATATGCTCATGTTAATTATGGTAAGTGGAGCTTACGAAAATGAAATACATATTTCTAGGGTTTTATATTAGAGTTAAAAGGTATAAATTGTGGTGTACTAAAAAGGATAAAAATCTAAGATTTTTTATTAACATTGATGTTACTTTTGATGAATCTAGTATGTTTAACAAAAAAAGAATTCAATGATATTACAAGTGAAAAAAAAAAACCAGAGAGCTGACTAGAAGTTGGAGTTTGAAATTGAAACTCTAAGAAAGATAATACAAAATTAGCCCATAGGTGCGCAAGAGGAACAATAATAGAATATAGCAAAAAGGAGAGCAAAGAGATAAAATTTTAAAAAAATTTATGGAGAGGTTGTGGGTAGTAAAGATGCATAAAAATGTTGATTGCCATAAATAAAGAGATGCAGTCTTTAAAAAATTTCAAGATCTTATTAAGTAGTGAGTTAAGATGAAGGATTTGGGTGTAGTAAGAAAACTTAGGACATGGAGACTTAAAAGGATATATGAGTAGACCTGTTGTACTTTTCACAACAGAAGTACGTTAAAAAAGGTGTTATAATAGTTTGAAATGTATCAGTCAAAGTTAGATTTCCTTACACATTTTAAACTTGACGTTGGTAAATTACCTAGTTTAAATGTAAATAAAGATTACATGAAACAAGTTCCTTACTCAAATGTTGTTAGGAGTTTGATATATATTATTATATGCATAAGATCGATTTTAGAACATTCTATTAATATGGTAGGCAAGTTTACTAGTAATACTAGGAAATCTTATTAAGAAGATATTAAGTGGATTATATGATGCTTGAAAGGTAAGAGTGATAATTGGTTTATGGTTTGGTCATTCAACTAGAGATATTGTTAGTTATACTAATTTTAATTATGGTAGAGATCTCTTGAGAAAGATATCCTTGACATATTATATCTTTACCCTCTTTGGAAGTGAGAGAAGCTGAAAAAGCAAACTTCAATCAACAACTACTTTGTTTATGATAGAAGTAGAATAAATATCATTGATAAGGATTAAAAAAAATTATATGGTTGCTTGGTCTTATTGATAGTTTGGGTGTGAATGTGCAACTCTAGTATTTAATGTGATAAAGTATTGAGTTTAGCTAAAAATGTTGTCTACATTAGAGATCAAAGCATATTACTGTTATATTGAACTTTATTTGAGATATTATCAAGGAAAAGGTGTTTTTCATATGGAAGACAGTCATAGTTGATAATCCAATCAATATGTTGACAAATTCATTACCTATATAAAAAAAAGGTTCATACATAGCTTAGACTGAGTGAATGTTTGGATAACTTGAAGTCTTTATAGGCATATAAGGTAGGGAGAGTGTCTTTGCTAGACATTAGATAATCTTGGATAGACATTAGATAATTTAAAATAAGATAGAGAATTATGAGATATGCCTTAAATTTTTATAAAGAGTAAAATCACATAAGCAAACTAGCATCGAATAGGGACAAGGGATTAACATCAGACTCGTACTAGTTAGAGAGATTTAAAAATTATAAGTAGAACAACGTTGGTGTCAAGAGTGGTTCAGGCACCAAACTTATGATGAAAAATATGAGTAAATGCAAATTTTTAATTTCAATGACCTTAGGCATATATAAAAGTAGAAGTTCATTGCCATTAAACATCTTACATGTAAGTTGAGATTATAAATCCTTTGATTAGGTTTTTATAAAATGGGTTATTGTCATACGATTCTCTTTGTATTGTCTTCTCACAATGCAAAGAAATATATCTACTTACACATTAGATGTAGGTCACATATTAGTCGAACAATGAATTTTTTTTTGTTTTTTATGTTCTTCCTATATTATTCCATTTGTGAAGCAACAAAACAAAAAAAAACATATATAAAATTATATAATGTACACTAAAATCAATAAACAATTTTTAAATCAATAATCTAATCTCACTAAAGAATGAGTCAAAAAAATAAGGGAAACTCTTTACATATGAGACTTGAAGATGTAATTTTATAAATCAAAATGCTTATAGCCTCTAAAATCCCTAATCTTATCTTTGCACTCCTCACTTGTAATAACACATACAATGGGATAGTGAACACTAACTAAGAAAAAGAATAAATAGAAAATATTACATTTATGTCACTATATGAAATATAAACTCATCCCTTATGTGTACATAACATTGCATATAATTCAAACTTATCAATAGTTATAATACAAAAGTATGCATATAAATGTCACACTTCACAACTTTTTCTAGGATAAGTGTTAACTAATTCTCCCTAGTAAACAAAATAGTATTTATCTCATTTCAACATCAATTAATTGGCTCTGATCAATTAACATGCAAACACTAATTACAAATTATAACACTTAGCGTTCATATAAGAATAATATATATGGACTCATCTAACTAGTTTCATATAGAACTCTCCATATTTCAATCCTTACTAAAAACAAGTTTAAATTATAAAGATTATAAATAATGGTTTGATTTTATTGAAGAAAGATAGGTATATATATAAGTACGAGATGAGATGACACGATCAATAAAATATCTAAATCTATATAAATGGATTTTTAATTAATCAAACATTATAAGTATAGATAATTACCTTAATCTACGATTTAATGTCAATTCAAATAATTTACAAAATTGAATAGAAAATTAACAGGAAGATTACCTAACCAAATAATTAATAAATTGATTTTTCAATGTGCCCCTTAAGATAAATCCTTTATTAGGAGTCTATTTTTGATCTTCAAAATTAAAGGTGGGTAGACAAAACAGCTTAGTCAAGACATAAATCAATTGATCATTTAAGGACTTATTGGTGACACAAAAAGCTCCACTTTGTAGTTGATCCCTATTGAAATAATAATCAATTATGAAATGTTTTATGCATGAATGGTATATAAGATTACAACATAGATTAGTTTCTTCAAAATTATCACAATATATAAAGTAACATGAATATAATCCTTAAGCTTATTTAGAAGAGAACAAATCTAACATAACTATTACGATGCTTTATTTCATGGAAGACCATGATATCAAATTGTGACCAAGATAAATAATATAAGTACTAATAGAGGTGTAATTATCTTTATTACTAGTCTGGTCAACATCTAAAAAGGAATAAAGAGATAACGATGTGTGATAGTGCAAGAAAAGAATGAAATCATCTGTACTAGAAAGATAGTGAAGCAAGTTCCTGACAACATTTCAATGATCAGTATTAGGTTGATGTATACATTGAAACAACTTATTAACAATATATACAATGTTAAGGTGAGTGAGTGTAACTTCCCATCACTTGTGGGAAGGTTAGAATAGCAACGATGTGGGATCTTACAGTGAGGCATAAGTATTGGAGACCATAAATTTTTTTTTACTCAGAGGAATCTATTAATGAAGATCTAGAAAGAGCTTAAGTTTTGACTAAGTAGCAAGTGTTATGATAATATGTTTGGCGTTAATCATATATACATAAGAGAGAAGATTTTTGATATACTTATGCTAAAGTAAAAGTAAACCATTTGAAGCAATAATAACTTCAATACCAAGAAAATAGCTTAAGTCATTAAGATCATTGATGAACAACATTTATCCAAGAAGATCAATAAAATGTTGAATCATATTGACATTACATCCAATAGTAATTATGTCATCATCATACACAAAAAGATATATTAGATTACCATTGTTTATAAGGACAATGTGATATATTTGCATGAGAGTCAGTAAATTTAGAGGCTACAAGAAATTGTTATAACTTATGATAATAAATACCATGTAAACATGTATGGGATTATCATGATAAAAAAAACTTAGTGGTTGTATGATTTAGACATCATTAGAGAGATCAACTTGTAGAATATAATTACTGATATCAAGTTGACAAAGTGACCACCTATAATTAACAACAAGACTAAGAAATAAGAAAACAATTGTAGGCTTCACAGTCAGACTAAATATATTATGATAATCAATATCAAGGAATTGATGGAACTCTTTAACAACTAATCATGCTTTTAATGACAGATCTGATGACCAGTGAGTGTGATAACTTCGAATTTGGTAGATCAAAATAACTACTACAGGCATAGTACAATATGATAAGTAGTGCATAACACATCCATAGTGTAACTCCGAAATACATGACAATTACTGAGATACATGACAATGATCTTATTTTGTGGATGGATTCCAAGTCATATGGGAGTCGGTAAAGGTAAAGGACTCCCCGAGAGGTGGATTTCCAAGAGGTGGATTTATGTAACTCATTTCGTCTACAAAATATCTGTAGATCAGCCCGTGATTTTGCATTGTCTTTTGTTCGCCCCTCAA
>JANITX010000212.1:61165310-61177658 GCA_027564395.1 Erythroxylum ulei | reverse complement strand
CCTTTATCCCTCCTTGAGCACATATGTACTAAGATTTCAGGTTCTAACCCTTAATATGGGGACAGGATGTTACAGTACCGATGGGGTGGGTGGCGCCCAGCGAGGTCACCTCTGGACTTGCATCCATTCCACAAATGCCACTTGATTATCGTTCTTGGTTGACGATTCGCTACGGCTGGCTGGAAGTGAGGTCGTCTTCTGGTCATTGGTGGAGGGTGCGAAGATGGTGTTCTCTGTCGGGCGTGTTGGGCAAGACAAAGCTTTATGGCCGACATCCCACAGCATAGGCAGATTTAGGGTAGGCCTTCATAGGCCACCTTGATAATTTCTCTGTCCAGCTCAATGATGGATCGAAGGGGTGAGCTAAGGTCGACGTCTACCATAACCCTCGTGAATTTGCCCCAGTAAGTTTGTTCAGAGTTGTTATCAATCTTAACTGTTCATTCGACTAAATTGCCAAGTGCGGTGAGGATCGAGGGGTGGTGGTACCTAGCAACGGATAGTTCAGGGAATCTCACCTAGGCAACTACATGTGTGATTTTTCCTATAGAAGGGCGAAACTCCGGGTACCACAATTGGACCAAAAGTGTGTGGCCAAAGAAGATCCAAGACCCTTGTGTAAGCGTCTTAATATGGTCTTCCTCTTCTATGAAGTTGATAAGGTAAAATTCATTGTCAAGATCAACTATTTTCATGGGACCTGTAGGTTTCCACATTGTAATCATTTTGGCTTTGAGCATGGTAAATCTAATTCTGTGTCCTAATAATTTGATTACTACTATGTTAGCCCAAGCCTTATCTAGTTTCCCTTTGAATGTGTTGGAAAGTTCAATCCCCATGCCAAATGCACCTTGTATTGTTGAGATATCACCTTTGGATGTTTCAATGGGTTCCTCCTCTAGCCAATCCAATTCCCTTGCACCCATGCCAGAATCAGGTTGTCCGGTAACCACCGCACTGTAGCTAGGTTGTTTGTTCGGTATATCAAGTGCTGGAGGAGGAGGGTCTTCATCCCGTTCTCTTATGCGTACTTTTTTCACTGCTTGTTTGTCGTATTCAACAGAGTTAAGATTGTGTTTGGAGTTCATGCTGATCATTTCTTTTCTGCTTTACATTTTTTCTTTTGTATCTGTGGAGTAGCTTTTGTTGGGGAGTGCGGGAGGATTCTTGTAGAATTTTCAATATTTTCTCTTATTAAAAGTCCTTTCACCTCTAACTTTTATCTTATTAAAAGACCCTTTTAACCCTTGGTTTAGTAGATTTCTTTCCATTATGGGGGGTTATCGGAGTTCCTTGTCTGATTTGTTACCATTCTGGGAAGGTCCCTATGGAAGCTTTCCCAAGAGGTTCTTCTAAGCATCTCTCGGGGGTGGCTTAGGACGACCAATATGAGAAGGTGCGAGGACTACGATAGAGACTACCAGTGAGGAGAATCCTTTTCCAACCTTACAAGAATCCATAAAAAGCTACTAAAATGGGCGTTAAGAATTCTAAACTGAATAAAGAACATTCCAAAACAAGAATGGAAATCAGCAAGTCCTGGAGAAATGTGATAATCATTCCTACTCCAGTAGAGAAACCAAGGTGTTTCCAATCCACAGTGGTGAATGGGAGTCATTCCTCTAATGAAAATATTGCAAGTTAGAGTCAAAGCTTGTTCTACCACTCTAATAGGTTTTTTCTTAGCAAGAGGCTATCTTTCCCTTAGGTTCAAGTATAAGTACAGACCCAATAGGGAAGTAAGGGTCTGGATAAAATCTTGTTGACTGAAGAGGATTCATTTCTCTTTCAAATTCACTGATGAAGAAGCATGAGCATGGTGATAAAACCTAGATCGTGGCATATTGAGTGTCGGTTAATTTTTGTCCAAAAGTGGACACCTAGAATAGAGCTAGACTGAGTAGGAATTGAAAACATCCCCTTGTAGATAAAATTTCATAACATTCCTTTAGAGTATTGGACTTTACATGGCTTAAGCTTCGTTGCAAGTTTAATGGGTAAACCTATCTATTTTGACTCTCCTACAGCTAGGCTTGAAAGAATTTGTTTTGTTAAGGATGAGCTTTATGAATTCCTTCTTATCATAAGGCTGAATGAATATAGTGAACAAGACAATTCGAGATCCAACTCTCTTGTTATTGGAGTAATTTTGGAGATCAAATGGTAGACTATTCATTACTGGAAATTACTATGAGGTAATAGGTATGAGTGAGACTGAAACCACTTAACTGGAAGTTGGTGTAAAAGAGACTCAACATACTACTATTAATAATGAAGAGCTTATTCTAATGGGGAAAATGAGCTTCTTAATACCTTTCAGGGTAATTCTATAGATAACTTAGGGAGATACAAATTTTAATTCTAAAAATATGGTTAACGTTAAGGCTAACCATAATGACTAGGACTTTAAAACAGTAAAGGATCTGTTTGAGTTAACTTTATCGTCTTCTTGAGGAAATCAGGGAGGAGGAGGCCTAAAGGAGGCTAGTAATCTTTCCTTCCCTCTTTCGTAAGTTTTATTACTATGCCCTTTTTTGGAATATAAGATATACAAACGAACCTCATAAAAAACAAAATGTCAAGGATCTTATTCTGGAGAAAAGTTCAGCTTTTTTGGGACTTTTAAAAGCCCCAGAACTTCAAGACTCTATGAAAATTTTGGGGCACAATTGGAATTTTGGATCTAATCATAAGGATCGTCCTAATGGAAGGATTATGTATACTTACAAAAAAGACTTCATTCTTATTACAAACATTATTAGCACTTCTCAGCTCTTCCACTTATCCTCTAAGATCTAAGGCTTTGATGATCCTTTTAACATTTCCATCATTTGTGCTTCCAATTTTGAATTATAAAAGGCTAAATTATATGATGACTTTTATATAATTGAGAACTCTATGTCTAAGCCTTAGTTGCTAGCTGATGACTTTAATTATGTTCTCTAATATAATAAAGACCAAGGAGATAAAGTTAATAGGCAAGGAAATGGAGAATGCAATTAATAGATTGAGGACCTTGGAGTGGAGTAATAAGCAATAACAGACAGAATTATGATAAAACAACTATGATTGAAGACTATACCCAACTCTTTTATTTTCTTTAGTGCCCCCATTATGCTATATTCATTCTTTAATGGAGCTACAGAAGCTTAGTACTTTAACATACACAAATTATCTTGTCATATTCTTCAACTTTCTTGTTAAGAAATAAGGGTTCCTAAAATTGGTGAGAGAAGCTTGAGAAGTTATGATTCCTATATGAAAATTTTTTCAGCTAATAAGAAAGCTTAAGTTGGTTAAGTCAAAATTGAAGGCATTCCATAAGTCAAGAGGTCGCCTTACAACTATAAGACTGCTGAATGCAAAAGTGCCTCAAAGAAAAGTTCAAGATGAATGCTAACAAGACTCTAACAACTAGGAGCTTAAATTGCTACAAGTCAAGAAATCAGAAGAGTATAATAATGCCTTATAGGATCAAAACTCTCTATTATTAAAGAAGGTAATATTTTCTTAGTTAAAGGAAGGTTACTCAAATACCAGGTATTTCCACAAATCCTTCTTTTTAGTAGGAATTCAAACAAAATTGAATGTTTACTTGATGAAGATGACCATATGTGCACTGATAAATGCAAATTACAAGAGATGGTAGTTAAATACTATAAGGATATCATAGGATCAAGTTTAACATGTTCTTTTAAGAAGCCAGACCTAAAAATGTTTATTGGGAATTCGAATGCTCTTTCTTCCGAAGCAAAAGAGAACATTATAAAACTAGATTCTCCTTCAGAATTAAGAGAAATAATATTCTATCTTAATCTACAGAAAGCTCTAGGTCTGGATGAGTTTAATACCTTTCTCTTCCGAGCTATTTGACCTATTAAAGGGAATTACTTGTTAAGGTGGTCTAAGAATTTTTTACCAATAGCAAAATGCTGAGAGAGTTGAATTCCATTCATTTATGTTTAATCCCAAAAATCCCTAATGCCAACAAATGGAAGGAATTTCCTTGTATTTCTTATTGCAACTTTGTGTATAAGGGTACCTTAAAGATCATAGCTAGTAAACTAAGATACATTGAAGCATATAATCCACTTCACTTAGAGAGCTTTTATACTTGGTAGATCTATCACTCGCAACATTTTGATGGTACAAGAACTAATAAAAGACTATAATACAAATAAGTCTATTAAAAGTTATGTAGTCAAAGTGGAATTTTCAAAAGTATTTGATATATTGCAGTGGAGATTCATTCTTACTAATCTCAAATGGTTTAGATTTCTAAATAAATTCATAGGATCTATTAATACCTATATATACATTATGACCTACAATATGCTAATCAATAAAATACCTGGCAAGATATTCAAGGGCTTCAAAAGAATAAGGCAAGGGGATCCTCTATTGCCTTACTTATTCACTCTCTCAATGCAGGTGTTGTCCAAATTGATCAATGAGAACACTAATCACTGTCCTAACTTTACATATAACCACAAATGCAAAGAATTGGAACGTACCCACCTTACTTTTGTAGATGATCTCATGATGTTCTGTGACATTGACCATAATACTTTATCTTTAATGTTCGATTATCTTGTCACCTTTTACAGGTTATCAGGTCTTAGTGTTAATCATTAGGAGAGAAAAATATATTTCTTATTTGATGTAAAGGATTTAAGTAGGTTGAGTGATATCAATAGACTGAATTCCTATAATTTGCCATTCAATTACCTAGGGGTTCCAATATCATCTAAAAAGTTAAGACACTAAAACTATTTACCCTTTTTGAAGATGATCAAGAAGATAATCAATTGCCTAGGTATAACCCTATTAAAATCTAGGAGATTACAACTCATAGTCTCAATATTAATGACTTTGTATATTCACTAGAGAAAACATCCTTTTCTACCTAAAAAGACCAACAAAGAGTAGGAGAAATATATCAAAAACCTTTTATAATCAGAAAAGGGGAAAACTTCAAAGGCACTAAGATAGGGAACAATTATAGTAGGGAAAACAAGGAGGGCTTGGATTGATAACCCTACAACTAATTTAGCTAGTTCTATTGGTCAAGAGGATTTGAAGATTATTTAGTGACATGGAAGCTTCATAGTCGAAATGATTTAATGAGTATTACCTTAAGGAGCATAACCTTTGGTAGATTGGAGAAAAAAAGAGCATTCTTATACCTTCATACAGATGGTGAGGAAAAGGGAGATAATATTCCCTTACATCAAAGTGTTGGTGGGATATAGGAAGGATTCGTGGTTTTGGTTTGAAAATCTGGCAAACCAAAGTCCACTCGTCAATCGTGTCATTCAAGTTTTAAAATTATAAGCCTTCAAATACCACAAGCGCACAGGTTGTGATTGTAGTATAAAAGGTGTCAATCCCACGAGGAGGGAGACTAAAGTAATCCTAGAATCTAATGCAAACAATATATAAAGCTCAAAATAAACAATGCAACGAAAAGCAATCACGAAAATTGAATTCAACCATTTAAGTCAGAAATTAAACACAAAAAATTTAACAATTGAGCAATATGCAATCACAATAGAAATTAACCTAAGGAATTTACAAATTTATGAGAAAGCGGATTTTACCTATCATTAATGCTAACTTAATGGATTATGTGTCAATAGAGCATCGATTCTAGGCTATCCTAGTGCTGATCACTCTCTATCGAGTTATAAACATTAAATCCCAATCAGATTATGGAATTTGCAATCTCTTAATTCACAAATTATTCAAAACCTAATTAGATCTGAAGCACACTAATAAACTATTAGAACATTAAAGGGGATCTCTCTCCACGCAATTACCAATATGATTTATTATGGTTTCTATTAAATCGCCTAACTTTCATTAATCTGATTTAATCATTTTTCATTTAGTTCACCCTCTTAGTTTACTACTAAATTATGCAATAATGTAAGTAAATCACGACATTCTTCTAAATAAAACAATAAGCTAAATTAGGATTAAATCAAAATAAAATCCTTAAGGAAAGTTTAGAACATCATCAATATTCCAAATCCTATCATTATACTATCCATCTTAACTCTATACATCAATAAAATCAAAACAAAAAGGAAATGCAACTTGGAATAGATGATGGAAGGCAATGACATCGAAAAACCTCCTGATCCAAGATGCGTACTGAGTCATCTTCATCTTTCTCTTCCTTCTTCTCTTTCTATCTCTCGATATTCTCACTTTAACGTTTCAATGGTGGCTGCTTAGCAGTTTTTCCATTGATTCATTAAAGAATTGTTCCAATTTTTGTCTTTTAATTCAAACGGAAATAGCCCCTATTCCAAATGTTCCTGGAAATTCTTGCTCCCATTAGACCATTTGTATCTATATGCATTAGGATCCCACCACGATCATGGGCCGTTCCTTGAGTTTCTGTCACGATCATGACGTACAGGCCACGATCGTGGGCCAAGACTAGAGCTTCTATCACAATTGTGGCCTGTATGTCATTATCTTTTGTTTTAAATAAATAAAAAAAACAATAGAGAAAGAAGTTTAGGCTGTAAAGTAGAGACACAACACGACATCTTAGAATGAGAAATGAGACATCTTAAGAGCTAGATGCCAAGAAGAAATGGAAAGAACAATGAGGTAGGATAGATATTATAGGGAGTAAGGAAATTTTGTGAACCACAATGAGGCACATTATAGTTGGGGAAGTAATAATCCTTATTAGAATATGTGCACTCCGAGTGGCAGAACAACCTCAATTTTTATTGGTCCAACAATCTAAGGACCCATTTAAGACGTCAAGACCTTTTAGGACTTTAGCAAGATGAGTCCAGTTCATGGGATTCAAAATTGGGCAAGATCCTGGATAAGATCACAGATATGGAAGAGGGCCAAAAGAGACTAGAAGAGAAAATTGAGCAAGTAACGGAAAATCATGCCTCATTTATTCACAACCTAGATATTCTAGTGACACAACTTTCCTGTGAATTTTGTAAGAGAAGTGTGGAAGTGTCTCTAAGTAGTATGGGAATACGTGAAAGAGAGCAATATGAGACTATCACACCTAAAAATTTGGGAGAGCTAGAAGGACCAGTGGAAAACCAAATCGAGCCCCACCTTATTTAAAACTAAAAGATGAAGAAAGCGTATGAAGAAAAGAATGCCAACCCTCCCTTTTATTCACCTATTCTTGATAAACCATGTGTGAACATTGAAAAATCTTTAATAGATGTCTAGGAAAAGAACCTTATCCTTCAGATTAATGTTGACCAAGTGACATTTAACATGAATGATGTATTGAAGAATCAAAAGAAGAGTAGCTCATTCAAGATAATTGATGTGTTTGAATTTTTTAAAGAACAAATTGACGAAGAACAGATGAGAATAAACATCGAGTTTAAAGAAGCTATGAAAGTTTCTGTTTGAGAAGCAGAAGAAGCAGAGAAGACAAAAGTGATTAAGGAAGAAAGAGAGTAACTCACCTTCTTATAGGACAAACTGTTAGATTCGATAGAAGATTCAGGGAGTTTTGTTATTCCTTGTTATATTGACAGTTCACTCGAAAAAGGACATTATTGAACTTAATTGGTTTTCATAATGTTATCAAAATTGTCCTTTTCATTATTTTGCAATTTGTAGCTTATTTACAGGCCACGAAAAAGGTGTAAGAAAGCCAGACATAATTGATATTGGTTGAGTTTCCAAGAATAGAGTGTCGAGCTACTGACATTAAAAGAAGCGCTGCATGGGAAGCAACCCATAGAATGTTAATTTGATGTTATTTCCATTGATTTTTAGATAGTTTGAATTCTATAGTTTGGTTGTTTTCTTTCCAAATAAAATCGGGAAGCCAGAAGACTTTGCCATGAATTTGATGATTGAGGGAGTAAGCAAAAGAAAGGTGAAAGGGCCTTAAAGAGTTAAGAAGTGATTTTGGAAAAGTGGAGAAGGAAAAACGAAGAGAAAAAATAAAAATTGGCAGCTAGGCCACGATCGTGGCCTATGGAAGGGTAAAAAGGGGAACACGCAATTTTTAAAACTTAATTTTTACCATTTTACCCTTTATCACCTATATATTCATTTCTAACTTCACTTTTTCACTCACTTTCATTTTTACTTTATCTCTCTAAGCTTTAAACCTCTAAACACTCTCACTTCTCTCTACTCAAATTTCAAACTTCCAAAGTTCTTCCAACTTCCACCAACTTGCAAGCCAGTATGCCGCACATCAAGTAAACAAGGTGTGACCAATCAGCAGTGCGAACCTAAGTCTTAGGATTATGGAAACAGAATAGGGCAGCTAATTATAGAGCATCTTTACCAATCTTCTCATATGAGAAAGGTACCCACTTTCATTCTATTCACAATAAGCAAATTATGGCTCCAAAGTATTTTCATTTTTAAACTTTAGATAGATTAGAATTGCAAGACAAGGTAAAAAGTTTAGCAGAGAGAATTCAATAGGGATAGTTCATTCAATTTCAATTCTCAATTCACAAAGAACTTACCTTAGAATTCTTTACATCCCTTCAATTGGAATCTAACAAACCTAGGGAATTGTGATTTAGGTTGCGGGGATAACCTTATGGGCTTGATTATGATACTTTGCATCAAATTTGTGGTTTCTCGAGTCATCCATAGTGGATCAACATGATGATTTCCATGTCAACCCCCTACTAGACTGAACTAACTAGGTTAAAGCATTTCAACGCTAAGAATGCATACAACAACATGATCAGGTGCTACGAACACTTGTTGGTATTTTATTTTTCAAAAACCATTTGACACATGAATTTATGCAACAACAAATGCTCATGGGTTCGTATAATTTTGTGGGCATTATTAGCATTGAGCCGCTCCAATCCAATGAACTCATTCTGACAAGTGTGAATTGCATCATGTTTTAAGGCTTAGTTTGATATGGATTTAATTGTTAATTCAATTGTTTAGTATGTGTTCAAGTTAGAATTATGTTAGTTAATTATTTGTGTTTAAGTGCTTTTGTGGGTTGGTACAAGTCTTTGAGCTTAATTATTATGTTTTTGAGGTATCTTGATACGTTTGTTAGTGTTTTGGGGTCAACATCAAAGAACGGAGAAGTTTTGGAGACACTTGAGCCCAAACAACGGCCCACAATTATGGCACAATAGGCACGATCGTGATAGAAACATTGGAGTTAGCCCACGATCGTGACAGAAGCCTAGAACACGACCCACGATCTTAACAAAAGACTCAAATGTGGCCCACGATCGTGTCCTACATCGGACAGATGCATAGACACTCAAAAACGTCAAGTTTCAAGGGAGTTTTAGACCTTTCGTCCCATAAGCCACTTTTAGAGAGAAACCCTAGAGAGAATTGTTGAGATATTAAGAAAGAGAAGAAGGAAGAGAGAAGTGGAAAAGAAACTGACCTTGACGTACTTCCCGAATCAGGAGTTTCCGATGTCACTGCCTCTCATCTCCATCCAAGATCGTATTTCTTGTTATTTTCCATTTTATAATTGTAAAAAATTGGGAATAGAATTTTGATGATATAATTTGTGAATATTCAGATGTTCTAAACTCACCTTTGGGTTTTTTTTAATTCTCTGATTTAATGAAATCTGATTGTCTTTATGGTTACTGGATTTATTGTGATTGATTTATGTTATTGCATAATTCAGTAATAAACTAAGAGGGTGGACCGAATGAAAAATCATTAAATTGGGAGAACAAGAGTTAGGTGATTTAATAAGAACAAGAAATTAATCAAATCGGCAATTGTGTGAAGAGAGATCTCCTATAAGTTCCTTATAATTTGTTGGACAACTTCAGATCTAATTAGGATTTTGGATAAGTTATTAATTGAGAAATTGCAATTTTCCATAATCTGATTAGGGTTTATAATTTAGGGTTAAAGGTTATAACTCAAGAGAGAGTAATCAACACTAGGATCATTTAGAACCAATAATCTGGTAAGTCATAATTAATTAAGTTAGCATTAAAGATAGGTAAATTTCCCTTTCTCTCAATTGATAGTTTTCTTATGTTAGTTCTTGAGTGTGTTACATAGCTAAATTGTTAATATTTTCGTAATTGATTCTTAGATTGAATTGCATGATTAAATTGAATTCTTGTTTTAGTTTTGCCATCTTTAGTATTTCTGCAAATTATGATGGCCTTAGATTTTTGAACTAGATTATACCTCTTCATAAGATCGACACTTTAGATACTAAGCGAACGACTTATGCGCTTATGGATTATCGAGGTTAATTATTTAAAACTTACACACATCAAAAAAACACGATCTCATTCCAATAATGAGAAGCACGAAAATCATCGTGCTAATTGACAATGGAAGATTAGGGGAAACCGTAAATATCACTCTTGATTTCAATGTTCAACTCCCAAGGTTGTCCTTTGAGGGTGAGCTCCTGGTAGACAGGATATTGGAAGTGTCTAAACTTACTCCACTGAATTATTTCTACTAAATTCTTCACCCTATCTCGCAATTTTAGCTTATCAAGCATATCAAAATCAAAGTATTTTAGGACTACTATCTATTTAACATTAAGGGATTAGAATCAAATACCGGATTAGAATCAAATACCTTCCTCCTTTGTGTGGATTAGGAAGGGTGCTCCGAAATCTGTTGCCCTGTTCATTCGCCCTTGGCTTGAGACTTGATTTCTTTGCAATCATTGGTTGTGCTTAACTTGCTACTTAATGCGCGACATAATAGACTGCAAGTAGGTGGAAGTTGGAATAAACTCAAAATTTGGAAGTTGGTTAGAGAGAAATGAGAGCGTTTGGAGGTTCTAAACTTAGAGAGATAAAGTTAAAATAAAAGTGAGTGAAAAAGTGAAATAAGAAATGAATATGTAGGTAAAGGAAGGGTAAAATAGTAAAAATTTTAGCTAAATATCGTGTGGACAGATTTACCTTACTATAGGCCATGATCGTGCCTTGCTAGGCCACGATTGTGGCCTACAATAATATCACCAATTTATTATTTTTAAGTCTTTCATCCTTATACACACTCCAGAGATCTTTTCCTAACTTCTTTGTAGCACTATCACCTCATTATACTTTCCTTCTCGGTCATCTTTATCAAAAATTAATGCCCTACTTTTCCACGATATTTATTTTGAAACGGAACAACCTAACTATAGAATTCAAACTATCTAAAATAAGGAAATAACTAGTAATTTAAAAACCACGGTTTGCCTCCAATGTAGTGGTTCTTTTAATGTCGTTAGTTTGACACTCTTCTTTGCTCAAGGTGGCTTAAGAAAATTCTTCGATGGTGACCTAGTTATCAATCTCATAAAATGCACACGTGCCAACTGGTTGCTTATGTTATCACTTTCTTTTTCCCGATTCTTTCTTTTCCTTCTCTTGTGAGGTTTATTCTTTTCTGGAGAAGAACTTCGATCACCATTCTTCTCTTTTTCTCCACCAAGATTTGTTCCCTTTAGATGGCCATAGGTTGCAGAGGACTTTTGTCATTCTTGGTTATGGTGAAAGATACATGTTCCTCCCCAACTCTTAGAGTCAGCTCATCCCCATCTACATCAATAATTGATCAGGCAATGACTAAAAATGGCCTCCTGAAGATAATTGTGGTTTCCGCATCTTCTTTTATGTCCAGTATGCAAAAGTCCATGGCAAAAGTAAACTTTTCACATTGAGCATGTACATCATGTATAATACCCTTCAAAAGATGAATTGATTTATCCGCGATTTTTATCAGTATCGTGGCGGGGACTATCTCAGCGAAGGCTCTATCTATTTTGACACCCTTAATATTGCAGGGGATATAAAAATCTCCTAGATCCTCCTTCTTTGGCGGTGTCACCAATTTCTTTTAATGCTCCAATTATTTTTCCACCCTTCCTTTTATTGATTCCATCAGTGTAAGCCATACATCCAGTTTCTCGATCATGTTTACCACTTCATTCAGCTGAGCTTCCTTTGATTTCCTTATAGCTTTGATTGAGAATGGGATTGGGGGTTGATACCTTTTTATCTCAGGTAAATTGTACCTTTCCAATAAAGATTCTTCCTTATTCTCTTGCAACTCTGCTTTCCCTTTGTCCCAGAATGGGTTTGGCTTTTGTTGTTTCAAAATGGGGTAGGGAATCTTACGTTGATGCATTTGTGTTGTTTGTAATTCTGGTTCACTTAAAAAAACATTCTTGTCAACATTGTTCTTGTCTTTCTGTTGGATCCCGTTTCTGGAATCCAGCCTCTTAAACAGATTACCATCAAACTTGACCGTGGTTCCTTGTAATCTTTTCTTACTCTGATACCAAACGTGTTGGGCTCCGTTTAGCATAAAACGTGTGCGTATCATTGCTCATCATACAAACGGGAGCACAAT
>JANITX010000212.1:60934497-60949107 GCA_027564395.1 Erythroxylum ulei | reverse complement strand
AGAGGAAGGGCCAAATTGAGTTTGGATTTTCAAGAGTTATAAGGTGGGTAATTTATTTATAGTTATTGTGTAATGGGAAAAATGCCTTGTATGTGTATTATGTGCTAAAATGACTTGCTTTGAATTGTTGTGATATGGAAATTGCATTATGATGTATGATATTGTGATAAAAATTGAATTGTGTGTATGATCATGCTATGCCTTGGAAATGTATCATGACATTTTGATTGAATGGAAAGAAGAAAAAGCATGAGAATATCAAATTGTGAATGATTGAATTGAGCATGAGATTTGATTGTGTTTGGGCGAGAGAGGAACTGTTTCATAGTCACGTGCACGTTGACATAAAGCCTTCTCCCAGCTGCCCGCTTGTGGCCCATGAGATCTGAAAAGTGGACTCGTTTTGTTCACAGAGTAAACTTCGATTTCTCGGTTTTGTTTCACAGAACCCCCGAGCCAATTGTGTGTGCATTTACATTTTGATGTGTTAAGTTATGATGACATTTTTAGTGTTGTGCTTAGATGTGAATTACATCCAATATGTTCTATGGGATAATGTAATGAATTATGAGATGTGTATTGGAATTGTGAATGCTAAGATTTCATTGTTGGCTTATATAGATATTTGTATATGTTTAATTATGTGGCTCGTTGCCAATGGCTATAAATATATTATCCATTGAGTTGTGTAGCTCAACCTACAATTTTCCCTCCTCATGTGCAGATCGAGAAGAGTAACGAATCCTTGCAAGGCATCTGAAGACTCCAAGATAGCTAGGAGTCTTTTGTTCTAAGCTAGTGACTAATTTGGATAGCTTTAAAGGCATATCAAACATGAGCATCCTTTTGTATTTTGTATTAAGTTTGATGTATATGTTGATATGTAAGTAAAGCTTGTTCAAACATTGACTTTGTTTAGAAATGAGAATGAGAATTTGGGAAGTTCCTTTTTGTATGATTATGTTATTTTAAAGGTTGAGTATGATGGATGTACATATTCTTCTTTGTTAAGATTGCCAATTGTTGCTAGTATTAGAATAGAATGGTAGAGTTGGAAAGATTGTATCCGCGGACTCTTTTGAGTTGAGATTCAAGAGTTAATGAGATGTATTTACTAGTTAATTGGATATGAAGTGGTTTTACACTAGAAGGGTTGAATTTGGGAACATTATGAGTGAACATGAGGTTAGAATGGATGTTAGAAGCATTGGAGAAGCTTTGGAGGGGTATTGGAATCCCCTATGTCCGTTAAACGGACATTAGGTCCGTTAAACAAACCTTCTCAGGCCTAAAAAGGCCCCTAATGCCTTCCATTTCCGTTAAATGGACATTAGGTCTGTTAAAAGGACCTTCTCAGGTCTGGAAAGCACCCCAGGCCCGTGTCCGTTTAACGGACATTCACAAGACAACTACAGTAAATTGTGATTTTGACCCTTTTTGAGGCAGAATCTCGCTTTGAGTCCTCATGTCTTCTCGATGTCCTCTTTCAAACCGTCGAAAAACGACCTCAATCAGACATCTCTAATGAGAGTTATGGCATTTGCGCCAAGAGAGGTACAATATGTTTGAGGATATAAACATGTTTGATTCTTTTGACCATAACTTTTTCATCCAACCTCCAAATGAAGTGATTCTTAAAGCAATAGATTCCTAACACATTGTTCTACCTTTCCACAAAATTGGATAGCTTTTGTTGTTGAATTCAAAAAGATTGATTCAAAGAAAGTGAGGGTTTATTGAAATGACCCTAAAAGGAAACTCGCTCACGCTTTATGACTTTGGGTAGTTGGGCTCCGGAAACGGGGTCCAACAGTTCTTTGATGAACTTGATGTAGTTCCTTGCGTTGTTTATAACAGTAATGTATTATAGAACATTTAAGCTATTGGGCATGCCAAATTAGCTAAGGTCTCATCAAGATCCAAGTATATATCTTGGCAATTTTTCTTAATTATAATGATAATTAAGATAAAAATTTAAAAAAATTTAAGCGAGGATTCACTATAGAGAATCTTGTATAATTCTCTCATTAAGCCACTATCAGAGTAGTAGCATAATCGTCACATTGTGATATGGTATTAGATACTTAAACGATTGGCTTAGTGCAAGTGGGAGATTGTTAGTTTATGCCCTATAGCCAATCGGTTTGGTTATAGTTTAGTAACTGTTATTTAAAGGCATTATTTATCTTATACATGTTTAGATGTATATGAGAAAGTCCATAGGATAATTATACATTGCGAATGAAATTATAATGAGATTATAATTATGATATTTACGTAAAAAGACTAGCACACGTTATGTTTTCCTTATGAAGGAAGTATTCAATCTTATAGGCTAAAATATGGAGATATTTAAACAAACGTGTAGGTACTTGTTACATAACAATTTCACTGAACATACCCAATATGAGAAATTCATTTGGAACATTACTTGTATGTCTATGGAATTCTCATTGTGATGATTGTATAAGTGATCCTTTGACTTGAAATCACTAAAGTATCTTATATAGGGATTGATATGTTTTGATAATACTTATAACCTATTTAATCATAGGTCAGTCAATCAATAGTCAGTGAAAGTAGCATGAATTATATGGAGGCACTTTCGTGATCAAGATATGATTCATTATCCTAAAATAATTAGGGAGAATGTTTCATTGTTCTTGATTTGTATTGATTCAGGAAATCTTTGGCCAAGGTAGAATGATGTTTTGTAAATAGTTTATAATTGTCATTACTTGAATCGATAGCTAATAGCAGAAAGATAATATGATTGGACTCAAGATAGAGTAGACATTAATTTCATGTTCTATGTCTAATCAAAACATTGTATGATGAAAGAATTGAATTATACGAAAAAATCATGCACGGAAAGATTAGTCAAAGCCACTTTGACATTCCTAAATATTTGAGTAGTCATGATGCGTCGCTAGACACCAATCTTGATCTATTATTATAAGTTTTTTATTGGAGAATTAAAAATAAATTAAAAGGAGTTAAAATTATGATTTATAATCATTGTCAACATATTTGGGAACCTAATGAGTATCACATATGGAATGGGTTGATGAGAGCGAGGTTATTTTAATGAAGTTAGAGTTGATTTTAGAGTTTAAGAAACTTTATGATTAAATATGAGATATTTAATTAATAAGGATCAATATGAGATGTTGAATCTTATCTATGCATAATTGATTTTTAATTATAATTATTTTTAATTTTAATTAAAGTTCAATTGAAATTAGAATTTAATTTTAAGCCTATTTGTAATAATCTTTGAACATTGAAATTAAATTACTAAAATGTTCAAAGATTATTATAAATAAGCTTAAGCTATATGGAGCTAGCACTTCTTAACTCTCTCTGTAAGTGTTATAAACCTATTATGTGGATATCGTTAGAAGCCGGATACTTGTACAACTACAATGGTTGAAACAGATCGTTTTTTGAAACGGTTTGAGGGATACGGTAAGATAAAAGATCAAATTTCAAAATAAGGTACGAATTATGATTCATGTTTTGTTATGATTTTTGTGTTAATCATTTTACAGAATTAAAGAGATATTAGTTTTTGGGAAACCAATTTGCAAAAAAAAATTCGTAATTATTCCACTGCGTTCGAGATCGGATCCCAACCTGATTTTCCATCGGAAGCAACTATGTGATATCATGTAATATTATTGGTGACATATTATTCTATAACATGCTTGTGAAACATGGAGAAGGCTGGCTGATGAGACATGTGAATATAGTAAATATCATCTGAGCTCTGCTACCAGACAACCGTTTCGTTACTTAAAACAAGAAATTTATCAGAGAAACATATCATCGGGACAAGCAGGAAGGAGTGAAAATTTTCCAAGGGATCGTTGGACAAAACATACAGGAAGAGATCAAAAAGTTCATTAACAACCCCTTCCTGTTCATAACCTCTTTGGTTGCTCATAAACTACATTGGACTTAGATCTCGTCGAACTTTCAGTCTTGGACTGTAGTGGCTTAAGCAGCGGGATTTTTCTCTTGTGAGTTATTAACCGATGAAACTTTTGACTTTTGGACATTGAAAGATGTTAGTGAATATATAAAACTAATTAAGTTGATCTCACACAACAGGTTAAGCTATTGTGGTGAAATGGTCGCTTAATATGGTATCAGAGTCTTTATGACTAAGTGGTCGTGAGTTCAAATCCTACCACCCACCTATTATTCAGCACAAGATAAAGTGAGTCTGTGCAAGTTTCAAACCCAAAGGGCTTTCACTTGAGGGGGTATGTTAGTGAATATATAAAATTAATTAAGTTGACCTCACACAACAGCTTAAGCTATTGTGGTGAAATGGTCGCTTAATAAAAGGAACTGAAACATATCACCAACAGAGAGGAAAAAAAAAAAGAGACATAATGTGGGTGTTTGGTTTGTTGGCAAACGAAGCCAAAGGGAAACGAAATAGTGAGCAGATAAGTAATTAACCTTGTGAAGATGTAAGCTCATGTCTTCAACTTCCAATACAAAAAAAAAGGAATTCCGTTTTGAGAAAACAATCAGATTGGTGATGGGGTAGAATCACACCAAGCTTGTCCCTCGGGGCTAGGGTTTTCCTCTGTCATTTTCGAGGTTTTACTGGACTGAACAATGAGCTGGATTCATGTGATTGGAAGGAAAGGTGGGGTATTGAAAGTAGAAATTGAACCATGTGTTTATCAGGATGAGGATTGGTAATTCTCGGGTTTAAATTTTTCAAAAAAAAATTCTAGGGTTAAATTATTTTAGACTTAGGGATAGATGACATTAGTGAATTTTAAAATTAAAATTTTCCTTAAAGTTGGAATAAATTTTTTAATTAATTAAAATTGAGGATAAAATATAATTTAATTAATTATAATTTTTTAAAGAATGTTTATATCTTATGGTAAGCTCATTTTCAATATAAAATATAATAAATTTTTGTAAGGTCAGATAATTAAAAAATCAAATATTTTTTAAATTTTTTCATTTATATAGAGTCTAATTTAAAAATGATAAAGTTTAATTAGAACACAATAAAATGTCAAATTTTAACTTATAATTAATTGTAAATGTTAGTAATTTTTGCCTTTTTCTACTCATTAAATTTTAACAAAAACGTTATGATCTAATTTAATTCTTTTTCTAATTATTAAATATTTTTGTTAAGAGAAGATTGCTGTAGTTTATATATAATTAAAACATCTCGTATTCAAGTTCGCTTCACTTAGTTTGCTTATTGATACAGTACCCACCCTGGAGCGTACAAAGAGTAATACAGAACAAGGATGCAAGCAGATATCATTTTATCAATGGGACTTAAAAAAATATGTTGATGAGATGGTATGAAACAAAATAAGAATAGGTTAACCGAAAAAGAAGATCTCATCCCTTATTTTCCTATCTATTCTATAGTGCACACATAGCAATGCATCAGTAATTTATTTTCTGGCAAGAAAGTATTCGTAATGCAGCAGAAACAATTTTGATTCAGTGGTTAGCTGAGTGTGCTCCTTATATCAAATTCACAAGCTTAAATTTCATAGAAGTAGAACAGAGAGGTTTCCTCTTGATAGTATAATGGGTTACGTAATTAATATTTCGAATCAGAGTTGTACATAATTAAGTACTTCTAATTCTTCTTAGCTGAAGGTAAGAATACAGTTATAAGAATGTTGGAACCATTATTTGGTTAGTTACTGCCTTTTCCTTCTTAAATGCTAATTATATATCTCTCTACCGGCTAAAAATAAGGTTGCATACTTCTAAATTTCTCCTAACGAAACTTTTACTGCATAATGTTGTATATTAAAACAATTTCCAAAATTGAGTGGTGGGAGGCTGTGGGGGCTTTTAAAAAACCCATATAAGGACGACGTTGGAGGAAGGGAAAATCAATTTATAAATGAATAGAAAGTAGAAAGTAAAATCTAGGGTTATTCATAAAAAAAGATTTTGAGAAGAACAAAACATAAAAGGAAAAAAGAAAGGAAGTCTATTTTTCTTTTATGCAACTGCACTTTAGTTCTGCATAAAGGGAAAGATACACTTCACTTCTTTTTCATTTATTCTTCACAAAAGTGCAAATAAATATGACAATAAACTTGCTAGGCAATAGCTAATACAAGACTCGGGATAGTGCAACAACTGGGAGAGCAGATAAAAGTTAGCATGCAGGAAACAAAAAGCAATAGCAGACAATTTAGGGATGCTTACAAATAATAGACCAGGCTCTACCCTACCTGTAAACACAAAAGTAGCTATTCAATTGTACGTTAAAAAAGGAAACTTTCTCAGCCTCTCACTGTAGTCTTAGCAAGTGAACAAGCAGATGCCAATCCTCCGATAGCCCTCTTTACCCTGCATGACAAGATCAACAGAAGGGGAAATTGAGACCCACCAAGTCATAATATTCTCAAGTTTTTTCTTCTACATCGAACCAAGTATGAACCCCTGTTTATATCCACATTTCACGATAAATAATGGTTGGAACAAATCCAAAAGGCTGTAGGTTGGACCACCCAACAACTGCAAAAATTAGTCACAAAGAAGTTGTATTACAGCTTACAATAGTATGACCATAGTTGAAATGAAGCTTTCAAGAAGAGTATGCACCTGATCTGTTAAGATCCTTCTGAGGATTCCAGAAGGTCTTCATTGAACTCGCCAAATATATCTGGACATCCTTCCCAGTTTCTCTGCTTTCGAGCCTCCCAATATCCTCCCACATATCTGAAAGTTTCGCCATCTTTAAGGAACCACCTGGGCTTCCATCCATGTTCTTGCAACTTTCTTGACTGCATGAAACACGATGATGAACACAAAGAAATCATAATAACCTCTTTGACCACCTCTTTGACCCAACTAAATTTCAATATCAAAATTACCAAAGTAATAATAATAATTAAAATACCATTCTTTGCCTCTTCTCCAAGCGTTGTTTCTCTGCATTTGCCTTCTCATATTCCCCATTCTCCAGGTGCCGCTGGTCTGGTCTAAGCCTAGAATCTGTGGGTGGGAGCTTCTCCTTCATCCGTGATCAAATACCCGGAATCAGAAACAACTATAAAAACCAATTAGAGATGCATAAGAGGAAATGGAAATATGCATATTGAAAAAACTGATACAACACGTAATCTCTACCTGCAGTCCTGGCGTTAATTCGTTCAGCGTGATTGCAAAAGCTGTTAAGTTGTAGCGGGTCACATTAGGAGGTGGCTTAGTACTTTTCCAAAGCAAATTGGGATTGGATGAAGAAACGTTATTCCTTGATTTGCCAGTCCCATCACCATTAGTATAATAGCACATGCTTTCATCCCACTTCCCGAATAGTGTAGCCACTTTATTGCCCAATACATCTTCAATAAACCCATTAACCTACATAGATGTAGGAGACGTTTCATGAATGCTGAACATAAGCTGCGTTCTATCTCAAAAAGTCACCTATATTAGGCCGCAAAATATAAAAACGTAGTTATCTCAATCAATAACCTGGTGAGGATTTCTGTCGAGAATTGTTTGCTCCTTGAACCTCAGTTTGCATGAATAGTCTCGATTTCCACGTATATGCATAATCCCATGATGATCGCAATAAAGTTTACCAAGGATAAGATTGTAAATGGTCGTTGTAACCTAATGAATAAACCAAACATTTGTTAATCTACATACTACATGTATGATAGCAACTTTAGAAAGGATACAATAATCATTAATGTGCACACCTTGCTCCATTGAAATATTTCTCCGTCATCAAACTCTAGAGTTAGATTTCCAACAGGATCAACCTGAATTGATCGCCCCCAAAATTTAGAGCGAAGGTTGCTGTCACCCCAGAATCTCCACCCTCTTCCTTCACAGTGGCAGGCAACAATTGTTGGGTGATGACTAACCTGTTTCAATGCATCAGAATCTTGAAATTATATTGTTTTTTTTCTTCTTTCTATTTTTAACAACTATCTAGAGGTATCAAGTCATAACTTTCCAGAAGGCTATAGATTTTATTTAAAAAGAAACCATTTGCTCAAGGATGTCTGACCTTGACAAAGCTTTGATTATGAGACCATCTTTACTATGAATGCTTAATAATTGTAGCCATCATTACCCAAGTTGAACACTCACCTTCTCAGAGAAAAAGCGAACACCTTTCTCAGGATAGTCAGCTTCATAAGTTTCTCCAAGCAAGGGATTGAAGGGCTTACAATGTCGGCCTTCAGAAGAAGCATATCCAGAAACAGCAAAAGCAGCAACATACAGGATTCTCAATAGACCATTCCCCTGTACAAAATTTTACGGATACAAATAGAATCAGGTTGGACTTCTGAGTTCGTCATTGAAAAGAACAGGCAGTTTTATGTAAATCAGGAATGTAGCCCAGGAAGTAGATGACAAGGGTAAGTACAAGTTTCTTACTGCTTTTCCATACTCATAGGCTTGGTCCAAGAGGTAAGAGTACTCCAAGTCCTCAAAACACTTCTGAAGGGATGATATTGGCTCATTAAAGTAAACAGGGAGACAAACTCGGGCTAAATCCTTCCCCACATTGTCTTTAATCATTGACCATAGGCTGACACCTTTCTCTTTCTCAACAGGGTCTGGAAGCTTTTTGCGCCTCTGAATTTCTACATAGCCAGGATTACACACTTGCAGTAGGGAATGTCTTTTCTCCTCCTGATCAAACTGATCAGGCTCCTTCGAGTAATCTTGGGTTTCATTCATTGACTCATTAGTGACAGTAGGATCAACAAAATACTCTTTAGAGTCATAAAAGGTGGTTTCATCTTCATCTGAGGCCTCTTCAAAATCACGCTTCTCAACATCATCAGACGATTCAGTAGTGCTCCATTCTGAAATGGAAAATCAAACATTGAACTAAATGCAGTGCGGTTGGAGAAGCATCTTTTATTAGATTACTGAATTTCATCATTTAAACCTACAGACAAGAACTAGAGAGACTAAACTATTTGAAACTAAATAGCCATGGTGATTATACTATTCCAAATTTAAACTCCAATCTCAATTCGATTTCTCAGAATTGAACTAAACAATGAAAAACTGAAAGAAGTTAACAAAGATGTTGAGCTTGAATAAATAAGAATTTCACTAACAAATGCATAGAAAGAAAGAAAGAAAGAAGATTAATTCATGGCCTTACCACTGTATTTCACACGCCCTAAGCTTGAAAATTCGTGCTTGTTCAATTGATATTCACTTTCTGGGATTAAAGAGGTTTCAGTCTCAACATTAGCCTCCTGCACAAATAACAACATAGGTAATTGAAATTACCAATTATCTGACATGGCATACAACCGGCATGTATAATACTGAAGCAGAGGTATTAGAAAGAACTGACAGAAAAGCCGATACAGTCAATAATTACACCATGTGAGGAAATTGGTAATTAAAGAAAAAGGGGGGAACTTCTTATTCCAACAGTTTGTTAGTAGATTTCGTTTGTTTTGAGCTGCTATTGGTATGAAATTGAACTAAGAAGCAGTGGGAGGGTGGTGTCCTTATTGAACTTTCCAGCATATGAAAAATGGAAATAATATTAAATTAATAAGTACCTCCAACTGCCTTATTGTGTGGAGCAAATTGGAGCGGTCTTGACAAAGAAATTGAAGTTGGTCTTGTAGTTGAGAAAACTCTGATAGCATGATCTGTTCACAATCCTTGACAAGACTCTCGTCAATTCCATCATCAAGTAAGCGCTTCTTAAGCCTATCGGTTGAGATAGACAAATGGCTAGAGAAAGTGTGATTGAGTGATGATGAGTGAAGGAGACTCCTGGTGGAGTCCAAAGCTTGAATCCAAGCCACCCTATCTCTCTTTGAATTAGTTCTCAAATGAAGCGTCTTTGCAGCAGTAAATATGTAAAATCGTTTATCATCCGACTTGCTCTCCCGAAATGACGAAATCTGCCACACAAACATTACAACTTCCATAAGCCCAGAACCTTTGTACAATTAATTCTTCAAACAAATGAGTTGGACTAAGCATAAATATGCGAATATGCCTAAAAACATTGGAAATATTATTTATTTATTTATTCCCCACTCTACGGCATTAATTAAACTTAACTTGTTCTCTTCTTCATTAACTAGAAAAGACTCCTCAACATCACTAATTAATTAGCTTAAACAACCAGTCGCTCACTTACAAAATCAGCACGAGAAGTGATTTAAATGAATCTACACCCCCAGACAGTGTAACATTCACTTGATGAAAATTTCAGTTTCAGGCAAAACAAACGACTGGAAGTGAAAATCAAAGAAGGAAGATTAGTTCAAACTTCAAAGTGTTAATGATATATATCCACCACCACCCCGTGACGTGACCTCAGCAGAAATACCTAGACCTACAACGTACCCTATCGTAGCCACAGACTCACCTGGCTGATGTGACCCACTATCCAATAACAGCCAGTTAAACTGTTGAAATAACCAGAGATGAAGATCGAAATACAGAAATTCAAATTAAACTAAAACCCAGAAACTCGCTTCTTCGACTTGCACGCGTCGCACTAAAAATACACGACGAACAATGCAAGCAACCTCCGGTTCACCCACCAAGTATTTTTTACTCTCCCGGCCCGGTCATCTACATTACCTGTTTGTCTTCACACAAACCAGAAAGAAAGCAAGAAAGAAAACACTAAACCGCAAACTTAGGGGGGAAAAAACAAAGTGACAAGCTTGTTGACCCAATTGGGAAAGACTGCGACTCAATTTTTTGAATCAAAACTTTTCCTTTTTTTAGCAAAACCTTCTCCACCGATACTATAAAGAACACAAAAACCACAAAAATGGAGATTTTTGTTTACCTAAAACATTACTGTTCATAATACCTTTAAATGGACAATGCCAACACCTTTCTGCTGCTTCCTTCTGTGACTTCTACTGTCCGTTCGTGGGAGTCGATTTGTGGAGATATCACCAATCAACCGAACGTCTTCGTCTGTGGCCAACATGTTAAGGTTCTCCGGCCGCCGAATCTTCGAGTAAGAAAGCACACCGCTTTTAAGCAAAAACCACCGGGGTCTCCACCCTTTGCCGTAATTCGTCCACTTGTAGAGCAGTCCTGCGACGGTTGCCTCAGATCCCACCACCTCAGATCCACCGGAAAACGCTGCAGGCAATGACCTCGCTCTGGTCAGCGGTATCTCCGGCGACTGGGCACCGATTCCTGGACTCTCCAGCGAGATGCAACACAATGGGTGCAATTCCTTGGCTCTCATCTTCACATAACCATCCAAAGAAAGGACAATACAGATAGAAAACCGATCAAATCTAATAACTTTGCATTAACTTCCCATTGAAAACCCTCTGAAAGATTAAGAAAAGTGAAAACCCAGAAATTTTCAGAATGTGAAATGACAATAGGTGTGTGGTAATGTTTTCATGAGCTCTGAAACTGATGAAGGCAAAAAAAATCAAAGAAAGAACACCTTGTGGACTGTTACCCGGGAAAAAAAAAGTTTCTTGAGATATATATGTGTGTGTGTGTGTGTGTAACAAAATATTAATAAGATGGAGGAGGGGGAGTTATGATGCCATGTCTGTGGCTTAGCTATATAGAAAGAGCGATATTGGGTATGTTCTCGGCTCTCTATTAAATATATTCACACACAGACACAACGTTGAAGAGGACAGAGGACGATGATGGCATAAATGTAATTGCAACTGACGTTGAATCCGAGTTAAGTTAATGCGAAGGACTTCTACTTCCTTCCTCCGTTTTTTCTTTTGCTTAATAATTTTTTATCAGATATGATAAGTTAGTAGAATCATAAGTGATCTTAAATTCGAATTTTGTTATCAGTTTTAAATAACATGATAAAACATATACGAAAGAAAAGATATAAATGAAATACAAGAGAAGAAAATGGGAGTGATTGGGTTGTATGCGGCAGTCCAGTCCACGAAGCTTTCAAGGAGTTGACTTCGATGTCATTTTCTTGCAATGTGAATTATCCCAAAAGCTTCATAATGTGTTTGTTTTATTGGCTATCGGGGATGGTAAGCTTTTAGAAGGTCGGGAGCTGCCAGTGAGACACCTTTGCTTTTGCTTTTCAAGTTTCTACTTCTATTTTATTTTTACCATGCGTTTCGGTCAAAGAAAAGGGCATATACTTTACTGAAGATTGCCGTCCAATATGCTTGCTTTATTTTTTTGACCCTCTAGCCACAAATGTGACCAAATCTGTAAAAGGATTACTTTTTGCGTAAAATTAACACTCAGCAGAAATGAAATCTTATTGTATCTTTTGACTTTGTGGCTACCCTACCCACTTAACAAAATCATTTCGAAACCATATTAAGGTTGATACTATGATGTGATTAATTAACTAATTAGTTGAACAGACATCTCATATTTGTGTTTCTACTTTCTACATAGAAAGTTAACATGGACGGCTCCTCAGTGTACTTCTTCACCTAGCATTTAGCTAGTACGTTAATTTCCTTTAAGCTTTAATTAACAGTTCAAAGACGTGTGTTTTGTTAAGTGCCACACTTGGCCCCTGTTTTTGAAGATAAGAAGCAACTGGTGGACAGTCTTGTATTTGAAGCTCTTAAAACAAGCAACAATAATAGAAACACGCTGAAAAATCAGTATCCATGTCAATTGCCTAAAGATGCAGAGTCGAGCTTTGTCAGTTTTACAGCTGGTAAAGCTCATCTGTTCCTAACAATGCCTCTGTGCTGTATGTCATGTGAGGCCTCAACTTTCACCATAGATACATGACAACTATCACTGCGACGACGTTCCAAACTGAAATTTCCGTGTTTCTGCTTTTCAGGCGAGGTGAGAAACACACAGATCAGTCGATGCATCTTTAACCCTTGTCTAGTAGGCTACATAGAAATTCACGGATAAATTAAAATAATACTCCTATGGCATTATTAGTTTTTAAAACATTTCATATGGTCTCAATTTAGTTTTAGAGATCCCTACAATTTAATAACATAATTAATATTTACCTTTGATCATTACTTTTAGTATATATTTTTATAAATATTCACAATTTGAGAAAATTAAAGGATTGCAAGAAAGAAGAAACGAACAAGAGAGAGAGAAATGACAAAGAATAGTTACTGCATTAATTCTCACGATATGTACAGACAGTTCTAGAATAAAAATGCAACTATCTAAATATAAAAGACCTTTTATTTACAGTTTTACACGTAATAAGAGAAATAAAATAATAATAACAAAGTCACTATATATTTCACATCCTCTCCTCAAGTTAGAGCCTATGTAAGACTCAACTTCAAAGAAAGAAACTACTGTTACACTTGACCTAGGGCCTTAGTCATAATGTCAACAAGCTATAAATTTGAAGGGATGTAAGTTGTTTGTAAGAAGCGCTCTTGCACCTTGTCTCGTGTGAATTGAGAATCAATCTCTAGGTGCTTTGTTCTCTCATGATAACAAGGATTTGCTGCAATCTGTTGTGCAGCTTTATTGTCGCAAAAAAGAGTCACTGGTAGCTGTATAGGAGGAATATGTAAATCTTGAAGAAGGAAATTGAGCCATAAAAGTTCATATGTGGTGGTTGTCATGCTTCGATATTCAGCCTTAGTAGATGATCATGAGATTGTGTTTTTCTTCATAGTTTTCCAAGAAACAAGGGAGTGACCAAGGAAAATACAATATCCTGTTAAAGATTTTCGCGTCATCAAACAAGAAGCCTAATCAGCATCTAGAAAACCAGTTAGTTTGAGGTGTTGTTGAACAGCATAAAATAAACCCTTAGAAATAACCCCTTTGAGGTATCACAAATCATGAATAATAGCCTTCATACGAGGTTTTTTATTGTCACATCTGCATGTGGGCCTATCAGAAATAGCCTTTCTACTATATAAGGGTAAGGCTGCGCACTATCAGACCTCCCCAGATCCTGCTTTATTGCGAGACTTCGGACTAGGTGTGATAACGATGATGATGATGATATGAGGTTCTTTAGGGACAAAAACAAACTAACTTATGCGTTCGAAAACATAAGAGATATTAGACCTGGTTACGGTCAATTAGAGTAATCAACAAATGAGTCTACAATAAGCTTCTGCCCTCAAAAAGTCTTTGGAAGATTTGCATGGATTTTTATAGCTCTAGTTATATCAAGCAAGTGCATATGTTTCCTCTTAACTACCACATTCTGTTGGGGTGTATAAGTTATGAATTTTTGGTGAATGATGCCCTAATCTTGCATATATTTCAGACATTCTATCTTGACAATTTCAGAACTATTGTTTGATCTTACAAACTTAGGTTTGGTTGTAGTACCCCACTCCCGCAAGACCCGAACCCGACATCGATGATGATATCCGAGTCCGTGCCTACGAAGGTGGCATGCTAAGGCACTCAATCATTCACAAGTCGATATAAGAAAAAATTTTCAATGCAATCGATAGAGTTTCAATAGCCAATTGGACCCCAATCTCATTTATAAACATTTTTAGTTATGCAAAATAACCAGTACACATTTCATTAAAATTTCACTCTCCACTTGGGCCCACTACTGAAACAAAGTACTTGGAAACGTAATTAGTACACTTCATAATCAGTTACAAACCATTCCACTTTGGGCCGTTGGGGCCCATTTCATAT
>JANITX010000212.1:60921784-60934397 GCA_027564395.1 Erythroxylum ulei | reverse complement strand
TGGGTTATGGCATGTGGTGTGGCAAGTGACACTTGTCACTTGCCACATGTCATTTCCTTATGGTCTCACTTGATTTTTCTTATTTAACTGGTCCATTTGTTTCCAAATTCTACTCTAATTGTCTCCCAATTTTTAATGACACATGTCATTACTTCCCAAAGTCGTTTATAAAAATTTCCATTGCCATTTGACCCTTATTTCTACTACTATTCATCAATTATTCTGCCACTTGGCATTTTCCTAGTCCAAAAATTACCCCGAAATTTCAGAAATTTTTTTATAAAATTCTCCAAAAATTCAAAAACCATAATGACCCTCTCCAACTCAATTTTTCATGCACACAAATCACGTTTTTCATAACAAACACATTTATTAACAAATATACCGGGAAACGTCATGAATGCATGTACAATTATTTTTCATGTGCAGAATTTACTATTCACATGTATGTGTATGCATGAACATTTCAAGCGTTTCTAAGCACACATTGCCCACTCCAAATTACTATTCTACCCTTCCCACCAGTAATGAGATGTTACATTGGTGGTATGATGGTTTTGAATGTATGTGATAAAGGCAATGAAGGTAGGGCAAACTTGTTGTTTATTGTGCAAAAAATAAGTCCAAGTAGCTCTAGTTTTGTCATCAACTATGGTTAGGAAATAATGTGCACCATTAAGAGCGGGTGTTCTATAAGGCCCCCACAAGTCGACATGTATCAAGTTACAAGGATGAGCAAAAGATATAGTGCTTCTAGGAAATGGCAATCTATGATGTTTAGCAAGGGCACAAGTATCACAGAAAAAATCACTTGTATCAAAATGTTTACAAGCAGAGATATATGACATTTTTGACAAACAGGTATGACCTAATTTAGCATGAAAAGTATGTAAATTTGTTGCAATAGAAGAAACACTATGTAGGTTTTCTACAGAAAATTACTGCTCTTGGAGATTGTTTCAGAAGGATTAGTAGCTTTCTTCAGAGAAAAAGCCTTGTATTTATAGAGTCCATTAGAACCCTTGCCAACACCAATAATTTTTTTAGTTGTAGGGTCCTGAAAAGTACAATGAGTGGGATAAAAATTGACAACAAAATTATGAGATTTAACCAGCTTTCCAACTGAAAGAAGATTATATTTAAAGTCTAGCACATAGAAAACATTTTCTAAGTCAACAAAGGAGTTAATCTAATTTGTCCTATAATGCTGACAGATTTTGTGTTACCACCAGGAAGGGCTATAAGAATAGGCTTTGTAGTATGAAAGAGTGTAATATATGGAGTAATATGGTCTAAAGCCCCTGTGTCCACTCTCCAGTCAAGATACACATACATATCATCACTTTGGCAAGATAAAGCAGAAGAGGTTTGTGATATAATACCTGCAAAATTCACTGAGGCATAATTACCACATTCTGGTATGGTCACTATAGGATATTTCCTTTTAAACATCTTCATCATCTCCTGGCACATTGCAGCAACAAGCTTTTGATCAACCAATCTAGAGCCTTTCTTTCCTTTCTTCCTTTTGTACCAATCTAGATATCCCCACCTTTCAAAGTACTGCTCATAAGTATCGCCATCTTGCTGATAGTAAGTACAAAACCTTTTATCAGCATCCTTTCCCTTCTTAAAATCCTTTTTTCCACCAAAAGAAGACTTTCCAATATTATTCTTTGCCAAAAAACAGTAGGCTCAATTATAAATGTGGTTACTTGTTTCTATTTTTCAACTTGTTGAACGATATAGTATGCTCTATTAACACTGGGCAGAGGATCCATTGAAAGAATCTGATTGTGAACAAACTCATAATCGTTATTAAACAGTATTAAAATTTGCATCAACTTTGAACGACATTCAATCTCTAAAAATTTTTTAGTGATACCATGAACACGTTCTTTCAATTTACCACAGTTACATACTGGAATTCCATTCAGATTGTGCAATTCATCTTAACATCGCTTCAATTTGTTGAAGTAAGCAGCAATTAAGAGATTACCTTGAAAGATCTTACTCAAATCACTTTCAAGCTAGTAAATCAATGGTCCATTACATTGACCATAACACTCACCAATCTCGTTTTACAACTCCTGTGTAGATTGTGTATAAAGAAAAGCATCTGAATCACCATAGAATTCAAAATCCAACAAGTTACCATATAGTCACAACAAATCCACTTCTAGTAATCATAATCAATGATAAGAGGTTTAAGACAAGAGTAATCGATGAGTCCTAATTTCATCTTCGCACCCAGCGCCATTTGCATTGTGCAAATCCACCCAAGGAAATTACCTCCATTGAAGGGAACATTCGTGAGTGACATGTCTGGATGGTCTGCACTTATCAAATGAAGATGATCGTTCACTGAACTGCCTCCTTGTTGATTGTTCACCACTGCTTCTGAATCAGCCATTATTGAGAAACAAAATCAACAAATGCTCAGTGAAATTCTAGGAAAAGACCAATTCCCTAACTATCGATGCTAGATTGATCGAAGAATCAAGTCAATCAATCAAAAGCAAACAACAAATTTGTGATTATTTTCTTTTTGAAAATGAAATTTGTGGTTATTTTATTATCTCTAATTACTAATTAGTAGTATTCAATTAAGTATTAGTACTAAAATATAACAAAGAATTTCTTAAGTTGTCATCTTCCTTCACCAAAAAGAAACACTTACGCATAAAATAATACCTGAAATATTTTTTCCACTTGGTACAATTAATTATAGATGTTACAATGAAGTTTCTTGGAAATGGCTTAAGCATCTTGATAGAAGAATAAGGCCATGTGATGGTACGACTTTAGCAAACTTACTTTTTTCCAGTGTGAAAGATGATATAACAACAATTTTTTATCTTTTTTGAAATTTAAATCATGTATATTTGAACACATTGAAAACCCGTTTCCAAGACATGTTCCATTTTTAACATTTTGGAGTTTCATCTAGTTTTTCTAGTTTTAGGTCAACTCATTTTTCTAATCGGTATCTCTCACTTTTCAATTTTACAGTATTTTTATTTGATAATTATGGGTATTATTCTTAGTTTTAGAAGCACTGAAATTGAAATTCCCAATAAAATATATTATATGTTTTATTCAATATTTATCTTCCTATTTCTCTTTCTTATATTATTTAGGTTAGTATTTCTACAATTTCAGTTTCGTAGTTCAGAGTGACAAAAGAGACAAGCTATAAACATCTCTTTAGGGTTCCACAATAAAGATTTTAACCTTTTATTTTTCCATTGAAGAGCAATTCGCATGTACAATAGAGTTGGGGTTTGATTTAGTAAAAGTAAGGAATGGGAATAAAAAATTACAAAAAAAAAACAGTACAGGATACGAGAATAAGAATGGTTTGTAATGTGCTTGTCTGCAAGTAATCTAAGGCCATCTGTTAAATTTTTAATATGGGAAGAGTGTAAAGTCCATTAATAAAAATTGGACTTGAGTCAACCATTGTCTAAATAACTAGAACTAGTTGTTTGAATAGTTGACCCTTATCACTTATAAATTTTTTAACATCTTCATGTCTAGACAATATGGGACACTCTAACACCATCTCCAACCAACACACCAAAACACCAAATTTAGTATTTTGGTACAAAAAATTCACTCCAAAGAAGGCACCAAATTTTAATACCAAAATGGTGTAATGAATAGTAATGCACCAAATTTGATGTGTTACTATTCATTGCATCATTTTGGTGTTAAATTTTGATGTCTTCCTTAGAGTGATTTCTTTGCACCAAAACACCAAATTTATGCACCAAAAGTTATAAAAAGACAACTTTATCCATTATCTTTTTAAAATATTCCTTTTATATCCTTCTCATAATTTGATTTATTTACATAATTTACTAAGTAATTAATTTTAAAATATATATTACTTTACATAAAATATCATTATTAAGATCTCATTGAGACATTTAAAATGATACTAATATTGAATATAATATTAAATTTATTTTTAATTCTTATTTATAAGTGGTATAAATTATTAATAAAATATGTTAAGAATAAAAGTAAATTTGAAATAAAAGGTACATAAATTTAAACCATAACATTGATTTTTAAAAAAATTAAAATTAAAACAAAAAATTAAAAATTATATTTGTTAAATAATATTAATTTAATATAAAGTATATATTAATTAATTAAGAATAATAATTTTATTTAAATTTTTATAAATAAATAAATATCATTGTATAAATATAAATTAATTTAGTTAATAACTAAATTATTGTGGTATAGTATTTAAAAAAATTTGGTGTAAAATGATTGAAGTAACATCAAATTTAATGTAAAAAGATTCTTAGAATATTCAATTTGATGTAAAAAAAATTAATGTAATGGTTGGAGATGGCTTTGAAGTAAATTTACGATCATTATTTTTGAAAGGTAACAAGAAAATTAGAATCAATTATTACAATTAATTTAATGACCTTAATTAGTTAACTTGTGATATAATAAATTATAATGAATTGATAAGAGACAGAAACATTAATTGGCAGAAGAAGAAAAGAAAATGCAATTGATATTAGTTGCCCATAAAATTAATTAGCATCTGTATCAGTCGGTGATGGTGATATAGCGATGTGATAAATCTTACTGACTGGTAGCTGGCAGAGGTTAATCTTGGGTGAAAAGATACAGAACTCATACGATATACAGACACAGCAAGTACTCCGTACGGACTATTTACTATTTAGTGGAAGAGACGACAGTGGTCCTGTCCTCACCTCCTGAAGCGGCCGGCGAAAAGGAATGACGATGGCCACATGGCCGTGGCTCGCACTTCCACTCTCCTTCACGGGTTCGCGCTATTAAATACTCTTAATTGTAAAGCATCTCAGTTTAACTACGTTTTATCCAAAATAAAAAACTATTGAAATCTAATAACCTGATGTTTTATTTTAAAACCATTTTTCCTTTAAAAAAATGCTAACTAAAGAGACATTGAACTTTGTTAAATTATGCAAAAAAGAATTGTGGGAAACTATTTGTATGTATGTGACAGGAGATATTGTGAGATGTTCTTAATTGATTGAACAATTCCATATGCTCTTTATGATGTACGACTTGAGGTGTAATTTCTAGTATAGATTTTGTTAGCTGTAATTACCTTGAAATAAAAACTTACCCATCAAGCTATTTTCATGATGGGGCAGTTAAATATGTTTGATATTACACAGGTATAAAATAAGAGTGACAGCTTACATATTCCATCTAATGGAAACTTTGGCTCGCTCCCCACATTATGTTCGTAATTTACGGGGATTGGTTAGGGGGAAGGTGGTAATTTTCAAAGCCAAATGCGATTCTTCTATCTTTAATCAGTTTAGCTAGCTGAGATGCTTAGAGAGTAGTTGGAACAACTAACTTACGATTGGCCTGAGGAATGACTTTTGTCGTATTTGGTAATTAGATTAATTTACTTGGCTTACATTAAGCTTCTAAAATGTTTCAAAGAACATATTAGAATACCATGTATCACTAATCTACCGAATTTGGATGTTAGGTCAGTATATGGCCATAGAGAAATATAACTGAGACGATATGTATGTATATATATATATATATATCTTTTCTATAACAAAAGCGTGAAATTATATCATAGTAGCTTATCCGTCATTAGGATAAGGAAATTTCAGCTTGTTAAGGTATAAGAGTAACAATATCAAATATCGGCTGCGTTGAAAAAAAGCAAAAGTAAGGAAACAAGTTATCTTAATCCCAGAAGATATGTGCGTGATCAATAGTGAACAAAGGCCTTCGACCACAGTGATCTTTAACTTTTTTGTTGGTGGATGAACAGAAGCACATATAATTATGCATCTAAAATTGACGCATAGAAAATGACTATCTCCCAATTAACGGGTCAGCCACTTGCTGTGTTTTTTTCCAATGAGAGCTCTTCACAAGAATCTTTCACAACAGTGAGTGGATCAAGAATCAAACAGGGAATTATGCTAGAGTTTGTTGTTGATGAGCTTTAGAGTCAGTCCAAACACTTCTTGCAACTAGCTAGTTTATAAAAGTTCAGGCTATGTTAATGAGCCTTATTCGGGACATACACTTCCACCCACTAAAAGAAAAGAGTAAGGGGAAACGAACAAAGAGTAAGAGATATGTCTGTCTTAATTATAAACACACATACTAAAATGAAAATAATGTCCTTAGCTACAATGACAAGTGTTGACAATTAAGCACATTTTTCCTTTGTCCTAAACTAAGTACCAGTACATATATACAACAAGTTGAGTTATTTAGTTCTCATGCTCATACTAATTTTCTATTTCACTTCTTTAATATAATTTTTCATTTCATTCTATTGTTTTCTAAAAGTAATTAATTAGTATCATTAAATATATGTATATATATTACATTACACAAGATTTTGGGACCGTGCTTTAGCAATTATCATATGCTATCCTTAATAATATTAATATATAATGAGGTGAGGCAAGACAGATGGTAGTTGATTGAAAAAGAAAGGATAAATAAATTGGAATTCATGGAATACCAATAAGCTCATAGTTCAATTATAATATCAGATGGGCAAAGCAAATCAAATCACCAACCCTCACCCCAAAAAATAATGTTGTCAGCTCTTTGTGAGACCAAAACTCTCTGTTTTATCCCCCACCCATGTGTCTGAATTAAGGTTCGTTAATTACCCGCACATTACATCTGGACCCACCACAAAGGCCTAAACTAGTCCCAATCGCAAGTCCCTTCTAGTCACCATGTTAAAAAGGCAAACTTAAGTTCTAAGTGTCACCATGTTAGCAAGGCAAATCAAAGTTCCCAAGTGTCACATATGGAAAACCCTAAATCTTGCTTTACACCCAAGCAAGTGAAGTACAAGTAATTAGCCCTTCTTCCTTGGCCTTTTATGTATGTGCATGTACTCTGACGTCAGGTTGTACGTTAGCATTTTTATTTATTGTCTCAGAAGAAAGCTTTCATTGACATGACCAAATGCTCGGCTTTAGATACAACAACAAAGCAAGATATTAGCGAAACTTGTGGCCGATGCTGGTAGACGGTAGTGGGGGTCCACATTTTCATGCGTTGTTGGAGAGGACTCCTTAACAATAAAGTTTCATTATTCATGTCAGTATTTAAATTTTAAACTCTACTTCCCTGAAAGTTTTTTTTTTTTTTTTGCCTTTTCTCTTTGCATAATTTTGTATGTTTGCATGTATGTAAAATAGGCATCATAAGATTGTAGGAGCAATACAAATTTGGCACGTTGACACCCTCAATAAATTTTTTTGTTTATAAAATTATCTATGTTCGTAACTCTCGGTACTAATTGTAGTTTACTTAAATTGATATTTGACTTAATTGTTAGCTTTTTGTAATTCTATTAATCAGATAGGTCCAATAGATGTATATGTTCTAAAACATTGACTAAAAGCACGATTTAAAATGTTTAATTATTCTTCTTTTACAGATTACCTTAGAGCTAGTGCATGGTGACTCAAATCTCACGATCAAAATTGATTCCCACACCCCACTGGACTTAATATTTTTGTTTGGATGAGAGTGGTTTGAATTAATTTGTCACGGATGGGCCTTTGTTTCTTTGATCTAAGTGTCTACTAGCTTAGACAAGATGTGATCGTTAAAGCATCAGAAAATATTTATAAAAAAAACGCGTTAGCTAATTGACCATGATGAAGAATTTCGTACAGGAATCAAAACGTGACTGAGTTAGTCCAAGGACTTGTTGAATCCGATGCCAATAGTGCCCATAGAAAGATCCCAATTTATATAAGTTCAGATGCAAATGAAAATGTATAATCAGATCTTGTGAATAAATGTTGTCTTGGATGTGATAAACCGGTTTATGGACCATAACATAATAGCAAAAAAGAGATTAGGAAATTTATTTTAAAGTACATAACAAACAGACCTGTGGGGACTTACCTTAAAAACTTGTTGCAGTTTACCACCTGAAATCGGGGGCAGTTATGCATAAATATATGGCATTGCCTTTCCAAAAGAAGCAAGGAGGTTGCTATCTTTTCCCCCTGATATCAACATTATTTCACAGGTTTTCTTAAATTTAATTGTTTGTGGGGGTATGGACTAAGTACTGTATAATTTTGTTGGCACGATTGGAGGCAAAGAGTGAAGAAGCATCATTTACAAGTTATATGGGACAGTGCACCCTGTATCAATATAAAAGTCTGCCTAGTAGTTTACTCATAATCTATCATTATTATAGTCTGCAAAGCACTAACAATGTGAGTCTGTAGATATCGATAAACGAAATACTAAGAGACTCTTCTTTCATCAGAATCCAAATAATGATAAATTTTTTTCTTTACATTTTAATATCTAAAAAAGAACATTGAAATTTATGAATTGAATTAGGCACGCTCAGTGTCAATAATAAGCACTAATTATGCTTATTTGAATCTTTACTATAATTTATGGGATTTGGATTCAATAAATAATAAATAAAATAAAACATAGAACTTCCAAGCTAGGCCTGTGGGATAAAGGAATGTACTCTACCATCGTGCCCATTACCGAGGAATCTTGGCGGATCGAAGGCATTACCTCAGCAAAGGAAAGAAGTGATAGCACTAATCTTACAAAGCAGTATTTAGGGGTCAGGGCATGTGCTAGAGGAATAGGGTTGTCACCACACATTAGCCTCATATATACCACTAAACTAATTAACCCACATACTAGCTAGCCAGACCTAAAGCATATCTTTTAGCTTTTGCCTGTCAGAACAAGTTGGTGGCCAGGCCATGAAGCCACATTTATAAATTATAACGGGATTAGGTGAGATAGGTATTATTGTGGTAGTTTTCTTTTGAATCAAGAATGTAGACTTAAAGCCTCTTTTTATTATTTTTTATTTTACTTTTGAAGTCACTAAGCTATTAGTTTTCAAGTCCGCAACAGAAAACTCAACTTTTGTTGTTCTATAAAATGGTCGTCGGATGGATAAATTCATGTAATCCTGATATGTTCAGGCATACGTGTGTTCCTACAACATCCTCTTCCTTATAATATACAAGCATTGTGTGTCTCTCTTCGTCTCTGGCTCTGTCTATACACAAAAGCATAAAGGTCGAGGAGAGGAGGCAAGTTATAAACATTCATTTAATATTCGTACATGCTTGAACAAGGCCACTTGATTTAACTTTAAATCTGAATGCTGAATCTAAGCATACATGGAAACTGCTGCTTAAAGGGAATTAGGTGGGTGTCAAAGAAACCAACAATTTGCAATCAAATATGTTTCATAAGTGCTAAACACAACCAAAAATTTCCCGGGGGGGATACAAACGTCCAATTGGGAAACAACTCACTACATCTCTACCAATTGGTCCCTCCACAGTCCTAATGTCTTGTATAAAATGGAAACAATACTTATATGCTCCCCCACTTCCCCCCACCATCGTTTCCAGATTTATATCTTGTCAAATAAAATTTCTTGTACCATTTATATGTATATATATCATATCATATCAAATAAATTTCTTGTGTCTCACCAGCAGAACATGTGCTGCCCATACATGTTATCACATTTCAGAGGCAAGAACTCAGGGTGGTCATATATATTGTTCTTTCTTTTTTCCTCTTTTATATTACCTGCAGCTAAGATCCATTTTAAATGATAGTAACATGCAAGCGATTGTGCAATTACTTCGATCCGAAGAAAGGAAGCTCTTTAATTTCATAGATTTCAAATCTTCATGTGGCCTTACTTTTTTTATTTTCCTGGCAAATCTTTGTCGGCATTCTTCAAAGAAAAACATTTATTTAAGGCATAAAATGAACAATTTACAATATAGAAATTAAAATCTTAGTTGATAGATAAAATAATAAGTGTTCTCATTAGCCATTAGAAATTGCGAGTCGTTCCAAGGCAGCAAGAAGAATCTTCATTCATCGAATTCAGTATTGCAGACATAATGGTCACATCACATTTGATCATTGAAAATGTAGTAACCACTGTAAATATCCTTAGAAAAAACAAGAGGAAATAAGATAAGAATTGTAACTCGGTTGGGTCAAATTTTATATGGCCCAAAAAAATTATAAATTGAAAAGATGAAATATAGAAAGAATATTCTGATTTCACTGCTTTCTATGAAATACTTAATTTCTATTTATACCAATGCAAGAAAGTATTAAATGATATACTCATTTTTAACAAGCTATTCAACTTTCAGTGTTATAAGAAGTACTCGATGATTATAATTCTTTCGATTTATTTACAATTGTTTAATTATTAATTCCTTCTACGGTCAATTCCTTTTCTAACGATAACAAACCTTTAACTGATATATTAATAACCATTTCACATCATCATTGTTCTCTCTTTTACTCTTTTATATTGGGAATTTTATACTGGGATGAATTATTTAGATGAGTTTGATATGGATGAAGACGAAGAAGAATTTAAACATGAATCATCCGTGAAAGTAATGGCAAGTAAACTGGTTTTGCAATGGTAAGTCAATAAGTTTTAAAAGGACAAACTGTAATCTAAACTTAACTATATTCCAAAAGAAGAGAAGTTGGTGAATACATACTAAAATGGAATTTTGTTTTTCACTATTTAATCTGATTGTTATAAGAAAAAATTGATAGTATGATCATTGCTTGCAAATTCTTTAACAGTCACTATTAAGAAAAAGTGTTCAAATAGAATAACTTGAATTGGACGGTGAAAGGTCGAAACGAGAAATTTTAACTTCTTAAAGGAACTTGTACTCAATTCGTTGGTTTTTGGAACATTTTTGCTGTCCTCAACAAATCTAGACAGTTGATAAATACGGATCAAAGCATTAGACAATTGATAAATACGGATCAAAGCATTATCATTTGGTGGGGAATTGTATAAAAGATAAATATAATGTTCTTTTATTAATTGACATAAAAGTTGGCATAAGCAAGCAAAACCGGGAGGAAATTTACTTGTGGAATTAATGCACATCCTTGAGAAAGCGACGAGAGTTTGTGTGACCCACTATTGAAGATTATTGTTAAAGTCAGTCACAGCCTGAATGACGCATGGGAAGTTAGGCACGCATCCCTATTATTGAGTAGAAAATTTTCTCATGTAAAAGGCAAATCAAGCTTTAACGTGAAGAATAGTGAATAACGTACATAATTATTGCGTCCTTTCATGAATCATGTCTGATTTGAGAAAGCAACCATGGAAAAAATGGATGTAACTACATGTATGAGGTATAATCATGGCTTGAACAGCCCTTCAATTCATTTGTACTAAACAAAAAGTAGAATTATAGTGGTCCATTTCTAACTTGTGGATGTCCATCTTCAACTATACTTACGACGTGATAAGTTGGAAATTAAATGCTAGAGGTAGTTGGTCATCATTGCAGTCCATCTGGTTCTCCATCTAATTTTCTGCTATTTAGTAGGCATAATTCAAGACATACAGCAACAGGTAACATGAAGTTCGTGCTTCATTTTGAATTTTCCAATGAGGATATAACAAATCTTTGACTTGAGACGTCGGAGGTTAGGCTGTTCAACCAGTGAAATGGAATAAACCGTAACTAGGGTTCATATTGATGAGCAAGTTGGAGATTTTTTCATTCGCATCTCTACCCCAAATTAATGATTAACACGTTTGTAGGTATCCTTTCGTTTCTGCTTTTTCTTAGTTCTCGTCAGGCATCCATGTGCTTTTGGACCAATACAATTTTCGAAGGTCAAAAAAGAGCAAGAAGAGAATCAAACCACAGGAACAGAGGTCGATTGTTTCTTTATGTTTCCTTTCAGTGGTTCATGTCATGTAACATACGCGTTAGAGAAAACGGAACATTTATGTCGTCCAAAGTTAAATCTTAATAAAGCAGTTTTGGCCGGAAAGCTGACAGGGAATAAAGAACATGTGTTTCCAAGAGCCAATCCAACGATGTTATTGGTCCTATATACTTCATCCCTCAGAAAATACCAAAAATCTTGAATTTTGATGGTTAAAATACACAATGGACACTCCGTTGGCATGCACTAACTAGAACTAGGAATTATATGCATATGTGTGTTGCATATGAAAATTCCCAAGTGGAAATCAACACCTATCAGTCATCCTTACAATTGTTTACAGACATCCCCACATTGTCAGAGACAATCAAATCAGGACAAAAATGTTGACCGCCCAAAAGAACTGACCTGCTTGTTTAGTTCACCTTTTAAAGGATAAAAAAATATTTTTTTAAAAGCTGTTTCTGAAAATACACGAGGGCTTGGCTATAAAATTTAAAAACATTTTTTAATAGAAATAATTTTTTTAAAACTTAAAATACAATTTTTTTAAGAAATTTAAATTTAGAGCTTTTTTTAAAAATATTTTTCAATAAAATTTTCAAATTAATTAATGGATCTATTTTTTACTTTCTTTTGTCCTTATGTTTTACACATAATTCCCACAAACCTATCTTAATGTTTATTTCGAGAATTATATAATATTATTTGACTTTTTTTATATGTTTTAATATTTATTTTTATATTAATTTTACTTATGTTATAATCTATATAAAAAATTTGGTTAAATATCTTTTCATATATGTTTCATATGGTTTAAAATTGTATAATAATT
>JANITX010000212.1:60891760-60911055 GCA_027564395.1 Erythroxylum ulei | reverse complement strand
AATCCCATCTACGTCATTCACATCCCTCCGCATGATTCATTTAATGTCCAACATAAGACTACTTGTTATTCGGTTAAGAATAACTTAGTCTAATGTCAAAACACCGAACTCCTCATGTAGGGAACCATGATGACTTCAGGTCAGAGGTCTAAAGTCAAACCTTATTGAGAATCACTAATGACATGAAACCATGTAGTGTTCTCATTGTGGGTCGGTCCAATATATGTTCTCTAACATATATCTATGTTTTTGATTTGATAACTCATATCCATGATTAGTAAAATATGATCATCAATCAGAACACACACTAGCCTTAACTCATTATTGTTCCACCAATAACGATTGACCAGGGACAGTTTAGAATAGTGTCATAATACTTATGGTTTTACTATTAAATCACATACTTGATGACATAAGCCTGATACCATTCATGGAACGTAAATCACATTACATAAACGACATACATGCATATATGAAAGGAATATCTCATAATATATTATTAACAAGTCATAATGTTAATAAATGAATCACATATATCTATTGGCCTAGGGAACACTACTAATAGAGATAAGGTCCGGAATCGGGTGGTGAGAGATAGACTACAGGTAGCTAGTTTTGCTGACAAGTTAGGAGAGACTAGGCTTAGGTGGTTTGAGCATGTGTATAGGAGGCCCTCTAATGCTCCGGTACGAAGCTGTGAGAGAATAACCCTTAGTGAATACAAGGGGAGAAAAGGGAGGCCTGACAAGAACTAGAGGGAAGTGATCAAGGTAGATATGTTAGAGTTGGTCCTTAATGAGGTAGTGGCTAGAAATAAAAAAGTTTGGTGTGATTAGATAAGGGTAAAATATTAAACTTTAAAGTTTGCCAAAACAGTATAGTAGTTATTAGGAAATGTTATTCGTGATACGCAGATTATCGCATAAGAAGTCATACCCAACGTCCTCTGTCCCTTTTATAAGTGTAAGTCCTGGACAAGGCTTACGGGCGTTCAACTTGGCTTCCCAGGATAGGTATGTGGGGACAGTAGGATGCCATACCTTCATGGTTTTTGAGAAAGGATTCCTAACTTAATTAGAGACAAGAAGAGTCGGACTTTACATCTTATCAGGTACTCGCCGATCAGGACTCCATAACGTATACCTTGTTATTTTATTTTCATTTATTTAAGTATTTATTGTAATTTTGTTTATATAATAATTTACCGTGCTAGTTTAACCTATTTTCTTTGTAACCTGCATCACTCTTATATTGTCTCATTTGCATGTGAGTCTACCAGAAACAGCCTCTCTACTATGTAGGGGTAAGGTTACGTACTATTAGACCTCCTCAGATCCCGCTTCATTTCGGGATTTCAGACTAGGTGTGATGATAATGATTAAATTAAATTATTCATAGTTAATATTAAAATTTAATATATTAAATAATTAAATAATATATATTTAGTGGAAAGTAAAGCAAATTATGAAAATAGAAAACAAAAACAATTTTTTTTTATGGTTTTTATAATTTTTGAGAACAGAAAGAAACCAAAAATAAAAACTCAAATAAACAATTTTTATTAAATTTGAAAATAAAAATAAAAATTAAAAATTAAAACAAGCGTACTCTTCAAATTTTTTTATATTGTGATTATATAATGAATATTTACAAGAAGGTGTGGATGCAGCGAAAGAGAAGTCCAGCCCGCAAAGGGAAGGAAGCATCCCGTCCTTTTTTCTACTTTAGTTTACACTTTACGCAGTTGTTTGTTGTCTTTTGAGTTTTGTTGTGTCGAACATAAGCATTTGCTCATTTTCAAAACCAATAACTTCAACCTCTCGAATACTCATTTCTCTAAATGAATCCAGTTGATCCAGATCAACCCCAACTCCCATCCATCAAGATCCACCACCCCTCCTCCCCACGCCACCCTCATCCCTCTGCCGCCACTCCTACTCCCACCGCCGGCGCCCGCCGCAAGATCGGCGTCGCCGTCGATCTCTCCGACGAGAGCGCCTACGCCGTCCACTGGGCCGTCCACCACTACATACGCCCAGGCGATGCTGTCATTCTCCTCCATGTCAGCCCCACATCCGTCCTTTTCGGCGCCGACTGGGGTCCACTCCCCCAGACACCGACCACCCACGTACCAGACACCGAATTCAAAAACAATGAAGAAAACAATAACAACAACAAAAAGCAATCCAAGAACCAGCAGGAGCTAGAGGAGGATTTCGACGCATTCACGGCGTCCAAAGCGGCGGATCTGGCGAAGCCCTTGAAGGAGGCACAGATACCCTACAAGATCCACATAGTGAAGGATCATGACATGAAGGAAAGGCTTTGCTTGGAGGTTGAACGCCTTGGTCTCAGTGCTGTGATCATGGGGAGTCGAGGGTTTGGTGCTACCAAGCGTGGGAATGATGGTAGGCTTGGCAGTGTGAGTGATTATTGTGTGCATCATTGTGTGTGTCCTGTTGTGGTCGTTAGATATCCTGAAGATAAGGATGGTAATGCAAATGATGAGGGGGAGGCTGTTGTTAACGTGCCCGTTATCGAGGAGGATGAAGAAGAGGAGGAGAATACCAATCGCATAGGTTTTTACTCTTTAATATTTCTTGATCCTTTTAACGTTTCTTGCATTTTTAATGTGTTGTCTGTTGTGTAAGCATAGTAATTTATGACGTTTTAGCTTATGATAGGTGCAAGGGGTGAAGGATGTCAACGTTCGTTTATGTTTTCTGGTGTGATGAAAAGAGAATAGCGTTTTGGGGGGAAAAAATGTTTCTTGATAGGGATATCGATGTAGATTGGTTTTCCTTCACAGTATTGGTTCTCTGTGCGTTTTGATTGTTGCATCTCTTGATGGGGTTATTGATGTTAGTGAGGTGAATTTGATGGCGTGCCACGCCTAGCTGGTTTGACTAATGAGGTTTGCAAAATGTTTCTAGTTAATTCAATTTATGTGCAATATAGGAGGGAAGCGTATTTATATTGAAGTGTTTTCTTTTTTGTGGCATTGTGTAAGTAGTTTCAACTGGGAAAAAAAGAAGGCAAATTGGGGCTAATTTTGAGTTGTGAGAGGATCTGCATATTAGTAAATCCCACCAAAGTTCATACCTTGGATTTTATGGTTGAGGTAGCTGTTGTTATAGAACCTATTGGTTTCTTACTTACTGTTGTTCTATAGTGTTCTTGGAGGAGTGTTGGTACATTACCTTGTGTCTAGGTTTGCAAAAGTAGAACAAGGTGCTTATATTAGCTCATGATATTGGTTGCTTAAGAGGTAGGTTGAAAGACTTGTTTGTGGGTTCATTTGAAATTTCATTTATTACCTCATCTAAAGACTGTAAGTTTTTTCATATGGTTTAAAAGTGGAGGGAACTCAAGTTGTATAACTTCTTCTTAAGTGTGGACCTCAAATATTGAATTCTTTCTTAGCTGAAACTTGATAGAATTAAACTAGTTGAGGACCTTGAGACATTTAGACAAACCAGACCTAAAACCTATGAATTGAGCGTGACAAAGTTCCTTCAACTGAACTTGTTTGCAGCTATCCGCATGATTGGTTAGGCAAGTGCAATTACGGTGAGAACTTTGTAGATTGAATTGGTATGTGGACCAAGGTGATAATTCTTTTTGTAGCTTTTGGTGTGGGTATTCAATTCTATACATTTCTTAAGGTGTTTTGTTGATTCAAACATGAAATTGGTGAACATGATGTGAATATCTTATGTTATCTAGCACATTGGCTCATGAATGGTAGCATTTTTCCTTTACTTTCTCAGGGGGTGTTGGGAGTGGTATAAAATTGTCTTACTCAAATTGGTAATTGGGAACTGCTGTTGCCACTTTCATCTCTCACTCAAATGAACCTGTTAGTATTAGTTAATGCGTAATAAGAGTGTTGTTACTGGCATCTGTTAGCAGCTTTAAATGGATTTGGACCCGTTGGTACAAATAACTTCAGTATCTTGGGTGTAAATAAACACATTGTTGACTATATGATTTTAGAGAACTGCTCAAAATATCTGAATATCAATTATGGCCTCTTCAATCAATTTGTGTTGCTAGGAATTTAGTAGTTGCAATACATGTGGTGAACTTGGACATGCTTATACTTCACTTTATCCTTTGATATCTTTCCGTTGAGCAGTGAGGACAAATGGAAGTTGAGAGTGCTAATCCCGCCAGACACAAATATGTGAAGTAGTCTGAGTTTATTGTTAAAGGACTGTAAGTAGCCTCAAATATCAACTGAAGAGCAATGAGTAAAGATTTAGCAGTGGAACTTGTGCAATGCTGCTTTCACTTGTGTGCATTTTGTTGTTAATGTCATAGAACTAATCATGAGGTGGAAGGGTTTATATTTTGGTTTCCATATGTTGCATGAAGAATACCATCCTATTATGATTTATTATATTAACAACTTCCTTTAAGTTCTAAAACCAAATTTTCTCTCTCTTATCTTCCATAGTATTTTTAGACAAACTGTTAGTGGTTGACCACTGGTGCTCTTGTTGAAGTATTTAGTTTGTAGCTAGTGCATCTTTATGTGGTCATGTTTGTCTATCTTAGCTCATATTTATTACATTTTTTCATAGCAGATGCATAGTCTGATGCATTAAATCTTTGGCAATCTCCTATTGGCGGCAGGTATGAAAAATTCAATCTTATCATGCAAGTTACTTGTATTTAATTATTTTTGTGTTAAAAAATAAAACATTTAAATTTACGTATCTATACAACTGGTGGATGCACATGCAGTTATTTCATGTTTATGGTTTTAGTAATATTTTACCAGGCATACCAGAAATCCCACCAGACTCCAATTTGTTTTCTTTTGTTCAGTTTATTGTGAACACACATGTATGATTTTTTGTTCTGATGAAATTATTTTGTGTACGCCAGCAAATCTCTATTGTCATGTAGACCCAATTATGCATTTGGGGGGTCATTTTATCTTGTAGAGTCTTTCGACGCAGAGATTAGTTGACATACAGAGGAGCTGATGAGATGTTCTTCTTGGTTGCGCACTTCAATCCCTCCAAATGGACGACGGTAGAATGGTCTCATTGTTGTCAAGAATGTTTTTATGGTGCATTTTCTGGGTGTGATGTTATGTCGATTTGTGCCTGGTAAAATGGATTGAGGTCTTTTATTTTCTTGTAGGCCTGACAAAAATGGTTGTGTGAACTATGTTAGATTTGCTCTATATGTGTAGTATTTCTATTGGAGAACAAGAACCATAAAAGATCATTTTCTAGTCTCTCGGCAAGTGAACTTTCGCAGCAGCGGAAAATGCGCGTATTCCAACTAATGGATCATCGTGAAACTTACAAGTGGCCATCCTTTTTCCCGGTGACACTAATACCAAAGTGCGGCAGATTCTATCAATAAATATCCTAAAAGCTAAAGTGGGGTTTGGTTTGAGGGTTTGGGAACGATAATTGCAAAAAATAATGTTTGCTTTGGGGTTTTCAATTTTAAGGGAATAGAATTATTTCATTAAATTTGGGAATCTACTAAACCCTCCAAGAGGGGGTGGGTATCAAGTTTTCATTCCAATCTAGTGGTTAATATTTATACTCCTCACTTACATAAGCAATTTTTATTCTTAATTATATTATTAAACTTATTATCATTATCTTTATTATTATTATTATTACTATTATTATTAAACTTATTATTATTATTGTTATTATTATTATTATCATTATTAATTGTTATTATTATTATTATAATTATTATTCATTATTATAAATTTAAACTTGCTATTATTATTATTATTATTATTAATTATCTTATTATTATTATTATTTATTATAAATTTTAAACTTGTTATTATTATTATTATTAATTATCTTATTATTATTAATTATTATTATCATTATTTATTTTAATTATTAATTTCATTATATGAAATTAATTATCTAATTATTATTATTATTTATTTTTATTATTAATTTTATTATACGGAATTAATTATCTTATTATTAATTATTATTATAAATTTTGTAATAATAATAATAATTAATTAATTAATTATTTTTGTTGTTGATATTATTAATTATTATTATAATTTTGTACTTATTATTATTATACAAAATTAATTTTTTTATTATTTATTATCATCATTATTCATAATTATAAAACTGTTTTACCGGCTCTTGAGCTATTTAATTTTGAAGTTATTAGAAACTTGTAGCTACTTCAATACTTCTTTCGGTGTTTATATTTAAAGCAATTTGATTTTTAAGGGTATAATCATCATATCGTAAAATTATACATGATTATAAAATGATTTTTTTTTATTTTTTTAACAATAAATCTATGTTTATAATATTATTGCTCATTTTGTGAGCACTCATATTCGTTAACGTAATAGCTATCTTTAATTCTAATGTAGAACATTAATTTCAATATGAGCACTCATATTTTGATGTTGTTTTATGCTTTATATTCTATTTTAAATATGATATGAAAAAATGGTATTATATTATCTTTCATTCCTATTAACGCAAAAAACCAAATAACATTATTGGTATTAATACAGAAACTCAAGTTACAAATCAAATATTATTTTTTATTTTTCATACTCATTTCCATTCCCTTCTACTATTATACCCATATCCATACTCAACCCCGTGCTCAAACCAAACGCCCCCTTAGTTCCTCTTTAATTTGAAATATATGGATAAAAATTGTCTGTGTTGAACTTTAGACCCTAACATGAGAGGATATTACGATAACAATAAATTTTGAAAAAAAACTAAAAAATAATGGGTAATTTTAGAGTGCAAACATGTGTTAAAAAATTAAGTAACAAATATGAAATACTTATGTCAAAGGGGCGAACACAAAATGCTTTGAAAATTTTGTTAATATAGAACGATGGAATTATGAGCAAAATATTTTTAAAATTTGGTATCAATGAAAAAATTTCACATTTGTAGTTATTGTAAGCATTATTAAGATTATAATGAACCGAAATAAATCTTCGTACAATTTAAAATGATGCAACTGAGAATTTCAATTTAACTGAACGAAGCTTTTAAGTATGAGTTACTACACATTGAATTATTTATTTTATATTTTTTTCCTGAAAGAATGAAAATAGCTTTCAATAAAAAACAAATATTTCAAATTAAATAAAAAACAAATTGTAAATATGACGCCTTTCCTAGCGTGCGTGTTACAAACATGAACACACACAAAAGAAAGAGAAAAAAAAAAGAGCCTTCTTGGTCACAGATTTAGCAGGGTCCTTCAGATGATGCGGTGTCTCTGTCTCTCCAAACTCTTCCAATATTTGCCTTAGAATTTGTGTCAATCTTTCCCCCTCTGAATGACTGACTGTCTCTGCCCAGGTCCTCTTTTTTTGTTGACAGTGATTATCATCACTGATCATCAGCTAGGGTGGATTTTGCACCATAAAAATTCGAAAGAAAAGCAAAATTGGAGGAGGAAAATAAAAAAGCTTAAAAGCAGTGTAATAAATCCACTCCAAATCATCAACACTCAGGAATCCAGTTTGTCTCAGTGGTCACAAAGCTTTTTGGAGAAAGAAAAGATACCCATTTACGGACTGATTAGTATGGGTGTAAAAATGATGTCACATTTGCTTCTTTTTTTTTAATTTTACCAATGAACAAACACAAGAAATCATCTTCTATTCAAACTACAAAAAATAAAATCCACTTAGATTCACATGTTTGTGTCTTTCTTTGAGTTTGTACTCGCAAGCTTGGCGCTGAGAAATATTTGACTGTTATCTCATGATTCAGTGTTATCCATGCTCTGGCTTTTGCTGCTTAAATTTGTACTAAATGCAGTCTTGCTGTCAGGGCCTTTAGGTCGGTCTGTGGGTTGATCATCAAGTTCCGAGTTTAGGTACAATCTTCCTTAAACTTGGATCGGCCATTTAGTCGTCTTTGAGGCATGTTATGAGAAGACGAGGAAATATGAACTGGACTGACTATGGACCCAATTATCTAACATTAATCTGATATGCAAAATGCACACCCACATGTTTTGATGGAACAATCTGAAAGTCATATTTTGCCCTTAGATGATAAGTTTTCAATCTACCTGGGCATGTAAGTGGGATGATGTTTTTATGCAAATCTTGATATATATAACAGTTCCATATTCCAAAAGTTGATTTGTAGAAAATGACTTTGAGAATTCTCTTTATCCAATGAAAGTGAACAAATCAACTAAAAGAATTAACTCTTTTTTTCATTTTGCGTCTCAATTAATAACTTACTTCACAAAGGTTCTTGTTAAAATTTTAATACGGGTAGAGTGTAAAGTCCATTAATAAGAATTGGGCTTAGGTCAACTATTGTCCAAATAACTAGAACTAATTATTTGGATAGTTGACCCTTACCACTTATAAATCCTTTAACATATTCATGTCTAGGTAATATGGGGCACTCTAACACTCCCCCTCAAGTGTAACTGGGGCTGGACATCCAGTTGTCACTTAAAATATACGCAGTGAAAACCGGACTGAGCCGCTGGGAATGAACATCCAGAAGGACAACCAAGAAATTAATAATTCGGGCCAAATTTGCTCTGATACCATGTTAAATTTTTAATATGGGTAGAGTGTAAAGCCCATTAACAAAAATTGAGCTTGTGTCAACTATTGTCCAAATAACTAGAACTAGTTATTTGAATAATTAACCTTACTACTTATAATCCCTGTAATATATTCATGTTGTGGATAGAGAATGACAAGTGATAAGCAACGCTGAAACGTCTGTTTCACTAGTTGACAAGCTCTGTAGCCAAAACAGTTCACGTAACCATCCAAGTCCAACAGCAGCGTGACGGGATAACAGAATATGCATTTCTTTTTCGCCAACACCAACTAAAATGATGATGATTTTTTATTAATATGATTGATTTCCAAGCGTCAAATTAGGATCTTAAGTTGAAATGTAGGCTAAGAGTCGGGCTCTCCGTTATACAGGATGTGTTTTAGTTATTTAAGAGCAACCATCTAGCAGGTTTAAAATTTGTTTTCTTGAGATTGACTTACAAAGGAAGACAATCCCCATCCATATCAATCAATCTCTTTACCACCATTATCTTATCGGATAGAGCCTTATCATTGATTTTAAACAGCAATTGTCGCTTTTATTATTGAACTGGTAGCTACTTTCTAAGTTGCCATGTTTTGTTAGGCCTAATGTGCCACTACAAAATCAACCTTTCGGCTAAGATGGAAGTTGTGGAAAAAGATTTCGGCCATTCGTGTAACAGTTGGGTTCAGTTAAGATTGTGAATTTTCGAGTCCAGCTTGTGCTTGCAGTCCAATAGGCTAATAAAAAGCCCCAAATGATCACAGGTTAATGTACAGTGGCAAAACAGTTATTTATAATGTGGATTCAAGACTGTCCTACTGTTTTTTTTTTTTCCCTTTTCCTTTTTGTCGTTATTCCAGTCCATAATCTTGCAAGATAATATTATTATGGTATCATAATTCAAAATTTTCATTTACTCTCTTGTTATACCTAACCAAAGGACGAGCAGGTTATGGAATTTGTAAATAACTACCAAAAAAGCATCGAAATAAAGTAACTGCAATATCTGTAGTATATACATAGTCGGGTCGGCTAAACACGACTGGTCCAAATCTAGAGACATTCTATTAATGGCAATTGTCTCTACAGCCCAGAAAGCAGAGAAGGATCCAAGATTCACGTCAAATGATCCTGCCAGAGTCAGGGACCATGCTTCAGATATGAATAATTGATTGAATTTTCTTAGCCCAACCAACCTGCCAAAATCCCACGTGATATTGCGTTAATCCTGGTTCTCCGCTTGACCCGGTAATCACTCCTCTCCTGGCCCTCATTCTTTCCAACTTTCATTACTTGCTTTGATAGTTTCTTAGCTCTTTTGATGTTGTGATGCCGTAAGGGTACCATTTTGGTCTTTAAACCCTTGTTCTACCTAGAATTTGACGCCTGATTGAGCAACTGCATGTCGTATTCCAGTGCCAGATGTGTAGTAGTAGTTAAGAACAAAAACGACTTCAACTTCTGCTATACTAAATGTTGGCATTGTGCTTGGAAGTGTGTCCCCGTACCCTAAGTCGAAAGTCTCAAAGTTGCATTAACTAGCTTTGAATGACTCTATAGTTGAAGGTCCATATATTATATGTAAAGAAATGGCGAATTCAATATTTATTGCGTAAAGAAAAGGGAGAAATGCGCAATTAAGTGGCTTTGCATGCCTTGTCTTAGGCCGCATTGATGACTCCATGACTCCAAGTTGGTCAAAGTTGATAAAATTATGCCATCGTATCCCTCGTTAAACTAACCTTGCCAGTCCCTACTCTTGCCTTCTCCTGAATTTGGCAACATCTTATCTTTCCGAAATTTTTGACTTCTATATTTTTATTGAATCTCAAGTGTTTATAGTCACCACTTTAGTCTCCTTATATGACTATTATTATTTTATATCGATTAAATTATCTCCGTATAACTATTAAAATAATGACTTAATTATTTTAGTTGATTAAGATTAATGCAAGAATTTGTGGATGATGTCAAAAGGTCTCCAAGTCAATTTTTCATTCATTAATTTGCGAATAACTGTATGCAATTGGTAGCATACACAAATATCATAAATGACTTGCCCATTTGTTGTATATTGTTGTTTTATAGGTTAAAAAAAAAAGAAAAATCGAAAGCCAGGGTCAGTAAGTGGTACAAGTAATGAAGCAAAGCATAAACATGCAATGCCATTTGAAGAAAAGTGGTGAAAAGCAAAGGAAATGTTGTTGGTAAAACAAAACAGGCAAAGTGTAGCGCAGTTGCCAGGTCTCATGTGCACAGTGCAGTCCATAGACGTGAGAACAACCATTCTCATGCTAAAACCCTTCCCCATCTGCTAATCTCACAATGAAGGTGTTATTTTGATTTATGAAATATATAATATGATCAAATTGGGGTGTGTTGGGTTTACAGAAACCGATGTTGTCGGCTCCCAATATCAATGCAGATGACCACCAAACTTTGTTGAATATATAACGACTTGCTACCTGTAATATGTGCTCAAAAGAAACATGAATTTTAAACATTAGGAATACCGAAAAACAATGAAGAAATGGAAGACAAATTGTCGTTTTAAGTTTCCATTCTCTTTCTATTATTCTATTCCCACCTTTTCTGTACCACTTCAAACTCCCATGGAAGATTCCATTCACCCCACCCTGCATATCACCAAGGAATTTAAGATATAATAGAAAAATTCTGGCCCTGTACATTGACGTAAATAACCCTAAAAGCATTCGTACCTTCCAAACATAACACATGCAGATTCAGATTATAGAGGGTTTAGATTCCACTTGACCAATCTTTGGTCAAAAACGGTCATTCTCGGATGTCCTTGAACTGCTTTTTTGGACAGGAAGTGTTGATCTTTTGCTAGATACTGTATCTATGTAAGAGTTGTTTCAGGAATGCTTTTTATAGTGAACATCAAGCAACGATCCCTTTTCCCTGAAGAAAACTTTGATGTAGTGGTTTGTTTGTTTCTTTTTCTCTCTTTTAGTTGAACTAGGTAGAGTATGCTAGACCTTAAAAATAGAAATAGAGACAGGGCGTGCATAGGTCTTCCTGTTGCAATGAAGTTTCAGCCTCACCAAGAAAATACTGTGGAGCTTAATGTTTCATTGATTTGAAGGAGCAATGAAGGCAGTATTCAAACCAGGTGGCAGAGCTAGTCATTAATGGAAAATGACCTGACCGCACCCGATTCTAACCTACTTGATTAACAACATTAAGATCCTTTTCTTCAGTCAACTCATTTGTTTTGAAGAACGCTGCAGCACCAGCAGTTTCGCATTAGGAATTATTAAACCTAGCTACTTTGTTTTACCTTCTCTTATTATTAGGATCAGTGTTTTGAAACCTGAATCGGCCATCAAATCGGAAAATTTATTGGTCACCGGTTTGACCACCGGTCGAACCGTTGTGACGTCATAATTATGCAATAATTATATTTAATTATATATAATATTAAAAATATTTTAAAAAATACAAAATAAAAAATAATAAAAAATTTATTGAACCAGACCGGTCAATTGATCGGTTTTGACTGGTTCTCACTGGTTCAATTGAGAACCGATTTTTAGGGGTGAACCGGACTGGATAGTCGACCGGTCACCGGTCGAACCGGCCGGTCCGGTCCGGTCCGGTTTTTAAAACTGTAATTAGAATATTTGATTAGCTACTGTCTATATTAGTTCCCATGATCTACGGGCTTTCTTTACCCCTAGTATGCTAGATTAGTGGGATTGGGGTTTTTATACGTTGTATACATAATTAGAGGGATTTGATATACCTGTATATATATAGACTCTGTTACACGGAATAGAAAGTGAACAAGAAAGGTTTCTTATCAATTTATTATGGTATCAAAGCTGGAATTTCAGTCCTGAACAAATTTCTGTTTAATGGATACTCAACCTGCTGTTTTCTCGTCAGCCACATCTGGTTCAAACACATCTTCTTCTATCATAGACTATGATGTCTCCTCTCCTTACTTTCTCCATCATTCAGACAACCCAGGAGCCATATTAGTCTCTCAAGTCCTAGATGGCGATAACTATTCCACATGGAGCAGGGCAATACTCATGGCTCTTGAAGCAAAACACAAGTTGGGATTCATCAATGACACTTTAACCAAGCCAGCACCTGACTCATCAAATCTCTTGCAATGGCATCGATGAAACAGCATGGTATTGTCATGGCTTCTAAATGCCGTCTCAAGAGATATAGCCAATAGTGTTATATATATGCAGAATGCTCGTGATGTTTGGGTGGATTTAAAAGAACGTTATTCACAACAGAATTCTCTACGTATTTTTGAAATTCAACGAGCGATCTCAAATCATGAGCAAAGGCAAAATTCTATTGCAACATACTATACAACCCTTAAAGTCTTATGGGATGAATTGACTTCATACCATACCCTCCCAGGCTGCTCATGTGGTGCTCTTCAGAACTTAAATTCTTTTCAACAAACAGATCGACTCATGCAATTTTTGATGGGTCTCAACGATTCCTATGCAATGGTGAGAAGCAACATTCTGCTCATGGACCCCTTACCGACCGTGTCTCGTGCATATTCACTTTTACTACAAGAGGAGAGACAACGATCACTCCATCTTTCGATAACCAACCAACAGCAGTTAGCTATGGCTGCAAGTTCATCCGATCGCCATAATCAACCATATTTTCTAAATAATAAACAAATGTACCACTGTGACTTTTGTGGTCTAGATGGCCATACAGAATCCCATTGCAATAAAAAGAAAGGCTAATCAAATATTCTAAAACTCATCTCTTCCAACTATCAAAACATAGCGGCGATTTTTTTGTCCAATTTTATTCCCTTCAACTATGTCTAAAGGTTAAAACGACCAAGTTTTATCTATCAGATAGAATTGGATAGTCTCTAACTCATGTCTAATAGTCAATACAACGTGGTTTTAGATATTAGATAGAACTAGAATCGATAAAATTTAGCAGAAGATCTGAACTCGATGGCCATGGGATTGGGATCCGGATGCTCTTGATGTTTACTAAAACTGCCAAAATTCATGGCTTTTATGACCCTTCGAGGCTAAAAAAGTAAACGGACTCAAATATCCTCGGATTCTCGTTAAAACCAGACAGTATTATACCCCAAATTTGTTTCACATGATAAAATATAATAGCAAGAGACGAAGAAATTGTCGGATGGAATCAGAATACGGCCCCCAAGTCCAAACAACTCATCCAGAACGCGCTTCCTATGTTGGTTTTCCATTTTCCAGTGACGAGATAGAATCCGCGTGGGCAGGAAGTAAAATCAGCTACCAAAGGAGGGCATAAGCGTCAAATGGAGTACAGTCTTCATTTATTATCGCGCCTTGTCCCTTCCATTCCAGTCTACGTAAAGACAAACAAAATAACCATAAAAGATAGAAACGTAAGAGAAAGTGAGAGACAATGTGTAGTGTGTTTTTGTGTAAGAGAGAGAGAATGAAGCATCAGACTAAAACAGAGAAGAGATAGAAACTCTCTGAAAGTAGAGTGCTTTTTAGAAGATCCGATTAATGGCGAGCGGTTGGGTGAAGTCTCTGCAGTGCAAATCAAGAGCCTTTGAAGACGTTTTCCACCCAACACCAAGACATTTGATACCAATTTCAAGCTGCAGAAAAACTGCTCAAAGCATCAAAGACGTCATTGAAACAACCACCAAGCAAAAACCTTCAAAACCCACCTCCAATTTCCCAAGACCCGCCAAACCCAAACCCGTAGCCGACCCTGTTAATCCATCCCCACAACCTCGTACACAGTCCACTCGCAGCTCCGACCCACTCTTTCCTGCGCTCAATGAGCTTCCCGATGGCCACCCTTCTCGCAACGTGGTGGATATAATATTCCACACCAGCTGGGGCAACAAGTCCTTCCCGGGTCGGATCGAGATGATTTTCAAAGTTCAAAACGGGTCGAGAACCGTGAGCCGATTCGAGGAGTATCGTGAGAGTGTTAAATCTCGGGCCGGGTTTTCCGGTGGCTCCACATGGGAGGAGAACGCGAGGTGCGTGGCGGATGGAAACGAGATGATGCGGTTCCACTGCCTGGGGCCCGCAGGCGGAGGACCTCAGGACACAGTAGGCGGCGCGTGGATGTTCCCTGGCCGAAAGGGGTCTGCCATTTCTACGTTTTCCGGAAGCGGTGGAGCGCACGAGAGTGCCGGCGGGGGGAGAGGGAGGAGGGCTATGTTGGTTTGTCGGGTGATTGGGGGTCGGGTGTCGAAGCAAAAGGATTTCGACTCGTTGTTTGATGGGTTTGACTCAGTGAGTGGAGATAGCGGCGAGTTGCTAGTATTTGATTCTCGTGCCGTATTGCCTTGCTTTCTTATTATCTATAAATTGTAAAAATACGTGGCTAGTTTTTATTTTTGATTTTTATTTTCGTGCCTGCCTCTGTTTATTCCTTAAATATTTTTAGCATTCATTAACGCAAATTTTTTCAATTGCTATTTGTATTTGGGTTGATAAATGCTAATTGTATTTTGTAGCTCTTCTTGGATATTAAATCTAATGCTGCTACTTAGATCACTCTTGGATTTTATATCCATTGAGATGATGATGAAGTTATCTATTTCTCCTTTTGGTTGACAACATCGATCAAATTGCCTGTAGTAAAAAGATCATCTTAAAGTTGCAACATCAATCATTTCTGTGCCCGTAGAGTCAATCAAAATATTTACTCAACAATATCATTTCACATTATGCTTAGCGCATGAAAGAATAATCCGAACCCAAAAGTTTGCGTATGCTGTATACTTTTCTCAAAACGATGGGTAATACTAATACGTCAATATACTATTACTGGCGGTTGGAATTGGATGCGTTGCTTAACAACTGGAAAATGGTCCATATCTTATCTCGCGACTACAACAAAATAACACGTCAAAAGTATTCCTTTCTTACTTGATTACCTTTCTGGTGGAAAATGCTTGTTCGTAATTATAATCTTTCTGGTTACTCAAGGTCTCTACCTTTGTCCAAAACTATGATTGTTTAAACAAGTAATTATTCAAATAGAAAAGGAGAGAAAATCAAAAATTGATGAATTTCACTTTTTAAAGTTATAGAGTTGCCAGACTAGTCTTCCCTCACAAATATAATAAAAAATAATTGAATGACTAACAAATAAACTAATTTTTTTTGACAAAGGTATGGATGTAATTATTCGATAATATGTATAAATAATAAACATTTAACATAATTTAAATCTCAATAACCACAATCAATATAAAAAATTAAGATTGTTCAATTTTTATACTTATATAAAACTAAGAATAATACAAAGTACTTAAATGTTATTTAATCGTGTTAAAACCTTATATATTAAAAACAATATAGGTTCATAAACAAAACAACAAGAGTCCGTGTCTAGAAAAACAATAAGGCGAAAGTGAAACTTGAAACAAAAACACTTATAGTTAAAAATTTTATAATTATATTCCATATATAAAAGTTAACATATATATCAAATATAAGTGAAATTAAAAAAAGAAAAACAAATAAAAATCTTAGCTTGAAACTTCATTCCATGACATATCTACTCAAATCATGTTGACTCTAATTTTCTTTAAGAAAGATGTCCTCATCATAAAGCGAGTCTTATCATCACTATCATTCATGCTTATTGCGCCAAATAACATATCAATAATTTTTTATTCAAGATTATCTTCTAAGTCACTCTCATCTATAAAATTTGGTTCCTCAGAAACTTAATATGTTAAAAGATGGACATGATTAATGCAAATTTTTATAGAACTACTTGTTCTATTAAGAGTCATAATAAACAAATAAGATTACATTATTACAAAGTTATGATAAATTATGTTCAACTTAATAAAGATGATAACATACCTTTGCCAAATCATTTAATGTCTTGTATTACAATCTATTTCTTTTTTTGATAACGGATGAACTCAAATATACTTCATTTTCTTTTACACCTAGTTGTACTCACGCATTAACTAATAATTCAAAATTGTAACCTTTGCAATTCTAAAACATCACTTTCTAATTGGTCCTACTAAGTACCTGTAAGATAATAAAAGTAATCTTATAAACAAAAAAAAGTGATGACTAATTTTAAACAAGTAAAAAAAATGAAGAAAGATATACCTGAATTAAGATTATCTCTTGAGCATATTGTAATGGGTATCTCGAAATCACCACACATATCCTTATATGTCTCCATTTGTGAACTAAAGAGATCTTGCATCATCTCACATAAAACAATCATTATAATAATTAATAATAATCCCTATTAAATCCAACCTTTTTTAATAGACACTCAGATTAAAAAATGCCTCAGTAGCAAAAAATGGGGAGTAAAGTTATCTTTCCAATCTTTCATTGATGATTACAAGATAAGGAGTATCCAAGAAAGACCTATTTTTCATATTAGCCTTGACTGTTTCCTTTGTTAACTCCATGACATCATAAAAGTAACATATTATGGCCTTTTCATTACTATCAATTAGAAAAAGTACTTTCATCAAAGGCTCACATTGTGATAAAAAATCATAATCTTCAAGATAAATCTTAGAAACTTTCATTCCAAAATTAGACTTAGCATATTGAGAAGCAATTCACTTATCATTTGTAAACATTTACCTGAGCTCTTTCTTCATTCAAATAAGACACTTAAGTGATAAAAAATAGCTATAAATCTTGTAATGGTAAAACGATGTTAAATTATACTATTAGTGAAATCCTTTATCATCAAATTCAAACTTATGAATGATTATAATTAAATTTAGTCCCTTGTGTCACTTTCTACACAATTTCATCAATGATAAGAAAAAATTTAACATTTCCTATGTTTTTTTACCATCAATTTAATGCAATTGCATTATAAGTCCAATAAAGAGAATTATACTAGCTTGCAACCTCTTCCTAGTTACTTTATAAATTACCATGATGAATTTTATAATGTTTTTATGCTAATTACATTCACAACTTTATAAATTATCTCTAATAGAGTGTCGATATTTTATACAAGGACAGATGTATTAGTAGACTTAAAAAATGTTGTACCCTTAGTAGAATAAACAAAAATAAAAATGACAATGAGCTCCTATCTTCTATTCATCTAACCATTACACATTATTGAACACCTATAAGCTATAATGTCATTATTCTTTCACTTAAATAACTTTTTATTTTACAAATAGAGCTACTTAGAAGATTACCTCTGTAGTCATCAATTAAAAGACCTTTATATCCTAAACCATAAGATGAAATAACATCAATTACAAGTTGGTAATAATATGATTAAGTAGCATTGAATGATACATCTGCATCATACCATTATCTAGCTATTGCCATTTCCACATTATAAGTTGCTCCTTTAGATTGTAATTACAAATTGAAGGTTAAACTCTAGAATTGTTTATATAGCAAAAAAGTTAAAATCTTGTCTTCCTCTCTTCCTCACATTAGTGACAACAATCGCTTCTTGTTGGATAGGAAAACCACTATCAACATTGCCAATATCACCCTAGCCATTGCAAAAAGAACTTTCACCACTAATTTCATAGTTTAGTCTTTATCTTCTTTCTTTCTCATTCTAGTACTTTTTAAGCAATGTTTTCATCTGTCATTTTACGTTATGGCTAGCTTTCTTATAAGGCTCCACTATACCTTTGATCCTAGTTAAATGTTTCTTTAATCTAATGATTCTCCCACCTTTCAAATGTTAGTTACAATACAGACAAATATATGATTCTTCATATTAGGAAAGAATCTAACATGAGCTCAAACTGGATCACCAAATCTTCTTGAAGAGGTAAAATTAATTTTATAAGTAATTGAACTATTTTCTATTTTTCTTTAAAATAAATAAAGACATATGTCAAAATTAAAGAAATAACTTCATATCAAAAATAAAGATTTTGCATAGAATGTTATTACTTAGCTATAAAAGTTTAAAAGTCAGTTATAAGAAGATTGATCATATATAAATACATGAAAATAAGATTCATAAAGCTAATGTATTAGAAATGTTATTATAGTACTCATAACACATTCTGAGTTATAACTATAACATGTCTAGATAGTCATTACTAATGTATAGGATATAATTTAGATTTAAACATTAAAAAATTAAAGGAGAAAAATAAAAAAGGGGTGTATGTGTTTGTATCCATCCAATGAATGGGAGTATAATATAATAGGCATTTATAAAGTAATCTAATTTATAGTGAGTTGCTAAACACAAAAAAGTTTAAAATGATGTACACCTTTATAACTTTAGTAGACAACCACACAAAGGAATGAATAGTCTAATTTAATAACAATTCAATTGCATCTCCTTGCATAAGTGTTATTTAGTCAACATATATACTAATCATAGTTGGTTCCATTATATTATAGATGGAAAATCTTACAGAATTCTAATAGAGATGTTAATGCCTAACTCAACTATTTGACTTTCATGCCAATAGTTTAAATGGTGATGCTATCGCCTGCAACCAAATATAAAAGAAATCACTTCCGTTAAAACAAATTAATATAGTAGCGGTAAGCGGGTATCGTTTCCACGAGAAATTTTTAACGGTAAAGGTTAGTTAGTTCAAATGGGACAAATAACGAACATAAGAGGGGAGGTTTTGGTCACGACAATTATATAAAATCAAAGGCAAAATCACAAATCAAAAGCAATAATTAAATATGAAAATTCAATAAGAAAGATACCTTGGTTTCGGGTCACCGA
>JANITX010000212.1:60846900-60863050 GCA_027564395.1 Erythroxylum ulei | reverse complement strand
TTACCGACAGTATGCACAATTTCCGTCGGTAAAGTTACCGACAGCTATATTTCTAACGCTTTTTTTCGTCAGTAAATTCCGTCGCTAAATAAGCTTACCGACGAAATTTGTACATATTCTGTCGGTAATTTCCGTTGCTAATCTCTATTTTTCTTGTAGTGATTGTTATAAGAATAAATTAGAGTTCAGTGTATTATTAAGCATTTTGAGCAAACTCAAGACAACTTTAACCTAAATATGTTTAGTTTTATAACAACGGATCCTTCTTAACTAAATTTATGTGATTTATATGAGTAAATTCATGATCACATGAGTTTAGAGGTATAAGAATAATATATAAGATATGTTTTGACAAGAGTTGTCACCTAATAGATCTAAGAGTCATATGAAATGTGATTCATAAAGTTATTATCTACATAACTTAAGTTTAGTTTATTTGTTGAGAACTCAAATTCAACTAAATTTAAATAGGTTCCTAGCTTGCTCGAGAGATTAGAGTAATACTTCCTAATAGTATTAAAGGCAACCAAATGCATGATTAAAGTTCTGATCTTATTTAGTAGACATGACATATAAACAACACTTCACTTCTCTTACATTTATATTTTATTTTAAGTAAAAAATGCTTTTGATTAGTTTAGTTGAAACTAAGAGTTATTGAACCAAATTACTTGGACATAGGCTATGTTTAAGAAAGGTTCTCAAAGTTAGATAATAAAATTTGTATGTCCATTATGCAATATTTCTATTAATCTCTGTTAAGAATTTGGTGACAAAATTTTAAAGATATGTCAAAATTATATAATGACAAGATGTAATGACATTTCAAGTTGACTAATATCTCATAAACTTCAATGACAACATATAATACATATGTCAACATCGTGATAGTAAGATGCAAGAGATTGCATGGAGTAGAGCAGAAAGGTATAATACCTTAACAAAATTGTTTCGCTCAATTTAGCCTACTAAAAGCATAAATATAGACTACAAACAAAGTCTTCGCTATAGTACAATAATAATTTTCATAAGAAAAAAATAATTACATGACTTTTCTTATTTGTACTTGATATGATAGAGATCATATGTTTATAATTTACGCTTATAAGTATTTGATACTAAATGTAGATTCAAAGTTACTACAATGTTCAAAGTGTGACTAAAAATAGATTTGTTGAGTAAATATAATTGATTCAAGTCTATGCAAATATTTTATACGTATTGAATCAAAAGAGAAACTTACACTTAATATAAGTGGCAAGAATACAAAGTTGGATAACTAAGACTAACCCTTTATCAAAATTGGTGAAATCAATATGATGAGAATCATAAAGTTACATACAAAGATATGTTTTTTTTATTATAAATCGTACAAAACTTATAAGACTTGTTGGGTTGAAGAAGAAACAAATCAATCTTTAGTAAAATGATAACACTGGTAGTGAATTGTTAAATATTATACATAAAAGGTATGAGATGTGATAACAATTCATAAAAAGATAATTATTATATTTCATTAAAAATCCTGATGTCTTTATGTGATATAGTAATATGTATTAAATAAAATTTTGATTTAAAATTTTGAAAAATTCAAATTGTTTAAATCTATGTAAAAGTTAAGAATTAAAAATGATGAATCAATTAAATGAGATTGATGTGGTAAGATATAAATTTTTTGTTTATTTGTTGAGATATAAATTTTTGGTTATCTATAGGGAATTAGTTTATTTGGCGAATACCTCAACAACTAATTCTATAAGAGTACAAATTTATGTAATGACGTATATACAATATGAGATGTTGTATGATGCAATTTTTTTATAGTTAAGCTTAGTATTTTTTATAGTTAAGCTTAGTACTACAATTTACCTCCAATAGTTCCATTTAAGTCTATTAGCATGATTCCATATTAGATATAAAACATTAAGGCTTTGAAAGAGCTAAAGTAAATGTTTTTGGGATGTGATGCTTAGTTAAAGCACGTATTATTCAATAAGTTTATAACTAAATTTGATGATAGAAAGTTTAGAGATATCCCGAGTTTAGATATAATCTTACATATCTCATTGAACAAAATGTTTGTTTGAATGTATACTTATAAAAGAATGGTTCTTAAGATAAGTAATAAAAGTAACATAAAATTTGGAAGGTTCAAATATCGTAACAATATACCTAATTGGAATTGGTGCCTTTATTGTTATTGTTATTGTTGTTATTGTTCTTGATGATGATGTATAATTGAAAAGCCATGAGACATAAAAAGATTCACTTTTATGATGAAGTAAAAGAGTTTGTTTTGGAGATAATTATGAATTTATCATGTCTACAAGAAGGTTACTAGGAGTATAGTTATCCTCTTCAGTAAGAGTATAAAGAGACATGTTGCTCATAGTGATAAGAATAGTTCATATTTTCAATTGTCAAAAATATAGTTGCGCATTAATGACTCTTATTGGATATGTATAGATAATAACTTAATTCTGATAATTATATCTATAGAGATAGATATAGAATTTATTTACCTATTCTAGTCCACGTATATAATGTACTAAAGGTGTTTTAGTATTTGAAGTATCTCATATTTGTGAAGTATCAAAGATATATATTATTCTATGTATAAGTTAATATATGAGTTAAATGTTATCTCGATATTAACTTTAGAAGTAAATAATAATTAAGTTATATTTTACTTTAAATAATATTATTTTGAGATTGGAAAGGTTCTAATGTAAATATATATTTTTTACTTAGTAAAAATGATTATTTAGATCAGGAGTTTTTTAATGAACTCAATATAGTTCCTTATATTTTTAAGATAGTAATGTACTAGAACATTAGTCATTGGGCATACAAAGAGTGCTAAGGTCTCATCAAAGATCCAAGTATGTATTTAGGTTGTTTCTCGTAATTATGATGATAATTTAGATGAATTCTCTCACTAAACCAATGTCCCAACAATAGTATGATCGTTATATAAAGATATGATATAAGATACTTAAACAATTGGCTTAGTACAAGTGGGAAATACTTTATTTATGCCCTAAAATCAATTATTTGGTTATAGTTTAGTGACATAATTATTTAAAGACATTCTTTATCTTATACATATTTAGATGTATATGATAAAATTCATAAGATAAATGTATATTACAAATAAAATGATGAGGAGATCATAATTATGAAAATCATATTGTATTTATGCATTATTCTTAAATTGTTCCTAGCCCTTGATCTATTGAGACCAGACATTAATAGAACATAAAAAATTAGTGCACATTATATTTCTTCCTTATGAAGGAATTAGTCAATCTCGTTGATTAAAGTATGGAGATACTTAAGCAGAAGTATGAGTACTTTTTAGAGAACAAGTTTATTGAACTGATCATATATGATAATTCCATTTAAAACATTACTTGTTTCTATAAAAATTTTCACTGTGATAATTTTATAAGTGATCATTTGACTTGAGATTACAGAAGTATCTCATATAAGGATCCTTATATTTTGATACTATTTATGACATATTCTAGTCAAGGGTAGTTTAGCCAGTAGTCACTGAATATATAGTATGAACTATGAAGCAGTTATTGAGTGATCAATATAAGATTCATCACCTTAAAATGATTATGGAGAATGTTCTACTATTCTTAGTTCATATTGATTCCAAAAATCCTTGGTCAAAATGAGATGACACTTTAAAAATTGTTTTCATATGTTATTAATAGAATTAATTATTAATGATAAAGAACTGATATGATTGGACTCAAATAGAGTAGACATTATTTTCATACTTTATGTCTAATATCAACATTATATGATTAAAGAGTTGAATTATATTTAAAAAAATGATGTATGGAAAAGTTAACTGTTGACATTTTTAAATATTTGTATAGACATAATGTGTTACTAGATGTCAATCTTAATCAATGGAAGAGTAAAAGATTTAAATCAAATAAACAAATAATAGAAGACATATAATCTAAAACTTTAATTAAATTTTAGGTTTATCTATGGATAAATGATAAAGAATGCATATTCTTTAAATTTACGAAGTAGCAAAGTGATATATCATAAAATATAGTAACATTATCAAATATCTTAATATAATTTGTTTATTATTTTATACCAAAATTTGATAAGTTTGTTTCATGATCTCAATACTTTTGATCATATGCTTTTGCAAAAGCTAAATAAGAGGAGTGAAAGCAAACAATGTAAGTTTTACATTTGTTTATCTTCATTAGTAAATAGTTTCCTTATAGGAATTATAAGAAAATTACATTTGTAGGTAAGGTAAGAAATTTTCATTTGTAAATAAAGTGATAGGATCAAAACATACTTGTATCAGTGATAGGATCAAAACAGACTTGTATCACTGATAAAACCAAAAAATCACTTGCGAATTTTTTCTTTTTAATTCAGAGGATAAGAAACTTGGAGAACTCCAAAAATTGTAAAACTCCTTCTATATGTTTTTCACAGATCTCAAAATTTTCTTGCCTTACACACACTTACCTTTATAGAAAATCATAACTGTTTATCCATTATTTCTCACTCAAACATAATAAATTTAATTAACCAAAAAGAAAACGCTTCTGCCTTACTTATACTTGTCTAATATCTCATACAACCAACATACTACGAGAGCATGTTTTTATATATCTGATAGAAATATATGACTTATTAACTGATGAAGCGATCCGAAAATGGATTTAATATGCTATACCTTAGATCATTTATTGCATCAATCATTGTCTCATTCTCATTATATAAATATTTTGTATTCATTGCGTTCTACATAAAAGATGAGACCTTTTTAATACATATTGATGCAAACTTGGAAACGAAATGGTCATCCTTGTTTCTTAATAATTTGAATCAAATTTTCGTTTTTCTATAATGTCTCATTATATAAAATCATTCATAATTTTCTAGTAACATTCTAAGATAACAAATATTAATTTGATTATTTGGAATTAGGAATTTTAGATAGATCTAGGCCCATTTCGCTCCAACATTAGGCCTCGAGTCTTGGGCCTCGAGCTTTTTTTTAAAATTGAGTCTTAGACTGAGATTAGTCTGTCCAAACCCAGCTTGACTCAAAGCCCAAAAATTATAGGCAAAATTATATCGTTTTGACCTACTAGGTCTAATCGGTTTAGGCTTGGGCTTGGGCTTGGGCTAGAGTTTCGGTGCCTCGAGGCCGAGCTTGAGCAGAAACTACCTATGCCCAAGCCCGACCTGATCCATTGACATTCGTATCTGAAATTAGAGCCCGAGTAAAAAGGGTACTTTAAATTTAAGGTTCACATAGCATCAAAGGATCATCACATAATATGAGTTGTAAATATGACTTATATTATCCTTATTGGTCGAAAAGGTACACATGGTATGATTCATGTGTTACACTATTGACTCTTTTTTATTAGAGCATATGTCTGTTCTAGTGTTTTAAACCTTGAGCTCTCATTTATCACCTAAATAAATTGCTTAAAACTTGTCTATCTCCATTCTTACAAAATAATAGAGGAGGTCACCTATGTGGGAAGGCATTTCATATTTTTCCAACATACTTCTTATATCTAAAATTGAATGTTCAACACTCATATAATGTTCATTCTAAAACAAAAAGGTTAATTCAATATCAGACATTCTCACATTTCTAGGACTAAATTTTTTTAAAATTTTGTTTTAAAAATGTTGCTCAATTTTTAATTAAACAAATATTGCATCAAATATTCGATAACAACAAATCATCATTGATAACAAGTATTATGAATAGTCAATAAACTTACTCATTTCTCTTTGCGGTATTATGTCCTTGACATAATTATACTTGATATCTATGTGTTTGATTTGATATTGATATTTGAATGTACTTATTCTTACAAAACATGGCATGCATGAAACTACTAATTTATTTGAAATAAAGAACCATCTTTATCTCTTACTCTTCCTATGGCGTCCGTGGATACTATATATTGGTTAGGTGCTTACCTTTAGCAATTGGCGTCATAAAAACACTTTGCTATCCTGCATACAAAATGTTCAACTATTTTATTGATATTATATATGTAGCTTACAACAATAAAAAATCTCTATTTGAACAATACTTAGCAATCTAAACTGCAAAGGTATATGCAACCTTAGCCATATTCTTTATTTTGATTATAATTGATAGCCAATTTGTTAGTTCGCTTAACAAACTACTTATTGTCACTAGCTATCAACAAATATCATTCATATGAAATAATAAAATGAGACATTTATCGTTATATCTTTTAACATGTACTAAGTGGTCTTATTTGCAACCTTAGCCATATTCTTTATTTTAATTATAATTGATAGACAATTTGTTTGTTTTCTTAACAAACTACTTATTGTCACTAACTATCAAAAAAAACATTCATATGAAATAATAAAATGACACATTTATCGTCATATCTTTTAACATGTACAAAGTGGTCTTTTCTAATCATACTAAAATTATACGATATGATTATAGTATTGATATAATATGCCACTTACTTCAAGACTATGTTAAACCATACATTAACTTCAACAATCTGAGCACTTATTTGGACACTATGTTAGACCATATATTGACTTTAACAATATAAGCATGTAATGTTCTTATCCATTAGGTTTCAACCCTTCTTAATGAAACCTAATGGTTGTATCACATAGATTTCTTCATTTAACAACATAGTCTTTACATCTATTTTATGCATATCAAGATTCATTCCAATTACTAAGGCTAGAATCATTCAAACTGATATAAACCTCAAAGAAAATGAGAATTTCTTCTCATAATCAATCTCTTCGATTGTGTGTATCGTTTTGCCACTAGATACACTTTGTAACTTTTAAAGCTACCATTAGTCTTTCACTTAAAATTTGAAGAATCATTTTTTTTATAGCTATACATCTTTTAAGAAGATTATCCAAGTCTTATACTCATATCAAACTTAGGGGGTGCTTGGTTAGTTGGTGTGGGAAAAAAGGAATGGGTAAGGAATGAAAAAAGATGGTAATATATTATGATTGGATGAACAGTGTTTTTATGATTGGGTAAATACTCCATAGCCCTAATATAGTAAGGAATAGAAATTATATCCATTTTCATTCCTCACTATAGTTATTATAATTCCTATTACCATTTTACTAAGTGAACCAAGCACACCCTCATTGAAATTCATTCTTCTTTTATTGTTATAACTCATTCATCCTTAACAAGACTAGATGGAGGCTTTTCATATTCCTTGGCTTATTACTTTCTTTAGGAACTATCACAAAGGTTATTCCTTTCAACTTCAAAATTATATGATGAATGATTCGCTCACAATATGGGTATAATTTTGCTCTCACTTTAATTAGATAGTAAAGAGCTTCTATTAGGTTACAATTGTCATTAATCAGAAACTAATTCATCATTTCCTAAATTGCTCTCACTTGAATCAATACCATTCAATTGGTCTCGTCTTATAAGATCATTCTAATTTAGTCTCCCATATAGAGATAAGTTTTAAACTATCTTTTTTCTCACTTTAAAAATCATTCTCTAAGAATAAGATATCTTATGACACAAATTCAATTCCTTGTTTATTACCTTGTTCACCTTTGAACATATATCCTTCGGAATGTCCAAAAAATATCTCTTAAAGATTCTTCGCTTTGAAAAATTCACATACTTATAAGAGGAACCATGAATATAGGTAACAAACACAATCTCAGGAAATCAGATATGGTTAATCATGCCTCTTACCTTTTCATATCTGATATTATTTTAAAATATATTTCCTTGGTACCCTATTAAATACATGTTTGATCATCAATGACACATCACCCTAATAGGTTATAATATGCCTATGTCATTATAAACCTAACCATGAGCATAAAGTTATTTCTCATCTCTGCACCACCAACTTGTTGGTGGATTCACACGATAGTCATTAGTTATCCATTCAAATTTCATCACACGACCTTATGAATTGATCAAAGAACTCTTCTTATACTTGATAAGTTCTTAAAATCTTTATCAACTTTATTTTATTAATTCTCAACTAAAGCCTTATACTTCCTGAAACAACAAATGTTTCAAATTTTGAGAAATTAAATAAATATAACTATACTAAGTATAATTATTGATAAATATGATGAAATAAGTACTTCTATATCGTGCTGTCATATCTATTTAGCCACATATATCTTAATTAGTTACTTGCAATGGCTTAGTAAGTTTTTGTGCTATTTTGTTAGCTAGACAATGTTTACACAAGTAGACTATCCTACTTTATTTAGGTCTTCTAAATAAAATATGCTCGGTCATTCAATTTTAATTTTATCCAATATGACGAAGTCTAGGTGAAAATTAACATTGCATCCAAGGGTAACTAAACACGACATAGGTAAGATTTATTCTCAGTGGAAGGTTCATTTCCTTTTTCAATTTAGTTAGTCCTTAGAATCTTAAGAATTGTGGAAGGCTTTATTTCCTCATTTCAATTAGACTCATCATAGTGCTTCCTCTCGTTAATTTTTAACTCCTTGTGAGCATAACTTAGGCATTTATGTCTTCAGATATGGCTTAGAAAGCTGAAGATGTTTATCGATAGATCCCTCATAGAATCATATATCATCTTCATATTCACAATATAAGTTAAGTGCATTTTCATATGCTTTTAACGTGAAGGTAAGAATGTGCAACAACTTACACTAGCTAAGATAAAATATAACTAATATTCCTTTGTTCACTGTATTTAACATTAGCTTCATATGCCTCGACATTGAATTCTCCTATCTCATATTCTCTTTTATGATTTATTATGGTGCATCTGTGTGTATGTATGTGCGTGTGCGCATGCTCGTGCATGGGTGCGTGCGTGTGCGTGTGCGTGTGCGTGTGTGTGTGATATTCATTATATGATTACTAAGGTCAAACTATAACGTCTTACCACCACAGTCGATATGTCCTTGGCATAGTCATACCTTAGAGTTCTTTCATACTATGTCACATGCCTCACAAATTTTCTATGTTAAATAATAGTGCCCTTTTTAAAGACTAATGATTCCATGTAATGAAACAAAAGCCTTTTGCTCTTTCAATACACATTGAATTTTCATGCTTTCACATTTCTAAATTGTTGCTATTAAAATTATCAGTTCTAGTGAATTCTACAACAAAATTTTAGATACATTAATTATTTTCCTCAAACATATATGTCCATAATGACATATTCAATATGTGATTGTTATCAACTTCAGTGAATTTGATTTCAGTAACAAGTACATGTGAATAAGAATTAAATAATTTCGATATGAAAAATATGATTAATAGCACAAAGAGTGAGTAGAAAGACATATAGACGATTAGAGAAACTCCTAATCATAAGAATCATTGCAATTTAGGGTTTCAAACTCCTCATCAAAAGCAAAACGTTAACTGCGAAAGAAAGTTATAAAGATTCCTTTTGGTAGATCTTGCTAATTGGACTGTTCCGCAAGAGAATTTAATTTATTTGGAAGTATAGCTGACTCAAAAATACTCCATGATTTTAATTTTATAATATGAAATGAACGAACATCAGTATTATCTGTAATGATTGAACAACATAATAACTATGTGACATCTTCGTTTGAACTAATTTCAAGTTTTATCATTTGTAACATACAGCTTTTATTAATTATATCTTAGGATTAGGTTTAAATCACATCTAATGATAATTTAATCCTAATTCAGATAATCTACCTCTAAATCATGAAGAGGCGAAAAACCCAACCAAAGTCTAGATAACTCAATTAAAATAATTTGGAAAGCACGATAACAAATGAGTATTACACTCATTACCACTTGCGGTATCATTCACAACTCCAGCTAGCCAACCTGGAGGTTTGGGCACAAAGTTAAGACGTTAAAAACCTTAATTACAACCACAATTTGTCAGCAGAGAGTGTAGGGAAAGGAAAGCGCTCAACCTTAAGGTAAGATTTTTCCATTTCAGAAAGATAACATAGGTATGCACACCCGATTATAATGACTTTTTCTTTTTTCGTTTTCTGAGTATTTCAACTTTGTTAGTTATTTGAAGAAAAGAGTTGTGCTTACAAATCGGGAACGCTATGCACTAAACAAAGTGCTTAGTCTTAACATCAAGACTCCTAATATGATTGGCTTTGGTTAAATGGCAAAGTACAAGACAAGTCAGGCAGTTGGTAAGTAGTCACTGTCGTTGATAGGCACATCATGCCTGAATTTCTGTGCCATCTAATCTTTTTGGGCCATATTTAAGCTGTTAATTAACAACCAAAGACTTTAGAAGAAGAAACATGTGACCGACTATGAGGACTCTGAATATGTCTAGGTTGTGTCTTGGTCCAAAATTCCAGGAATATGAGAAGTACAAGATTCTACCACAGGTTATAAAATGACATTATTAGATACAATCTAGTCGTGTTTCTTTTTGTTTTTTGTTTTTTTGGGGCAAGTATCAGTCAGCTATGCAAGATTCAGACAATGAGACCTTTCAAAGTCTACATTGTTATCTTTTGAAAGAGTAATTGCATAGAAACATAATGCTGACATAAAATCCAGTCACCAGTCAATCATATACCTAACTTTGTTCTAATTGCATAAATTTTAATGCCCTACGCTACTAGATGAAACATATTGAAATACATTTTTCAGATGAAAATTAACCCAATATCTCTCAAACTTACCATCTTTGCCCAATTATATTGTTTAATCGGCCATGATTAGTGTGATTCCACAAGTACATACAAGGGCTTGCCATTCAACCTCTCACGACCCTACAACATCCAAAAGCATTTTATCATAACCAGTTGTAGTGCAAGAAGAGAAAACAAAAAAGTAAAGGTTGTAAGAAAATGAAAACCTTGAGGTCTGGAAGTTCAATTACACATGCACATTCAACTACTTCTGCTCCACTGCGCTCTACATACCAATTGCCCAATTAAACGCTTAAAACACTTGTCCAAAAATGAACATTTAATTCACATCAAAATAAAGGAAAAAGCTCAAGAATAAAAATAAAAAAGATGAAGTTAAAGAACATGAACCAGTACACGGTTGACTGCTTTTGGACAAACATAATGCCTGAAACACCTCTCATTGTGTACATTTGTAGACCTAGGACTCAGTAGATTCTTTAACTTTGTCCAAGGCTATGAAACTCGGTATACATTAAGGACAAACCTTAAAGCAGATTAATCAGCGATGACCTTATTGTTAATATTATTTTCATTTTTATCTTGCCAAGTAAGAATGTATAAATTCGTAGGATACACTCAGGTATCAGTCCACCACATGCGTTACATCTGAGAACAACTTAAAAATTGAATAGAATACTTTGAAACAGCACACTTGTGCTCTATTTATGACCAAAGATTTACTGATAATGAACGTCCACAATGCACATATGGATTCTACTTTAAAATGATAACTTAAGTCTCAACTTTCCAATTTACATACTGCTAGAAATCTATAGTGGAGTTTTCATTCATCAACAAGTAAATCTTGCAAAATCTAAGATCTACTAAGTGCCAAATAAGTAGAACCCCCTTAATCATATTTTTATGTAAAAAGTTAATATAGTGGTTACCCAGTAAATTCATAGCAGCACACAGAGTGCCACCAGTTGCAATTAAGTCATCCACCACTAAAGCGCGCTCACCCAAACCAACTGCTCCAACATGCATTTCAAGACAATCACTTCCATATTCCAGAACATACGCTTCTGAAATAACTTTTCCTGTCATTGGGGTAACATGTCATTAACCAAGTCCCAGAAAGGAAAAATGGACACCTAGGCAATGTCAGGAAGGTTTTCAAATATTTAAGAGTTAATTGATAGAAACAAAAGTGATGCAGACACTATATGGACATCAGTATGCAATTGCACATCAGGATATTACAGGTGATGATATGGACATAAAATGTACACACTCAGCTGTCACTTATATTGCTGAGTAAAATCATTTGATATCTATCTGAGACACTTCCAAAAGCTTGTGTACATTTCCCAACTATTTGAAGAAAGAAGGCATCATTTTCATCACAAAGGTCAAAAACTGAGATCAGGGTTTTCAAGGGGAGACCACTGATAATAATATAGATCAAATATTATATAAAGAAGCACCCAATTCAGGCCAATAGACAAAATAGTACCAGGCAATTTCCTTGGTTTTCTTAGTGGGACGAACTTTGCTCCAATTGCCAATGCAATGGGGGGCCCAAAAATAAATCCTCGAGCTTCTATTCCTGAAAATGAAATCAACTTATTTCCAATAGCAGAATATTTAGGCAAAAGTCAAAAATTATCGACTAACTCGACAAAAACCTGATATCCTACACAAGAAGCAAGTGCGAGATATCAAAAAATTGATTTGCAAATAAGTAACTGCTCCCCGTACCCCGCATTTAGCGGATTTTTACTGAGCGGTTGTTTGTTTTTATTAACCACATAAACTGTAAAGTTCAACCCCCCTAAACCAAGATTATTTTCCACAATCATATCAGAGCAAGTTAGTTCAACAAATTTACATCAGAAAGTCAAAGAGAAGCAGCTTATAGTGAACAACCTCTAAAAGCTATTCATGAGTAGTACAATAAAAGGAGTTATTTCAACAGTCTAAAGCTGACAAGGATCTAAGAGCAAGAAATCAGCGTGTCAAGCATCAGAAAGTTGATTATACAGAGAAAAATAACTGAAGCAGGATATGTTGAGCAATGACCATAATCATATGCTGCAGAGAAAAATCTAAAGTCAACATTGGAATCAGCGTGCTGATATATTTGTTATGCTGCTCCCCATCAGGTTTATTAAAAAAGAATTAGTCTCCTTCTGTATAACGTAATCAGTATTCTTGAAGAAACATCTGTTCTACAATCAATAACATACATCTATCATGTGAGCACTATCAATGGATCTAGTCCATTGAACAATATTATAGCAATATATAAAACTTCCATATCCTCGTCTCACTAGGGAGAAGGCGACATATTATCCATGTTAGGCCTTTACTTTTTTAGAGAAGATGCCATGAAGTACAAAGTTTCTCAAAGCACAAGAGACATCATAAATGCAGGAGTCCATAAAAAGACATTCCACTGTTCACACATTACGATAAAGCACAGGTATATTCAATGTTGACATAATCTTTTGTGTTAAATACGACATAGATGAGGTACTACAACAATTACATTTAGAATCCCCATTTCTTTTTATTTAATAGGTATTTGAATGAACAGCACCATAAAAGAAGTGAATTAGTACCCAAATCTCTAAATCAATATGGCACAAAAAATTGCAATCGATTATTAATTCTCTTAAACCAGTTTTTTCCAATTGTTAAGCATCTTAATGAGGGAGATATTACAGCTTATATAAAAAAATATGTGGGACAGAAACATAAAGCCAATCTGCTAGCACAAGAAAACAGGACAACATCTGCAATCCGTTGCGCCACTGGAAACTCAAAAGCAGAAATTCAGTATTAGAAGGGGAAAAATGAGGAGGCACGACAAAGAGACAGTGAAAGATTAGACATTAGATCAATGCATGATAGAGAGAAATAACGATAAAGCCTAAAGCAACGGCCCAATAGTAACTTGCATGAACCCGGTCCACCCATTTTTCAACAAGTTGGGCGCATCATCATCAACCACCAGCCTCCCAAATCAGGTCCTAGCATATGCTCCCAACAATGACAAGAAGAAGAATGGCAACAAAACACAGAGAGAATGAGAGCCGTTCAAAGGGAAAATTTTTAAACAGAAAGCAATCAATACCACTGCCACTAACAGAGAAGAAACTTTAGTCAAACAAGAAATCACTGCAACACCGACCAAGATCAAAACGAGAGAACAAACACACGGACGCATCATTTAATATACAGTGATTTCGCTTTATCCAGGGAAAAAAAAAAAAACTTCCCAAAACGCACCCATAAAATGATACCAAAAACGTAAATGACAGTGCATTTTGCTCTGTAAGCAAATAGAACCCACCACCTTGAAACCCGATGGAAGAGATGAGAAGTCGTCAAAAAGCCATAACCTGAATCTTTTAACCCCTCAAAAGTTCCGGAAAAAAATCCAAAAAACAAAAAGGAAAAAGAAAAGTGGGTTGTCTCTTGAGTATTTACCTGCAACAACTGAAATGTTTTTGCCTTTGTAGCGTTCAACGAACAAATCAATTGTATCCTTGAATGATTTCGTATCCAGTAATAGAGTTGTGATATCTTGAAACATGATTCCTGCCACAGACCCAAGCCCGTCGTTGAATTTTGGTAATCAACTTATTGAGAAGAGTAAAGCTTAAATTGTTCTTGTGAGGGTTCAATAGATAATGAAGTAAAGTGGAAAAAAAAAACGAATCTTCAATCAGCCGTGTGACTCGATACAAAGAACTGGCCGTTCATAGAACCTCAAGGCATGTTTCTTTAGAGAAAGTATATCACTGACTACAGAGTCTACAAGTATTGCAGACTACAACTCCTCACAAAATTTAATCTTTCATGCAAGAAAATCTATTTCTTTATATTTTCCAAGACGTAGTAACCTCAAAAGCGATGATTTTTACGGTTCTTAGTCTATAAATTGCAATAAAAACATATATTTATTGCAAGGCCTAAGAATGCCGTTGTTTTTCTCTCTGCATATCAAAGTTGGAAAGGCAAAACATGAAAGAATCGAGCTTTAGACGGATAAGCAACAAATAGTCAAATATGAGGCAAAAGAAAAACCTGGCTTCGGAAAATCGGGGACGACGCGAATCTGAGTTTTGATTCCATGGATACGAGGATCTTTATCCCTGTAAGCCGACATTGTATCTTTATTTATATTCTCTGTTATCTAACACACAACAAACTGTCTATCAAAACACCAACTTCTGCCGGATCAGTATGAATAACCCAGAAGAACAAAACCAGAAAAATCCTTCCTATCGGCTTCTGTGCATAATATAAAACTCCCTCTGGCGATTCCTAGTTCTTAATAAACTTGATATCAAGTACCAAAACAGATAAAAGAGCAAAATGAGAAACCAGTGTATGATAGAGAGAGAAGTGAGGTGGTTGTTGTTGAGTTGCGGAGGTGGCTCCCCGCACAAGAAAGGAGAGAAAGAGAATGGAAATGTTATCAGTAAGGATTTGTAGAGGGAGAAAGAGAGAGCGAGAGATGGAAAGGTGAAAAAGGTCAAAACAAATATTGGAATTGACGAGGGTGTGGCTCTGTAGGCTGTGGTGTATCTGTGTGTGTAAGTGTTTATGGTATCATGCCTGGTTAGAGTCTCTCTCTGTGATCTGTGGCTGAGCAGAGAAGAATATGGATTGGTTTGTTTTTCTTTTCTGTGAGGACTAGGGAGAAGCTTTGGAATTTGGATAGTGAGCAAAAGGAAAGACGAAGCTGTGGAGCTTTGGATTTTGCATGCAGGCCTCTCTATTCCTTAATAAACTAAGAAGACTATAGCCTTGTTTTCCAGGTTAAAAAAATGTCAGACTTAGCAAGACAACAGTCCATTTCCCCACTGCTTAGGTCGATCAAACTGAATATAATCTCAATCAAATGCTTCATTTACCAATTTTCAGTTCAGTTCAGTTCCATATTCTTTGGTTGCTCTTAATTTTGGCATTAAATAATCTTAAATTAGACAACTACAGGTTTCTGAATTCTCTGTTTCTTCTCTTTCCCTTTAAATTTAGCCAAAACATCATTGGAATTGTGGTCGGCTTTTGACCGGTGATGAATTCCTACGAAGACAACAAAGCTAAGCAGGCAATCTTTCAATTACAATGCTCGGAGGTATACACTAGAAAGATATCTCTACTTTTAAATTTAGCTGTATCCAACAATGGAGATTATTAAAAATTTATAAAATGAATTTTATATTATATATAATTATTCACATTTGTACTCAAAATTTTGATTTTAACACAAATTTGAATTTTTAATTAAAAATTATTAAAAATTTAAAACTATCGCTGGCACAACCTTTATATGGTAACTATAATATTTAAAGTAACATGACAACATATGCTAATTTCTGCTATATGACATGGTCAATATGGTCATCTTCTTATCGCAGCAAAAAAATTAATTCCACGTCTTAATATTATATTTTAGGTAATGGTT
>JANITX010000212.1:60721677-60731883 GCA_027564395.1 Erythroxylum ulei | reverse complement strand
TATTAAAATAAATTTTAAAAAATAATTTATTAGTAATAAAAAATAATTTATTTTTAAGTGTTATTTAATTGATAATTATTATTAGTAATAAAATATTTATTATTATTTTAAAAACTTGAAGGAGAGGTAAGAAGGAGGGAGGGAAATTTTGAAAATTTTGCAAAAAGGTTCCCCAATTTTTTAAAATTTTCGATACCGGCCGATATTTGACCGATATTTTGAATACCGACCGATACCAACGAAATTAGCCAGTACTGACCAGTATTTTTCACCAGTACTACCTATATCTATACCAATATCAATTTTCGGTCGAAACGGTACGGTATCCGAAACAATGTCTGTAGCTTGTTCCTAGATCATAGAGCACTTGTGCTTGATAAGATATATTATTATCGTTAATCAAACTGAAAAAATGGCATGTTAAGCCAATTATACCCGTTAAATTAAATTAAAGTAGTTCAACCCAAAATATAAACATCCGTTTTTCCTTGTTCAAAATTATGTGGATATATAATTACTTTAGAATAATTTTTAATTTTTTATATCAAAACTTAAAATAATTTGTTTCTTTTCAAACCATTAAAATTAAAGGCCTTCCGAAAATTTTAAAATATTAACAAGATAAAATCCTCTCTTTTATTTAATAAATAATTAACAAATCTATTTTTATTTTCCAAAATAATGTTAATTTTAAATTTTTAAATTTATTGCAAAAATTAAAAAAGGAAAAATTTATTTATTAGTAATTAGTATTAAATAACTAAATAGTATATATTTTTTGTTTTAATGCAGCCAAACGAGTGGGTCCTGCTAAGATGCGGAATTCGGAGAGTTTTAATAATGTACAATATTTCTCGTACTTAATAAAAGGCTATAAAGTCAAATATAACAAGAAAGTGAAAATAAAAATTAAATTAAAATATAATGAGAAATTCAACTAAATAATTTAAAACATAAAAATAAAATAAATTTGGAATAGAGTAAGACTTTAAAATTAAGATTTATATGTTAGAAGACATGTCGAATGGGCAATTTTATTGTCTTTTTGTCCACTATTTTGCAATCATGCTTATGTAAAGTACATTAGCCATTAGCACGTTTCTCTTGGTGTCTTGGGGTGATGCAATATGTTTATTTTGAGTTGAAGTGTCGAGTCTTCTTCCGTCCAGACGGGGATTTGGCATTAACGAAAAATGAAGAAAAGATGTACGTAATTAACCGTAGCTGCAACAACAATAGATGAGAATCGATGACAATATGCAGAAGTCAAATTGAGCAGTTGCCTATACTAAGGAGGGTATTGTTCATTTTAACACTTAGAAAACTTACCAGTCCTTGAGTATATCCAATGTCTCTTATGTCATAGGGAAAGGCCTCATACTTTGGAGGATCTTCCGTAGACAACGACGGCTGGTGCTTTTGAGAAAAGATGTATCTTATATCAACCTAATACTCACAATTTGCACCATTGGTCGGTCACAATTTATGAATGTGGTGGTGGTGGTGTATAGCAGTTATTGCTTGCTATGGCGGACTTCAGTCCTCTAGTAGAACGTATTGCTAATGCCACAAAAATGGATAGAAACTAAGATATAACGTCATTAAATTGGACCATAATGAGCTGCCTTATGTTCATTAGTGTCCGTAAGCCAATGTATGAGATAAATCTCACATAAATTAAACCTCCTACCAGCAAGCAATGGATAGAATTTGACGATACAAAAGATATATCCCTCATTTTTATGTAGAATTTAATCTCTACTAAATAAAGAAATAATGATACTTATAAATATTGGAAACTAACCATGATCGAATCGTCAGTGCTACAATTTTTTTTTCAATTTTGGTTCAAATCTTGATAATTAAATAATTTAAATTATAAATGTGAACACAAATTGTAAAATAAAAATCATACATAATTCACGTTTCCTTTTGAAATCTTTGGAAAAGCTTTTTGATTTGTTAAGCACGAGCTGTTCAATTGTCCAACTTTTAATGACATTTATAGAGCAGCTTCTCAACACTTTGAGACGAATAAAGTAGGAGTGTTATCTCCTTGACGCTTACTTCTATTTATAGAAAAAGATTAAGGTTTTAAAATTTTTATTAAAATTAAGTTCTTCAATTATAATTAAAGTCATAATTACCCACGTATTAAGTATCTTCATACTTTAATTTATAATATTAATTACTTTCTTTGTAAAAAAAAACGTAATGTATATTAGTTTTACCATTTTAACAATATCCTATTTTGATAAAACTATAACTAGAAATATTTAAAAACAATATATAAATATAAATTGAATATCACAATTAAAATCTTATCATAATTTTAATTATATAGTAATTATTTTAAAAATTTTACCTTTAGTATTTAAACTTAAAATGTAATTAATCTAATACAAAAAGATAAAAAATGTGTTTTCGTTAATTAAATAATAATATCAGACTTTAAATTGCATTGCAACAAGGACATAAAAATATCAATAAATTGTCATGCTCCAAGTGAACTCTCGATGATTACTGACCCAACCTCTTACGCCACGACTAGCTTGTAGCTTTCAACACGGCAAACGACTTGAACTTGATTATGGCTCAAAACCGTTACTAGTGAAATTTTGATGAAAGAGTTGTGAATTGTGAACGACGAATAATCTAAGCTCAAGTCGTGTGCTGGATCAGAGTAACACTGATAATTGACAAAGCAAGCATGTAAGGGTGCAAGCTCACAAATGAGGGATATGATTGTATATTTATAGTTTAGGATATGATTGTGTAGAAGAAAATAATGAAATATGTGACAGTCCTATTTGAAGAGCATGCACGAACTTGCAGTGGGTCTGAGTGCTAGCTTTTATTAATTATAATTATAAATCAAATTAACAAATAAAAAGGAGCTATCAAGAAACTCCGTTTCAAAATATGACCTTTAACTTAAGGCAAAAGGAAAAAGGAAAGGATCTGAATACTTTCTTTACCTAACAAAAATCTGCTAAATTATTCTCGTACCATGAGATTGAAGAGTTGTGATGTTATTTTTCACCATATACAATTGCTGTTTCTAATGATTGATTGTAAATAAAAGGGAGACGCGTTTCGAGGGATATAATTAAATAATAATCTTTATCCGACTTTATGAGATAATCATGAAACTTTGGGATGATAGAGATAGACAAGGACCTGATTGCAATGGCATTAATCAATTAGAAGAGATGAAAGATTAAAATATAAGATATTTGGCCCTACCCATGGCTAGTGGTTGAGAAGATATAAAACGCGATGGTGGTAAATCCACTCATACACCGATTTATAAGCTGCATTATTCAACAAGCATTGAATTGCCCTTGAATTTTTTGTTTCCTCAGACCTCCATTATTCAAAGTAGACTTACGGTAAGAAGATCTTAAACAAGGTGACGTAATGAGAGATATCGTTCGGTGGATTGAATAGAGGCTCACTGGTGCACCTTGTGAAATTGTTGGGCTCAAGTCCAAGCAAACTATGGTGTTGTTTATTACATGTTACTTCCGATTGAACTAGAAACGCGGGATATAAGATGTAGATTTCAATTTTCCCAGGTCATATATGCATTCTGGTACAATAGAACAAATTAATAAATAAAGAATTTGGAGAAACATGATCAAAAGTGAAGTGGAATAGAGTAATGTATGAGATTTGGTATTTGTATGTACCCATATGAGTTCCCATCTTGAAAGATCAATTCTTATATGTACTTGCACTTTGTAATTTCTAATACAGAGAGGAGATAAGAAGCAAAAGTTAGCGAAGCTGAGAAACTCCCACGGAATGACATAGAATATGTTCTTAATATTGAAGCATGCTAGAAGAGTGTAATTAAATTATGTTTAGGTGATTATGGAGTCACAGGAAACATTGTGGGATCCGCCATTACATATTCGATATGCTTTCTAATACTTCCTTATCAATCGGAGAATGATAATTAAATGGAAAGGAAAATATTTGATTATTAAGAGCTCATATTCAGTCATGAAAGATCAATGGATCTATCTTCTCCATCATATGGCGTGCTATTCTGTTCCCTATTTGGTTTCATCATTGAAGCAACAGAAGGGAAACCCTGCTCTATTTATTAACTTGTGGAATCTGATAGTAAACCACAAGAATGTCACAGAGTTTTTATCACAAACCAAAGAGTAACAGTTTCCACAATCTTCATATCCTCAAGAATACAAGACCAGTTAACGTCTCCCTCTGGAAATCTTTTGTTTCTATGTCATTTACCAGGCAACCCAACAAGTTTATTTTGACTGAAGATTATTCTGACTTCCACCATTCAAGGAAAAAGCATTATCCTATACTTCTTTCAAATCCCTTCTGGGTACAGACATTTGAAGCGAGTCATGGGCTGTTAGAAAGAAGGTCACGAGAGGATCACACGAGTAACAAGAAGGTTTGTCAATGTAAACTTTCTTAAGACTTAGATGGCTTCCTTGATAGGGAATCAACTGCTCTAATTTTCTGGACGAATTGTTGTTCCTTTCTTGCACAAGAAACCAACTAAAAGAGCTGCACTATGATAAATCAAAGTCTAGAAAGAGGCCAAGCCTGTTAACGGTTTCATGAAGATAGAGGTATAGAGCATCGGTGGATGGTGTCCTTCTAGGTACAACTGACTATATTGTTTTCTAAAATACCATGAGATGGGTGGTTTTTAGCACTCATTGAGACGATTGAATTAGGAAACTTGACTTTGTTATACAACTCCAAAGCGGCAGATCCAAGATAAGGTCTGAGTGTTGAATACAAGCCTATACCCTTCTGATGTCCTATCCAACAAAACTCCCACTCACCCTATCAATCTGCGATTGTCTTCTGTAATGCTTAAGGGAAGTTTCAACTCCTCACAAGTTGAAGAAACAGCAATAGAAAGAGGATTCCTGATGTTCCCTTTAAATTAGACTTTGTTCTTCAACAAGGTTAATGATGTCATCAGCCAAAAGTTGAAGACGTCTCCCCTGAAGCCTATGAACTGGACCTCGGTAATTCTCTAGAAGCTCACAGCTTCCCGAACGTGAAGAATAACCCTGAGGGACAACCTTAACATATGAGCTTCACAGATGCATATATAATATGGATATCATGTCAACTTGTTCATTAATAGACAACCTTCTGTTAGCATCTAGCTAGCTTAAAGAACATAATAAACTGAGTTAGACTACTGAAAGTTCTGGTCTCTCCAGTGATGACTTTTGCCGACCATACATGGATGTCCATTCTTATACCATTTTCCAGAGACGTGGAGTTCATGCCTTATTAGCAGAAAACATGGAAAAGATAAAAGAAGTGCCAGACAAGTAACATAAACGTTTTCCCTTCAATCGATGAACTTCTTATTGATCTTGTTATTTACATACTGTGAAATTTGGAACTGGTGAAAGAGATGACTCTACTTTTTCGGTTCACGAACTGTAGGTATCGCACTCTTGGCAAACAAGATCTTTTGTTAGTGATTCTTGTAGCCAGTACAGTCGTTGGAGTTCATGGACCTGTACACGTATCGTTTTAAGATTGTTAAACATGAATTTAGGAGATTAGCTGAAGTGATAACACTCATGATAAGAGATTCTTGTATATGTCATGTATAGCTTCTCGTTTATAAATAGATTGTATCTGTACAATTAAATTAATTGAAATAAACACTTGTCTCTAATATTTTGTTTCAAGTATCATGCTATCGGAGATATTATTTAGTTAATTTTTTCTCCTTTTCTCTTTGTGGTCTCCTACTTCCTTGATTTGTCATTTTCTGCTACCCTGGTTCAACTTTGTTTCACATCTGCTTCCTTGGTTTGGCCTTTCTCAACGGACCATCTGTGCGGTTAGGTAAGAAATGTGAACTGAAAAATCTGAATTTATTCAAAGCATGAACCCGATTTTTATACACAAAAGCTGTAACAATCTATTAGAAAATAATGATCTACTAACGTACCAATATGGCCTATTTGACTACAAATTTGGCTTAAAACAGCTCCTATTTGACTACAAATTTTCAACACTAAAAGTAAATCAACCATAAGTAAAATTAGATTATAATTTGTACATTAGCCTAACACTTTTTTAAAGTAGAAATCACCAACACTCTATAGATCTTTCAAATGCATCAATTTCTTCAATGGTAGTTGCATAGTAAATAATTATGCAACTTGAATTTCTCCTTTTACAAAAAGCTCACTTATCAAGTGATGACTGGTCTCTTTATACCTTGTTCTGCTATAATAAGCTTGATTTTTTTGTCAACACAATAGTTGATTGATTATTACACTAGATAGTAATTGCCTCTGCTTGAGCTTGCTTCATATCAACTAATATCCTTACAACTTGACAAGCTGTTGCCATAACAACCATATATTCAACATCTGAAGATGATAGAGTCGTAGATGGTTGTTTCTTTAAGCTTCACAAAATAGCATTTGTGCTTAAAGTGAATACATAATATGTAGTACTCTTATGACCTTTAATGTAGCCCCCTAAACCACTATATACAAACCATAAATCCTAAAATTGTTGATGCATTTATCCCATATTCCTCAAGAGTTTGTTTGCTTCAAATATCCTAGGATCCATTTTGCAACACCTAAGTGATTCTTGCTAGGACTTTGCATAAACCTAGATGGGAGACTTGTTGCTTACGTAATATCTATTTTGTGAGATACAACAAACATCCTATCAATCTCTTATATACTTAGCTCCATTTTTTTTTCATTCCTATCATCTAAGCAAAACTTTTGATTCGTACACAAAGTAGTACTCACAACATTGAATCCTTCAAATTGAATCTTTTAAGAAGATTATGAACATATTTATCTTTAGAAATAAAAGTTCCTGCTTCACATTGCTTGACTTCTAGCCCCAAGAAGAATTACATCAACCCTAAATTAGTCATTTCAAACTCATCTAACATCATCCTCTTAAACTCTTCCAATAATATGTCACTATTGTTGGTATAGATATCATCATAGAGGCAAACAATGAGACTGGCAAGTGTAACTCTAGTTTTCATATACTAGGATATCTCACTTGGACATTTTTGAAATTCATGGTTGCACAAATGCCTATTTATTCTTACATACTAGGCCCTTGGTGCTTGTTTCAACTATAAAAGACTTTTCTCAATTCACTATAAGAGTTAAGACATTTAATGACAACTTTTTTGTGACTAACTATCATTTTGTCACTGATATGAGGTTTTTTGTGACAAAGCAATTTATTGGTACTATTGTTTAGATTAACTATGATGATTGATTTTTTTTTGTCACTAATACAATGAAAATTGTAACAATTTAGTATCATTCACAATTAAATTATCACTATTAATATATTAATAATATCAAAATTTCTTTTATCACTAAGTTATGTTACTAAAAGCATATGCAATTTGGCGCTAAAGTAACTTTGGTAGGAATGAATTGTAATTGCGACAAAACATATATTGATCACTAATATTTTCTATTTATTGTGACAAGACATAGTTTGGTCACTAATATTTTTCTTTTGCTATGACGAAAATGTTTACCATCACACGATATTTTATTTTTTGTGGTGAAAAATTTTGTCAATAAAAATTCAATTAGTTAGTGTCTGCTTAATATTGTCATAAAAACGGAACTATCACTATAGTCACCACTATTCGTAATTTTTGTGACAAGAAATTTTATTGTCCTTTGATCATTAACTTTTTGTTACAAAGATTATTGCCAATATAAACGTAACAAATTAATGATAACTATTTCTTGTTATAATAACATATTAAAATTAACCACTCTAATTATCATTATTATATGAATTTTTGGGAATAGAAACTACTTGTCATATTTTTTCTTTAATATTATTATTTGCAAAAAAATTAAATATTTTCGTATAAAATATTCAAACTACATATATTGATAATCCAAAAGTAATATTTTACATATCAATAGATATTTTCTAAACATAACTTTGAAATTTCATCAAAATAAAAATCAAAATAGATAAATGTTTAAATATAATGAAAATCTTGTTCCAAAATATTAAGCAAAACTCTTAAACAATTTAAAATTTAAAAACAAAGTTCTTAAGCAAAACTCTTAAACAATTCAAAATTTAAAAACAAAGTTCTTGACAATTCTCAATCATTGTCCTTGTCACCATCCTCATCTTCACTTACTAAATTTGTTTTATCATCATTCATAAAAATATCTTCATCACAATTAGTTTCGTCATCTTTTTCAACACTCATAGTGTTAATATTTAACGGGTTTCCTTCAACAATTGTAGCATCTAAATCAGATCTATCCAAAGATATCATATCAGTATCATCCTCTGAAGTAGATTCATGAAGTGTAAAGCCAAAATTTTCATTTTCTTGGCATGACTCATCTCCTATATCATTAAGAAGATCATACAAATCACGAGGCTTTGTCTTAACAACAACATGCTAATTAATCTCCTTAATACCCCTTATATAGTAAACTTGTTCAACTTAAGAAGCTAAAACATTTGGTTCATCAGTTTTCAATTTGTGTGTGACATTGACCATAGAACCCAAACTTGTTAACCTTATATCCACCTTTATGATACACATCCCACTAGTTAGCCTTAAATAAAATGATACTATTTCCCCCATGATAATTTAATTGTATGATATCTATTAAAACACCAAAATAATCAACATTGTTGCTAGTCATATCATCTTTTACAAAAATTCCATTATTTTATGATTTCAATTGCAAATCTCTGTCCTTTATGTTAAACCTCCAACCGTTGATGAGGAAACTTTTATATCAATAAACTCACCTGTCTGGCCTATAAGCTAAATGCAGTAATTGATCACCAACTATTTCACTTCCTTTATTGTGCAATTTGGTGACCTATCATGAGTAATGAGAATTAAATATTTATATTATATAAATTATAATTTATAAAAAGTTATACGTGAATATATTTATGGTACTTACTTATTTCTTAAATCACTAATAGATTTCTTTTTGATATCTTCTTTTTACATTTATAGGATCCTCCCTTTGAGCTTTTCTTTATGTGTGCTTTACATTAAAAATAAGTTAAATATTAGTAGTTACTTAAAGAATATATAAACCATAAAACAAATTAAGTAAAATGACAAATTTCAAAAGTTAAGAGAACTTACTCCACAAATTCTCTGATTTCTTCACAATTTTCTAGCATATACATTCTAGCTTGAACCCATTCGGCTAAGCTCAGCTCATCATATTTTTTCTGAGCAAAGGCTTACTAACTTGTGAAAAAACTTGAAACCCAAAATGAGAATGAGCATCACTTCCTTCATCATTTCTTCCGGCACGATTCAACCTAGTTTCAGTTCCAAGCAAATACCTTGAACAAAAATGTATGCATTCTTGGAATATTGGAAGAGTAGCGATTTGAAACTTTTAGATCATTTAAGAACTGACAGAATGCTCATTCTACATCTTTAGACAATTTACAACATGCAGGGCAAAACACATACTTGCCATCACTTATGGGAGTTACATGAAACTTAAGACGTATACCCATATATTCTAAATCAAAATGAGTATTTTTACTATACTTTTTTTTCCCCTTAATGCTCAACAAAGTCCCAATTATGTTATGACATGATCCGCCTTTTGGGCCGTGTTGACATTAGGGAATGGGTAGGCTTAATGCCACCAAAACCCATAGTAAGCCTAACTTTTATATATTCTACTGAAAATCCGGCATGACCTATTCATTTGTCTGATTAATCCTTATACCTGCTTAATAGGTTTGAAAGAAGTAAGGATCCAAATCTACAATTCTCACATACATTATCTGCTTATCATTTGCCAATATATTATCATCTCATATCATCAACTGGCATCATTCTCAATAACATAACATATCCATACATGTTTCATATACATATGATTATGACAAACCAGGGAGCAACTATGAGCATCTGCAATTAACATCATGCCAAAAACATTACTTGTCTATTTATCCAAGCGAGTCTCAAAAGGCTTGGATTTCTCTCTTGTACGATCTACTAATCCCCTGAAATGATGATAGTGAGAGGTGAGTCTACAACAGGACTCAGTGAGATATAAACATACTGCCATGCTTGTAAGGCTAAGTAACACAAGGCTAGCTTCACAAGAATGGTCTGTGGCATTCTAAGCAACAATATATGGCATCAATGGATAAACAGGT
>JANITX010000212.1:60533394-60554798 GCA_027564395.1 Erythroxylum ulei | reverse complement strand
AAACTGAATACAAAGCTTTACAAGTGAAATAAGAACTAAGTAAAGAAGCATGGAACCCTAATCTAGCATGAAGAAATCCACAAAGTAGCATTGATCGTGGCCTAGTTAGTGTAGAAGTTCTAGAAATTAGGTTAAAAGCAAAGAGGAGTTAGAAAGGGAATTAAGACTTACACCCTAATCTAGCATGAAGAAACCCATAAAGTAACATTGATTGTGGCCTAATTGGTGTAGAAGATCCTGGAAATTAGGTTAACAACAAAGAGGAAATACAAAGGGAATTTGGAATTACTCTGTTTGAAGCCTTTGGTAGTGTTTTAAGCCTTTGTAAGCGGGTTGTTAAAAAAAGAAATATAAAACAACAACACTTTAAATGCATATTTATATATACACATAGATATCTATATATTTTTATATACATATATATCTATATATACATATATGTCACACACATATATATGTATATATATGTATGTATATGTATATATACACGAACACAAAACAATGCTTCAATTTGTTGCATCTATAAAATTTTAAAGCAACATTTTTTTTATTTTGTTGTCTTTTAAATATAAGACAACAATCTATTATTATTGTTTCATTTTAATATTATTAAAGACAATATTTTTAAAAATGTTGCATTATATTAATTTTAAGCAATACATTATAAAATTGTTACAGATATATTATTGCCTAAAGCTTTTTATATGGATGACAGCCGGCTACTTGAAAAGCTTGCATTGAAATCGTGGGTGATCCGGCATGGGTGGTGGGTTCATCGACTCGGTGGGTCGTCGTCACGTTGAGCCTCTCATTTTTTTCATTTTTTTCATTTTTTTTGGTTCCATTTCAAAACGTATGTGTGTAATGTACATACATGATATAATATAATACCTTTAGTAAATTATAGCAACAATTTCAAATGATGTATATATAAGATTTTATTGCAACATATTTTAAATTTTATTGTCTTTTCTTATATGTAGCAACAAATGATTATTTTAGTTGCTTTTTAATATTATTAAAAGGAACACTTTGAAAAATATTGCGTTATATTAATTTTTAGCAACACATTATTAAACTGTTGCAAACATATCATTTCCTAAAGTAGTGAATATATTAATATTATGTCAAATCAAAGGAGTTTGCAACATATTCTACCCCATAAACTAATTTAAGCATTAATATTAACATTGAGGCTACCTCTCATACTATTTTGTAGGAATTTATCAATCCGTCCAATAGGCATGTAACTGGTTCTCAAATCAAGTCGTTTAGAAAAAATACACAAGGTTTGCATGTACATCAAAATACATTAATAGTTGTTTCCTTCTTGAATGTTTTGTCTAAAGAAGATGAGATTCTCATTAATGATTGCATTTCTTTTAGAGACGGTGTCATTATTTCAATTTTAAGATTAAAAATAAAAATGATAATAATTTTTTTATAAATATTGATTATGATTTTTTTCCATGACTTATATCTTTTAAATATGTCATTTGAGACCACATGCTTTTACAATTCTATACGTCACTCAAATTCAAGCTTTCATGATGCTTTTACTTGTTTAGAAAATTAGATTGATCATAAACGTAGATACTAATCCCTGTAAGTTAAAAAAAAAAAGAAAAAATAATTTGTTTATTTGAAAATGACATTCTCGTTATAATATATGAAGAAAGCTTAAATATGTATTTTCAGTATAAAATTCAGGAAAGGTTCTATATTTATTGTTGATTTATACATTCTTTAATTATGGAAAGGAAACTTGACCTCAAGTTCATAAGAAAAATCTAATAATAAATATTGTAATATTGCAATTTCAGCACTTAACCCTAGGAATTGACACAAGAACAGTATGATCACATAATTTCCAAGACAAGGAATTCATTAATGGGAATACTAATAGGTGCTTCATTGTTTTAATTTCCACTGAATAATTAAATTAAATTAAAATATAATTAAAAATGTTGATAGGTGCTAGGTAATTATAAGAGGTTGTACGGTTCTGCATTCTCCAACAATGTCATTTTCGTGCACCTTTCTGATCAAAGCCAGCTTTCACTTGCATGTCAGGAGCCTTTCTTTAACACTTAACTCTTTTTCTAAAATAAACCAAAAAGGAGTCTGAGTCAGCAACCAGTCATTTCTTTCCCTCTTTGACATCATTTCCACGTCATCACTAACGTTCCTTCACGACGATTTTATGTGGGACCCCGTTTCTGAATTATCAATTATTTTCTGGGTTAAATTCAATTTAAATGATCCCAAAATTAAGAAATTCTTGGATAGTCGCCGACGCCGTCTAAAGTACATGTTTGTCACGTCATCAAGTGACGTCATATAATTAAATCAATTGTTAAAGAGCATCAATGTAAGGCATTAAGGGGTCCACTTATGTTTTGTCTTTAACTCTGAAAGAGGACAACTCACCCCGCTGTATCCATGATCGTACTTTCCCTTCTCTCACAATTTCAATTGCCAACTTTTGCTTTGAAATTTATGGTTCTCTTCTGTTTGTTTTCAGTTTCCACGCAGTTATTATTTTATATAGTTCAGAAATGTTTGTGCTGCTCAGGTAATTTTTTAATTTGGATCGTACGTGCTACCGAATGTTGACAATATTCTCTCGATGTCATTTTCACATTTGATTTTTTTTTTCTAAAAAAAGGGTGATTACTTATCAAGTATGTTGACAATTATTAGTTTTTTTTTGGGGGGGAACTAAATGACCAAAGGTATATCAACTGCTCACCTTCAACAGTTGAAAAAATAGGACGAAGCGACCGTGATAAACTTGTGTCTCTTGAATGAGGTTAAGTAATTAATTGATTAGGGATAGAATACTAATATTAGTAATTGCCTTGGTTGTTACATTTTTGCAATTGGGATGCTGTTCAATTTGTCGGTTTTTTCATGCATGGTCAACAGCAGGAGCTAGGTTTTGTTATTTTTCCCGGGAAAGCTATGTGCATGTGTGCACAGGAGCTGAAATCCAGGGCTTTGGAATGATCAATGAGGACTCTCGCTTAAGGGATGAGAAACCTAGGAGTTGTTCATATTTCTCTCAAGGGCTCTCTTGCTTTAGGATGAAGTATAAACTCAAGGTATTGATGAGATAATAGTGTCATCCTAAACAACAGGATCTCCTACAGATTAAGAAAGGGTAAATCGGGAAGTTAATTAGGTCATATGGTTAAAACTTCAACATTCATATGACTAATTGAGGTTGTCCATCTTATAGCTGCTTTACAACAACTTCGATAGCTGCTTTATTCTCAACATTTGCAGGGTATAGGAACTAAAAGTAGCTCCAAGTTTTAGAACCTTGCTTTTCCGCTCGTCCTGTATATACTATTACAAGTTGTGATGATTAATTTATTCACAACGATTTGGAAATCAAGACAAGATTCTAATCTGCATGTCAAAACCATGTGCACAACAAGTTCTCATTTTGTAGCTACCCTTCTACTATCTAACCATTTTCGTTTTCTTAACAACTTTTTTTATTTAATGGACTGAAGATATCCTACTTGACTGCTTTAGGTTTTATTTTGCACGAAGCACGAATGGACGTGATTCCAACAACAAAACCTCATTGTTGTAGTATTCGATTGAAGATTACGTAATAATTTAAAGTTATAAGTTGAATGATTACTTGAGGTTTAATATGAAAAAAAATGTAATATATTAACCTAAAATAGAAGAAATGAAAACATTATAATAAATTTTAGATTAAATTTTAATAAAAAGTTTATATTTAATCAATAATAATAATAATATCCATAAGCATCTAGCATAACTAACATAAAATTAAAAGCTATAAATAAAAAGAGAATTATATAACTAACATAGATTTACAAGAACAAATAGAACAAATATTGTGTTAGTTCTAAAGTTTTAGGATGATTTATTTTAGAACAAAACGCATAAGAAACCCGATTGACACGTATAATATGGAAAAATTCAGTAGTATATAAACCTTACTTCTAACTAATAAAGAAATAATTTCTAATGACCAACATGAAGAGGAGAATTATAAATAAATAAGAAAAAGAAAAAGAAAAAGAAAAAATTAAATATTTATAATGATTTATTTTGATAATATAAAAAAACAGTTACTTTATTGTTGTGCACAAAGTTAGGTAAAACACATAATTTAGGAATCCTTCTTGAAAAGGACATAACTAGTTCTCAACGTCTCATTGGTAGATAGGCTTTTATAAAGAAGGATCAGATATTTTATTTCAATTAATCAGTTTTAACTGTATTTTATTAAATCTTGTTCACTCTAAATAATAATTGCATCTTTTTAAACTGTTTAAAATATAGTAAACGATATTTGTATTTGTTGTATAACATGTCTTCTCAATTATACATTTAATAGTCAAAATAAAAATATACGAATTCATTGAACAAAATTAATTCTATTCAAGTAATATATTGTATTAAAATTCTTTCTGCTATTACTTTTATTTTAAGTGATGCTTTATTTTACGTTTATAAACTTATATACTTTTTTTTTAAAAAGGAAATTTTGTATAATCTAGCATTAAAGAATATGTTAGTTTATTATAGAACGACATAAGATATTTTAAGTGACCATGTCTGAATTACAAAAACAAAAAGAAGAAAATTTTAATTAATTATATCAAGGTTTTTATTTAGAATTTTATTAGGGGGTATTATTTGAAGATTGTTATAAGTTTGTTAAGGGTTGAACTTCATCAATTAAAATATTTGTGATCTACTATCCACAAAATTAATTATTTCTCATCCGATCCATACCCTTTCCATTGAATTTAAAATTTGAGTTTTGACATTGTCAAACTAAGCACTATGATAAAAGGAAATAGCCCATGAAATTAAAACAAGAAGAAAATTGTAAAATTAATTCATTGAAGACCGCCACTGATTAAGTGGATTTTAGACTTGAAAAGGTTCGGAAATTGACAAGCCAGTGAACAAGGGGCCACCGTACGTAAAGCAATTAACACCTTCCGGGTGATTGACAAATGACGAAGAAAAAGGTGAAGTTTTAACTTTTAGCTCGAGAGAACCGGGTGATTCTTATATTTTAATCTTTTATTATATTTTATTATTATTAATTATTAATTAGTCTTTTCTTTATTAATTATTATTTTCATTATATAATTTTTTTTAATTCTTTTTATGTGTGCCATTTGGAAATAACTTCTCTACTTAATAAGAATAAGGTTGTGTACTATCCGACCTTCCCAAACTCTACTTTTATGCAAAAAATTTTGAGGTACGAAGATGACGAGAACCAGGTAGGAAGCTAATTTAATTTATAAAAAATGTGGATCAAAACTGGCGGATTGAATTTTAATTTTTCAATGGCACGTAGCTCGAGTGGCTTCATTGTCAAAAGTAGCTTATAGTTTAAATTTAACTACTAACTTGCTCCCCTCTTTTTCCTCCATTTTCCTAATTGTTAGGTTAGGTACATTCTTGCAGCGGCGAAGCACATTCACAAACTTCTAGAGGCTACTAATTAAAACGCTAAAAGTCTAGTTATTCTTCACGTTTGTATTAAGAACTTTAATTAAACTAAACTAAACTAAACCTTTTTGACTTTGCCAAGTCTCAGAGAATCAGAAGAGGATAGTGAATTTTACCCTATATGTTGGAATCCGTTAATCACGCTCCTACATCAAATCGTCTACCTATTTCATTAAATCGCATTTATATATTTATATAACGTAAAAATGTTGATGAGATTTAATAAAATATAATAAGAATATTATAATCGGAACAAAAGATTTGATATGTCTGCGTCCTAACTCATGAGCTTAACCAAAGAAATAAAGATGGGAAAGAAATTAACTATACATTTATTTTCCAATAAGTTCGTATTAATTCATTGGATTTAGGATACCTAAATTCAATGACTTTCCCTAGTAGCCAATTGTTGACAAAGTGGTGTCAAGTGGCATGGCGTTGACTGAGCTGCGACTGAATTATCGTCATGAAACAATAAATCACATTTTCATCTTGGAACAGTTAGAACGTAGATTTTACTGCTTTTAAATTAATATAAATCATTAAATTTTGTATATAAAATATAGATCATTGACTATATTATTATTTATAAACTACATAAAGATTACATGAATCACATTTCTACAATTACCTTTTACTAATTAATAGAAAAAAAATCACAGGAACAGTATTTAATAGCGTAATGCATCCAAAAAACTGACAAAATTATAATCTGATTCTTATGGTATAAATATTAATTATAAATTAATTAGGAGTTGCTCTTTAAGTAAAATAACAAAGAAAGATTATATTGAAAAGAGCACAAAATATTTGAAAAGAGCACACAAATCTAGAGGTGCTTCCATAATTAAAAGTGTTGTTGGTATCGTGCAAGCACTATCATCACTTTATTACTTATCACGCGGCTAACGAATCTAAATAACTCACAACAAAATTATTTTGCTGTAGATAGCATAAGCAGGTTCAAAAAAACTTTTATTTAATTTTGTTATATTAATTAAGATCAATAAAATTATAATAAAATACTTAAAATTTTAATTTATTACAAAATTAACTCATATGTAATCTGTAAAATTAATAAAACCTATTAATTTATTAATAATTGAAGTTTAACATATTAATAAATTTATTAAAAACTAATTAAAAATCTAAAATAAAACCCTAAATTGTTTCCTAAAGCCGTCTTCAATCCAACCCAAGTCTCTTTTATCATTTTCATGTCTTCGTCCAAAGCTTAGCAGTGGCCATCTTTATTGGCCAGAAGTCCACCCAAAACCCTAGCTTATCGCATGTTTTCCGATCGTGAAGCCAAAAGGCCTTCATAAGAAACTCCAGTCGGAACACAAAACTGACAAAACCAATTTGAAGAAACCCAAACAAAACCTTATCTAACCATTGCCTTAAACCCAAATCAATCCGTCAACCACTAACCAATGTAGGCACCGCTATGGAGTCCTCGGAGCCTTCTGCCTGTGTTTTCCAACTCGAGGAATAGCGGGACTTTAATCATATACAACACTATCATTCCTCCGTTGACTTTCATAAGATAATGGAGATCCACCGAGGATGGCAGACTTGCCCTAGAAACAACTCTATGAAGCTCCAAGGATGACAAAGTTCTTTGTAACGACCATGACACAAAAAGAAGGGATCATTGCCTCAGGGATGCTCGAAGAGATATAATTGGTGATGAGGCTGTTTTAGTTAGGTTTTTAGATGACATAATTGGGGTATTGAGTTTTTTGTTTAGATTTTAATATATTTATTAATGTATAATTTTTATAAGTCAATTATTAATTAGAGGGATAACAGTAGATTAATATTAGAGGGGGTAATAATTAATTAATTTATAATAAAATAAAAGTTCAAATAATTTATGATGATTACTTTTAAGAATAAATATCAAGTGAGTACCACAATAAAACCCTTGCCATTGTGACTTATGCCTTGAGAATAATTTTTACGCTTATATTTTGACTGTTAAAACTTGGAGTTAAGATTGGAATTAAACAATTTGTTATTACTTTTAAAATTAAATACTAAATGAATACCGCAATAAAAGTCTTACCATATTTATGACTTATGACTTGAGAATAATTTTACCCCTAGATTTTGAATTTTAATGCTTGGAGTTAATGGTGTTAAGATTGGAATTCAACAATTTGTTATTACTTTTAAAATTAATTAAATACTAACAAATTTCAAAACAATCTATTATAAAAATTAATATGAGGGTATATATGGTCATTTAACAAAATATAATAATTTTTATAATATGAAATTATAAGAAAATTTTAAAAAATTAAACAAACCAAACCTTTACTTTTGTCTTGTAAAGAAAAAAATTTTAAAATATGACCTACTTATCAAATATTTAATCTCAATATGGGGCATTAAGTAGAAAAAAACTAAAAAGAAGAGGATTGATTCTAAGACTTTGTAATTATCAACGAAAGAATACCTCCTGGCTTAGTTTAGAATTGATCGAATTATCAACATAAAGTAGTTGTTCACACAAAGCCTCCTCTTTTGTGAACAACTTATTTATCTCTGTAGCTTTTGAGTTTTAAGGAAAGGAAGAGAAACGTAAAACAGAACAGAATCCCTAGAAAGTAACTCATCACAATGTCATAACCACGTAGGATTCACAAATAAAGCTTTGTGAAGGTGTGAACATGAACATGACTGAGCAGTTCTTTTCAACCCAAGCCAAGCGAATATGCGGGCTTTTGTTATACTAACCCGACGCCTACACTAAGCACGTCTAGCTCGTGAAAATTTCGTCGTTATTACAGATAAAAACAACCAACTTTACGGGTCCCACAGAGCATCCTTCTTTTTATCTTTTTAGTTTTCGACTTCTCCTTATCATTAACCCTACCTTTTTTACTACAGAAATTGGGGAAAGAAAAAAAAACAATTTTCTGTACCCACCCGGTCATAGCCGACAAAGAGCAAGTAGGCTTTGCCAGCTCAGACAATTGAGCCACGTGACTGGCCACGAGAATCTTGCGGCCCCAGCAGTACAAAGTAAACTATCAAGCCCGCGTTAACATTTTTCTCACGTGAAGTCCCATCTGCTGCCACGTGGACTGAACCCACCTCCTTCATCTCAAGTACTCAATGGCTTTAACCTCAGTTTTTATTATTATTAAAATTTGATGCATTTAGTTTTTTTTTAATTGTAAATATTCAATCCTTTTGGTGAATATTGCGACCTTTATCAATTATCATCAGTCGACGTCTCGTCTCGTCTCGTGCCTTGGCTTTTAGGATGGGAAGAAAGCCATTTGATTGTAATGAGACTTAAGCGACTCTTCATCCTAACTCCTATCTTTCCAAAAATTTTGAACTTTTATAAATAAATAAATTACACCGCAGCCAAAGAATTGAATAGTTTCATAATACACATTCAACTCACACAAAAAGGATATATAATTGGTTTCATATAATAAATCTAATCAGATTACATCAAACATAACAATTTTTTACAGTTATATACTTGGTGATTAGTATAAAGTTCTATCTGTTACTAATGTCGTAATGGATGAAAGTTGGTTGAGAATGAAACTAGTGGAAGTACGTACAATCAAATACGCTCATGAAAATGAATGTCTAAAAACTGTCCCAGTTTATATTCTACATGTTTCCATAACTTTCACTGTAATCTCCGAGTTAGCAAAACGTATTAATGGATTGAAATATTCCATTTGATTGAACAAATAGTATATAAATTCTATTAGTTATAAAGAAGTACAAGCACACATGTAAGATGGATAAATTAAGTGCACATTATTCAGATTAAATCTCATCTAAATGAAAATAAAATCAATGGTTATTATATTCATCTTTTGATATAATAGGAGGCCCGTTAAAGACAAAACTAATATTTTAAAATTTCTAAAAAATTAAATAAACTCCTAAAACTTTTGTTGTTTATAAGTTAAATTGTTTTTTCATAAACTAATCTTTTATTTTACGGAGAATGCGACAGGAGGGGCAAATCCGTCCGTATATGCAAAGAGGCCCACATCTGACATGTGGACACATCATTCGTATTAAAAACACCCCATCACCACCCACATGGCACCATTTCATATATCCTCCCTTAGCTTCTCATTTAAAAGCGTTGCTTTCTGAAATGCTATTTTCAAGTTCACCTATTGGCTGGGGTATTTTTTTAAGAATAAGATTTTCTGTTCAATTTTACGATGTTTTATTGTGTTTAATGAATCTCACCCATTTATTTATATGGGTCTCGCGTGGACTCCACATAAATAAACGTGAAATTCGTATAATTAAATGGCTGAGATTCATTGGACACAATAAAATACTATAAAAATTAGACAGAGGATCAAAACTCCTCTTTTCTTTTCTTACTTTTGTATTTTCTTTTAAGGTTAAAGAGTTTCTATTTTAATTAAAAGCTCTTGTTTTTAAGAGTAAGAACGAGTTAATAATATTGTTGCATTAAAACTATAATATATAATCCCTTTTGCGTGGTCCAGAAAATTATTTATTTATCATTTTAAATCTGCCTTTTTAATTTCATTTCTTTTTCTTTTGACTTATTTGCTAAATCATAAAATGCTGCTTTCTTGTTTTCACTTTGCACGCTGATTCAAAGAAAAGCAAAAGATTTTGTAATAATGAGATTACAGGAGGGTTACCTTGTTAACCACGTCTTCTGTAGCTATCAAACTCTATAAATATCCCTTTTTCTCACCCTCGTTACCTTCCCTTGTTTTCTCTTCATCTTCGCTCTCTCTCTCTCTCTCTTTGCTCATGTAGGTTGTCTCTTCGACTACCCTTGTTTTCTTAATTATATAGCTAATTCCTTCTTCTTCTTCAGGTTTCTACATCCTATCTTACGCCTGATACACCTTTTTGGCCCTTCTCAGTTTCTGTTTCCCTTTTTTCTTGGTTCTTCAGGTTTATTTTTGATCTGAAAACCCCATTTCCAGACACCTAGTTCTTGTTTGGTTGATAAGAAAGGAGAGGAAATATTAAAAAAAAAAGAAAGAAAGGAAAGGTCGTGGATAAGGTATGCTTTGTTCTGGTCCTGATTATCTTATATTTTCTTTTTCTTGTTTCCGCCTTTAAGTTTCATGTGCAATGCTGTTCTAACCCTCACCAATATAATGGATAAAGACGAACCCTTTCGTGAGATCTGCGTTTATCCTTTTTCTACCTCTCGTTTTGTTGGACATGCAAGGGCCTATGATGGAATATGAAAGCATTTTGAGTTTTGCCGCTTCAAGTTTACAACTTTTCGTGTTGATTTTGAAAAAGAAGCCTTTTGATTGGTGTTGCTCTGTTGTCTAAAGAGTGAAATGCCCAGTTTATGTTTTCTTTTTTTGTCTGCCCCTTTTTGGAATTTTAAGCCAATGGACGTATGACTTTTGAATGCGTGTGGTTTTTGATTGAAGGATATGGTGTCCTTATTTTAACAGTGCAGGATCTCTTCTTGTATAGATGTATTTAACGTTTATTTTAACAAACCATGGGAATTGATATGGGCAACCCATTTGTTTATCGTTTTCGTATTACTACGAAGCAGTGTTTCGTCGTCTTCTTTTTAGCGAGGTACTAGGTAAATCTGTTGGGGTTTGGAAGTGTTCAAATCGTTTCCTATTGGTGTAGCAAGTTGGCTTTTAAATATGGGACGCCCTCTATTTATGCTATGATACGATATTGCGTTGGTTAGAGGTAATGCTTTAATTGTACCCTGATTTTCTTTAATAATAACTTCAACGTAGCATTATTTTCTTTAATATAATGCAAAAATGACCTCTGGTTTTGTTTTTGTTTTTGTTTTCAATTCCTTTTATGAGGTTTGGAATCCAAGTTTAAGGTCGTTTTGTTAGTTGCAGTGTCTTCTCATTGTAGGGAAAATGATGTTTTCAATTTCCTATATGGTACTTAATTGGTTTGTTTAAGAACAACCGCAGAACCTTGAAAGCGATGCATTAGATCTACAGGTGAAACAACTTTTCTGCTGGCCCACGTAGACCCCGCTTATATTTCATCAAAGACAGATGATTTATAATTATAGATTAAGTATGATCAGCGCACCGTATGAAGCTAAGCTTTATTGCGAGGAAAATTACAATTTTTATTACTATTATTAACCATCTGCAGTTTCATAACACCTGGAAGCATCTACATCCTATGTTCTAGGTGGAATCCATTCATATTCTGATTAATCAAAACTATAGATTTAATTAATATATATTAGCAGGATCCAGTTCCGGGATGCTGTTATTTTTTTATGTATACCTTTTTATTATTGTGTTTCTTTGGTAAATAATATTAGTTGTCATCTCAAGTTATTGAATGATATACTGTGTCTTGTATAGCGTATTTATCCTTAAAAAAATGGCATTTACCTGAAACTTTTTATATGTGGGATGGTCAACAAACCATAGGTGTAGAATCATCTTGCAAATGCATTTTTTTTAATTTTTTCTTTAGTTGGAAGGATTACCAGGACTTGGAAGATTGAAACGACAGTCAATCCTTAATGAGAACTTTTATCTGTTTTTTTCTTCTAAACTTTAGTTATTTTCTCAAAGCATCTTCACTGCAAAGTTTTTAAGGAATTAACTTTATTAATCTGATCTTCGAGCATCAACCCCCTCTACTGTCAGATGCTGCAATTAATAGGAGTTCACCTCTCAAAGCTTCTTACAATTATCGATGTGATCTTTTGTCGGTTTCCTGTAGAGTGATAAGAGTAGCTGAGACATTGATTTGGACTTTTGAGAAAAATGGAAAATTTAAGTAGTTTATGTTGACCGGGCAATATTCTTGCGAATGAACATGCCTCTTTGATAATTCTTTGATGAACAGATAAACAAATAATCTTTCTCGGACATACACCATCAAATTTCGAGCCATAGTTTTCCAAATGGTGTTCAGCCACTTGATCTAAATGCAGTGTAGCTTTGAAGATGAGAAGGTGTGGTTTCAATCTTTATTTCTGATTCAGTATGCCTTCATATTTTGAAGCAACTTAAATTCAACTTTGATGGTATTAGCAGTTTTCAGGGAGTCTACACTTGATGGACTGTTTTCCTAGCAGCAGTGACAAGAAAACTTTAAAGAGGTGGTTTTTTATTGACAAGAGGGTTGGCTAAAAAGGTTGCTGCCCAAGATACAATACCTGTTTGGCTAACTGCAATCTGGGATCATTCACTTAATTTGATTGCAAATTAAGTTTCAAGTAATCCGAATCTGATGGATGTGAAAGGAAATCATTCATCTCCTGTTCTCACTGATCCAATACCAACAAGCAAGTCGAAACTCAGCATCCATTCTAATCTGTTGTCTTACCCACAAACGGGACCATCGTTCTCCTCTGGCCGGTATATTGGCATCTCCAGGAAGAAGCCAGGAAAACTAGATGATGTTCGCTCCAATGGGTGGCTGGATGCCATGATATCCTCATCACCCCCTCGGAAGAAACTCAACAAAGATTTCGGTGTTGAGGTTTCTTCGGATGATGCTGACACTGCTTACCGCTCCTGGATGGTATGCATTCATTGTTTTTTATAAATTTATTTGATTTAGTATATAGGCCGTATACTGTTTAATTTACTGATGTTCAGGAAAACTTTATGGTTCTTTCTATATTTTTGCGCGTGTTAATATTTGCCTCTTTTAACCTGATTCCTGTCTTTTGTTTTTTATAATTTTCCAGCTCAAATATCCATCAGCACTGAACTCATTTGAGCAAATGACAAGTTTTGCTAGAAACAAAAAAATAGCCATCTTTCTAGATTATGATGGGACACTTTCTCCAATTGTGGATGATCCAGATCAAGCACTAATGTCAGATGATGTGAGGATTGTGCAGACTTCCTTATAATCTTAATATGTAATTTTGCATTTGCTAATCTTTACCGCCTTGTGTGCTTGCAATGATTGAGATAATTATTTTTCAGATGCGGATTGCTGTAAGGAATGTGGCAAAGTGCTTCCCAACTGCAATTATTAGTGGAAGAAGTCGTGATAAGGTGGGTGGAGGTTTCCTCATTTTAGAATCTAATCTCAACATATCTGACGTGATTTAGATACCATTTGGTAGCCATCATGGTTATATAATGCTTCTAAGTTTTCCAGGTCTTTGAGTTGATAGGACTAACTGAACTCCATTATGCTGGTAGTCATGGAATGGACATCATGGGCCCCATCAATAAGAGGATGTCCAGTGACCATCTAAATTGTATTGAATGCACTGACCAACAGGTATAAGATGACTGTTCTTATGCAACTTTCCAGTGAATGTTGAGTTGAAATTCCAGACTTTTTCTGCTGAACTCGTGGTTGCAAACTCATTGACGTGTGGTTCCTATTCTGCTTAAATTGACAGGGCAAGAAGGTTAATGTTTTCCAGCCCGCTAGAGAATTTATACCTATGATCGATGAGGTGCATGATTGTTTTAATTTGTACAGAGCTGCTGGTCGAGCTTCGAAGGGTGTTTAATCTGAATCATCTTATTTTACTTGCAGGTTTTTAGAGCCCTTGTCGACAATACTAAGGGTATCAAAGGTACAAGAGTTGAGAATCACAAGTTTTGTACCTCTGTACATTACCGCAATGTAGAGGAGAAGGTATTTAAGAACACGAAGACTTGGTTTTCCAGATTAGAAGTTTATCTCTACTATTTGTACAATCAAATTAAATATATGTCGTGTTTTGGATCCACTTCAGAACTGGCCTGCAATTGCACAATGTGTTCATGATATTCTAAAAGAGTATCCTCGTTTAAAATTAACACATGGGCGGAAGGTATGTTTGTTTGCAAGACTTGTTCACCTTAAAATCCATTTATTTCTTCTTTTCAATAATTAAACATCATTTTTGTTTGGCAGGTTTTAGAAGTCCGTCCTGTCATCGACTGGAACAAGGGGAAAGCAGTTGAATTTCTCCTTGAATCTCTTGGTACATTTTCATAGTTATTGGTGTACTCTTCAGAAATAATTGTAATCTTTATATTAAAAATTCTGTTCTCATGGGTATCATCTTAACATTCTGTGCTGCAGAACTAAGTGATAGGGATGATGTTCTGCCAATTTACATTGGTGACGATCGCTCTGATGAAGATGCCTTCAAGGTAAGTAAGTTGGTGTATCTTGCTGGAGTTTGAGGGAAAAAAAATAAAACTAATTGACCCCTGGTTATCGTGTTAGGTACTGAGGGAAGGGAATCGAGGTTATGGTATTCTGGTGTCCTCTCTGCCCAAAGAAACCAATGCTTCCTACTCTCTGAAGGATCCAACTGAGGTGATATTTAGTGCTGTTTTTCTTTTTCCAATTTCTGGCTTGTCTGATTGTTGAAACTGTAATATTCCACACAGGTTATGCAGTTTCTCAAGTCCCTGGTTGTATGGAAGAAGATGGAAGGAGTTGGCGTCTCCATGAACAGTAGAAGCATATGACAATCTGCATATAGGCATATATACTTATTTAATTTCTGAATTTGACAGACATTAATAAAGTGAGCAGATGGTGTAGCTGCCATTTTTGCCGAGCCACAGTGAACACTCTGGAATTATTGTTTAACAAGTTACTGTCAAGTTGTAAAGCATTTTTACTTGGAAGCACGCTGTATGGTCCGTTTCATTTTCTTGAGCTTGTTTTTCAATAAAACTGATTTCATCTCTAACCAATTGAGTTATGGGATGTCAAATGAAGTTGAAATTCAACGGAGTGGCAGCTATTGATCCTATTTATTGTAATGCTTTTGCTTTGTCGTATCAGCCAGAGCTTTCGAGGAGAAAACAGTAGGTATACACTACACAATAAATGGTGATAATAGAATCAACGAAAGAGATGATTCTCAAATTCTTAATATTCAATATGTATACACTACACAAAAAGTGGAGATAATAGAATCAACAAAAGAGATGATTCTCAAATTCTCAATATTCTTTTTCTCTAAATTCACGATGTTACTGATCAAACGACCTTTATAACCAATGGGAAACACTAGTAAGTCGCTGCTGTGGGTTAAACGAGAGAAAGTAAATGCTCTGCTGCTCTGTGCTCAGTAAACACTTTTGACACTTGTGCTAAAGTTACAACACTACATTGCATGCATTTTGTTGGTCGCCAAAAAGAAAACACAGACTTGATCCAAATGTCGGCGGATTGTGCAATGAATGATGTTGAATTGAAACGCTCATATATGTTAAAGAAGTTGGAACAAACGGTGTCATTGAGTCTTGCCGAATTTCATCCATCGCTAATTCATAGTAATTCATACAACAGTGTTCCTCCTGCTAAGACTGGAAATTTTGCTCTATATCCAAGTTAACAATGTGAACAGAATGTGAATGGCAAGAATTATGACAATCAAAATGGATTTAATAACAAAAATAATGTCAGACATTTGTGAACATCATATGTATTCAAATTATAGGTTAAAAATATCTCTATAATTAATATAAAGATTTGTTGGCATAATATTAATACAAAGCATTTTTTATGCATATCTTGTCTCTGTATATTTGTTTATATAATTAACTCTCGTTTTTTATTATGATATTACAGAAATGTTATTTTGCAAAATTTTATATTTTTAATAACTTTAAAATCCTTTAAGACTTCATCAAAAATTATCAAGAATCCCACATTGAGCAAATAAAGAATGTTAAAATAGTTTATAAATATATAACAACCCCCCCCCCCAAAAAAAATATCTTTTAGGCCGAAGCTAGGCCTAAATTTATCATAGTATGAGAATCTAAACTTGTCGCAATAGTTTGAAGCAGTGCTCGACCTATTATAGCTGTTTGCCCAATGTGCCTATCAAATATTTAGCTCCGTTTTTGGACTGAGAGGGTGTGTCAAGAATTCCATATTGAGCAAGTAAATAATGTTAAAATAGTTTATAAATGTATGATAAACCTCCCTTTAAAAGGTACCTTTTGGGGTGAAGTTAGGCCTAAATTTATCAAAATTGATATGCAATTTTATTGTTATTTCTATCAAATCTAAAAATCAACTTCCGTTCATTACACTATAAGGTAATTGGTGCATCTAGTTTGAATTGCCTTCATTTTCTTATTTTTCATTTTCAATGATTTGTTGATGGAAAATATTTATTTAAAATTCTTAAGGAATTATTATTGAACCCTAATAATGAAAAGGAAAAAGGTTCAATAAAAACCAAACGCTAGTCATTACTTTTAACTTTCAATTCTTAATTCTATTGAACCAAATATACATTAGGTATTGGACCTTCAAGATAGTTTATGGGGTTTAAGAATATTTACAAAAGATTTACTCTTAAACCAATCAAGCTAGGCAATTTGAAATAGAATTTGAAGCTATAAGAATTAATCGAAGACATAGGGATATCAATATGTGGAATTTCTAGATTGTGGACTACATAATATAGGATAACAAAATTCTATGGTTTAGGCAACCCTATGAAGAAAGAAATGAATCATAATAGAGTTATACAATTTTGTTAGAAATGGACAAAATTTGAGAATGTGAGAGTAAATATCATTAGGTGAGAAATTATGGCAATGGATACGTATTAGTGTGCTTATCTTTGAGGAAACATATCTAAATGCATAAACCATATTAGATGTTAAATTTTATTATTTTTTTCTTTTCACCTCAAGTAGAGTTGACAAACCAATTTGAGTTCAATTAGAGCAAAAAAAAATAATGATTTAGCCGAATTTTAAAGTAGTTTCAAAATTAAAAGCGTCAACGTAGCCCAAATCTAATGATCAAATTTTAAAATAATATCATTTTGGGTCAAACTAAGCTGAATATCTCGAACACGATTGAACCTCTACCTAGGCCCAAGGCAAGCCCATTGCGATTGCAAGTTTTAGTTAAAGGTGCAAGAATGGTGGTTAAATAATATCTGGTGCAAACATTGCAGTGAAACTAAACACATATAATCTCATTGTAAGAAGACGAAATTCCGTAGCTACTATAAAATGTTAGGCCATATTATTCTTACATGCAAATTATTAGGACGCAAATAAAGTCAGCTTGCATAATTTACAGTCAATCCAATATAGAAAAGAAGGATCCAACATAATAGAAGTCAACTTTTGCAAGAACTAATACAACAAATGTTCAAATACCTATTGTGATCAAAACTTCCATGTGCTATCTCTTTTACCGTCTCTAATGTCGGTTTATCAGGTAAAGGAATTAAATCAACCTCTTGGTTTATTGATTATGGTGCATTCAGTCTCATGCTTGGGAAAAAACATGTCTTTTTTAAACCTTAAATCATATCTTACATATATATAAGTATGACACAATTTATAAAAAAGAATGGCCTATGTAGGTGTTGGAATTGTTGGTCTAGTAGATAAAAACTATAAAACATTATTACCTTATATTTACCCAAACTGATTTCAAACTTAATCTCTTTTGAAAAATTGGCTAATCAAAATTACTCTATAAAGTTTTCACCAAATGATTGTGATGCTCAGGATATTTGTTTCATAAGAACTTGAATTCATATCTTCTTCTCTATTATATTTTTCCAACCTCATAATCTTTAAAAGACACCTTATCAAAAATAATGTGGTTGCTTTAGCATCCTCCTATTAGTCTTCTTTATACTGATGGTCTTGAGCGTCTAGTCTCTCCAAGTTTAAGAAAAGTATGAAAGTTGTGTTCTTAGTAAAGCTTCTACATTACCCATTTAGTCTTTAATACAGTTCGATTTATGGGTTTCTTATCTTATTCCTTCAAGATTATGATATAAATATTTGTTTTACTTTGATTAGGTTCACTTGAATTTATTTATTTTTACATATCAAATATGAGCTTCTTAGTCTAGACAAAAGGCAAGTTATCATAGTAAAAACACAATTTAGAAAAAATAAAATATTTTATTTTATTTAGCAGGGAAATTTTGTTCAACAACTCTCAATTCCATTTTATGAAAACTGTATTTCACTCCAATAATCATGTCCACAAACGTCATAGCAAAATGAAAAAATTAAAAAATGTTCATATTGTTGAAATTATCTATTATTTGAGTCTCATATACCTTCTTAATTTTTGGTAGAAACTGATCTTTTATTATCAATAAGTAATGGTCACCAGTTCTTGAACATTAAGGACCGTAGTTTTCTATTAGCAATAAATTGTCTAATCGCTCTAGTCCTTGTGTTTTTAGGTATGCATGCTTTGTGCTACTTCTTGATGAACAAAATAAACCTAAACTTTGTTAACTTTATGAGTAGCTTTTGTAAATAGACGCGTACTGTTTATTTAAATAAAGTGTAGTCATTTTGTAAATAGAAGATAGCTTATGTTTTGTTTACTTGTTTTGTATATAAAGGGAAAATATAACTATGTACAGTATAGTTGAAAGAAATAAAAAGTCAGTTCTTTTTTTTAATCTCTCTTCTACAGTCAAATGTATCATGATATCAGAGCAGGCGATGAAGCTATAATCAATCGTTGCTTTTGATTGATTGATTCGAGAGATTAAGATCTTGAAAGGAGTCGACTATTGATCATCATCAACAGATATATTTTGCATCTGCGCTTGAGGGAGTAACTAAATCAAGGGGTCGAGAGTTAGGGTTTCAGAAACTCCACTTTCTTCTCACAGGTGCGCATCTGGTATGAGCCGTTGGTAATGATGGAAGGTTTTTCGCATGATTCTCTAGTTGGATCAACTCTAGATCCCAAATTGAGAGTTCCACCTGAAAAAACTCAAACATACCTTCAAGGATCAAACTATCCAGGTATGAGTTTAGTTATTGTAGTATTGAATGGGAATAATTTTTTGAGCTAGAGAAGGAGCTAAGATGAAATTAGGTTTTATTGATGGAACTTGTTAGAAACCTAGTCTAGGACCTGTTGAAATTGATAAATGGATTAGGACTAATTACATGGTTAGATCATAGATTTTGAACTCAATGTCAAAGGATATAGTTGAAGCTTTCATTTATACAAATTCTGCCCAAGAACTATGGTTAGAATTAGAAGATAGGTTTGAAGAAAGTAACAGTCCTTTGTTATATCATTTATAAAGACAGGTTAGTGCAGCATCACAAGGAAATATGTCTGTTGCTAAATACTTCACTACTCTTAATAAATTGTGGGATTAACTCTAGTGTCTTATGCCTGTCCCGCAGTGTACTTGTGGGGTGACATCATAGTGTGTTTGTTGAGCACTTAGGACTCTAGCTAATTTGACGTCATTGAATCAGTTAATGAAATTTCTAATGGGTCTAAATGAGAGTTATGATCATATTAGGAATCAAATTTTAGTTATGGAACCTTTGCCTTCTATCAATAAGGCCTACTCTATGGTCTTAAGGGCAGAAAAGCAAAGGGAGGTGCAGATGGTTTTTAGTGAAGGAATAGAGCATAGTGTTATGTTGGTGAGTAAAGGGAATACTAAGAAGGTTGTAGACGTAGGAGGGAAACAATTTAAACATAAATGGGGTAGTAGTGACAAGAGTGAGATGTACTGTTTTTATTGCAAGAAGAATGGACATATGAAAGAAAATTGTTTTAAGCTCATTGGAGTACTAGACAGTTATAAGGAGCTGCAGAATAAGAAAGGAAAAGGAAGTGGGAAACTTATACTGCTAATGCAGTGAATGAAGATAATTCATTCACTGTAGATAACAGTAAATTAGTGGTAGATGCTACTACTGGTACTTCTAATCCTCCATTTTCTGAATTGATCAAACAAGAATTGCTAAAGTTGGTGAAGTATAGAGCAATCTCAGATCCTCTCATGGTGAACCTGGCACATATTTAAGATTTTGCAGGTACACTTCCTTTTCTAGCTTTTTCTACTCTAGATGGCCTAGGTTTAGATTCGTGGATATTAGACACAGAAGCCTCAAACCATATGTGTGTGGATCTTTCTTTGTTAATTAAAACTGTTGTACCTAACACATTTATACCTATATATCTGCCTGATGGAACTCAGAACTGTGTACATCACATTGGAGATGTTTTCTTACCTAATGAACTTGTCTTGATAGAAACTCTACATATACCTACTTTCAAATTCAATCTTTTGTCTGTTAATAAACTTGCAACCACATCCTTTGTTACCTTCAAAATTTCTCCAAACTACTGCATTTTGCAGGACCTGAAGACTAACCAAACATTGGAAGTTTGTAAGGTTGTAGGCAGGCTTTATATCCTAGACAAGGATTCCGTTAAAACTGACACAATAGCTAGATATTCTTTGTGTACTGTTGTCAGTAGTCCTAATAATGTTTATTTTGTGTCTATGTACAAACTTTGGCATCAACGTTTAGGCCATGTTTCTGATAATGTACTTAGACATATTGTTTCCCTTAATAATAAAGTTACTGGTGTAGCTGGTGTTTGTGATATTTTCCCAATTGCTAAACAACACAGATTGTTATTTTCTTTTAGCACTATTCATACTGTTTCTATTTTTCAATTAGTGCATGTTGATATTTAGGGTTCCTATAATCAACATTTTGTTTCTGGTGGGAAATATTTCTTGATAATAGTGGATGATTACAATAGGGCAACTTGGACATATTTGATGACTTATAAATTTTAGATGATCAGTTGTTTGGATAGTTTTTTTAAGGTGGTGAGAACTCAGTTCCAAAAGTTGTTCAGATCATAAGAACAAATAATGGAGCTGAGTTCTTAAGTGGGGGATGTTAGAAAATGTTTAGGGATTTGGGAATTTTTGTAGCACCCCACTCCCGCAGGACCCGAACCCGACATCGTAGGTGATATCCGAGTCCGTGACCCACAAGTGTGGCATGCTAGAGCACTCAAACACAGTCAAAACTCAGTATAAAAAGTTTCTATCAGTAGACAATCACTCAGTATAAATAAGTCTCTATCATAAGTGCGAACATCGGTAACCATTTAAG
>JANITX010000212.1:60436750-60447406 GCA_027564395.1 Erythroxylum ulei | reverse complement strand
TAATTCCGTGATTTTATTGTAGAACTCTACGAAAAGCTTTAAAGATCTATTCAACCCCCCTTCTAGATCGTTTACACCTATCACTTCGGGTAAGTCTAAATATTCAAATTTTATTCCTTTGTTAGAAAATCTGAAATCTAGAATCCTTGCTTTGTAGAACAGATTCTTGTCATTAGCTGCTAGAGTCATCCTTATTACTTCTGTTTTGAATAGTATACATGTTCACTGGATAGCTCATATGATAATCCCAAAGAGAGTGATCAAGGAAATGGAGAGGCTATTAAAATCGTTCCTATGGTCTAGTAAAATTGAAAACAATAAAAGGGGCGAAGTTAAGTGGAGTGAAATTATTCTTCCAAAAAAGCATAAGGGATTAGGGGTCATTTCAATTACTCAAATACAACGCGTTTTGCTATTGAAGAGGATTTGGAGATTATTTGTTGATAAGGAAACATTGTGGGTGAAATGAGTGTAGATTTATCATAAATTTCAAAAATTTTGGTAGCTTCAACAGAATCGTGAATATTCATGGATATTCAAGAGCATGTTAAACCTTAGGGAGCAAATTTATCCTTGTATGAAGTATAGGGTAGGGGATGGTGAAGACATTTAGATGTGGTTTGATAATTGGATTGATTTCAGTCCTCTTTAGTTGTGTAATGACTTATAAGTGTTAAGGAGTAGGATTCCTAAAAAAGTTAAAGTTACATGGCTCATCCAAGAGAGGGATAAGATCTAAAATATTAGGCATTTTTAACTGTTAAAAAATTATTTACCTGAGCTGCCTACTGTGCGAAGGAAGGATAAGGTGGAATAGACTATCCATACTAGCGAGTTATTTATCAATAAATCGACTTATAATCTACTGGTGGCACTAATGGAGTCATTCCCGTAGGCAAAAACAGTATGGAAGTAGGTTTTGAGTCCTAAATTTGCCATTTTCTTGTGGTTAGTTATAAAGAAATAGATTAAGAACTAAAGGCTGTTGGTTTTGGAGTTACAATCTGCTTTGCGTCTTATGTAAACAAGTAAATGAGAATAGAAACCATCTATTTTTTGAGCGCAAATATAGCAAATCGGTGTGGAGTAGAATTTGGGGCATGATTAGGCTTCCAAAGTTCTTTTTTAATTGGAATGAAACATTGAACTCTATCATTTGATATTCTAACTCAGGTCAGAGGATAGAATTATCATTAAGATTTCTTTCCAGATGGTGATCTATTATTTATAGAAGGAGAGAAATAGGATAATTTACAAAAATGAGGAGCAGTATAAATTGAACTTGCCGAGACAATTGTCAACTTGATTAGAGAAACTATAATGACCAAAGAAAAGCAAGACAACATTAGCCAAGAACTTAAATCATTATGGTTAATCTAATTTTTGATTTGTAATTGCTGTACATTCTATGTATGGTAGGTTTTTACTGCTTGTAGACGAGGAGGATTGTGTATAAGTTTCTGCTTTGGTAACATATTCCTTTTTAAATTAAAAAAAGTCTTTCTCATTTTTGTAAAAATGACATAGTGTATTAGCTCAAGTACAGGTGTAATTTCAGAAGTTAAGAAACGAGTTAAAGCGAGCGAGTGCTCCTCATTATTACTTGGACTTCAGCTCTCGAAAAACATGCCAAGTTCTGAACTTCTCACAAGTTATTGGAACGAACTGAAACGTTGGCCCACAAAGACATAACAGGAAAATAGCTTTTTCACGGGCAAACGGTCCAAAGCATTTTCACGTTAAATAAATGGCAATCAACATTGCGTCCCCAACTCAAGACCTCGGAACTTTCAATTAACCTTATTTCACACAGTTTCCGTGCTCATTCAGACAACAAATTGTTCTGACAAATTAATCTAAAGTCTCTCACTAGCCAACACCATTTTATTAATTAAAAATTTTAACCAATTTCTAAAATTTTGAACCAATAATTTTTTTAATTCAAAATTTTTAATTTTTAATAGATGTATTTTAATAACTTTTGTTGTTAAAAACCGATCAAATTATTAATTAATTAGTTAATTTTTATAAATTAATAAATTATTAAAAAATAAAATAAATCAATTAATATTCTTTAATAATTTTAAAATTAAACTTTAAATTTCCTATTATTAAGAACAATTTTTCAGTCATATTTTATTTTCCTTAATTTTTAATTAATTTTATATTGATATTGTTAAAAGTTTTAAAATTTAAATCTTTTATTTTGTCGATTTAATTTTTGGAAAAAATAAACATTTCATAGTATATTAAATAATATGACCAGCTAGACGCGCTATATATAGCATTCTATAATCTCAATGTCATGCGTACATAAAACCATCTCATTATAAACTCTTTTTCTGTCTCTGCTTGTTATATCTGTAGTCGAGTACTAAAGATCTTGTATTGCATAACTGTCTTGATGGGAGAATCCAACCCATTTCTGCCCATCTCAAGTCATTCAAACTACAGCCCTCTTCCCGCTGAATCTCCGGCAAGCGACGGCCGGAGATCAAAGAAAGTGCTCCTACTGATCTTTTCCGGGCTGTTTGTCGTTGCTTTAGTCGCAGTTTTGACTGACAATAACAACGTGCCTGAATTGCCCGATAAAACAGCAGGAAATGAAAATGTGGGATCCGTCGCGTCGACAAGGCCTGAGTATCTTAGGCCGGCGTCAAGAAGCAAGATGGCCGGCGTGTCGGAGAAGGCGAACGTGATGGTCGGAGGAGTGAAGGACTTCGAGTGGAACAATAGCATGTTGTCTTGGCAAAGAACTGCGTTTCACTTCCAACCTGAAAAGAATTGGATGAATGGTACGCACTTCCCTATTTCATTGGTTGATTTCGTTTTATGTACAAACAAAAGAATTTATCATTCAATGGCTTTGATTCTTCGTTCATTTTAAAGATTTTCTTGTTTTATGGCATAACTCTGCTTCTGCTTTGATTTCTTTTTAAAAATCCATTGTTTTAGCCTCTATAATTGGGAAATATTTGTGTAATGGTAAGGCTAGTTGTTATGAGATTTGTTACACATTAGGAATTAGAATGCATGCGACCTAGTAAAAGTAAACAAAAGTTGCTACTTTTGGCTATTGTGTAGGTCCTCCAATTTGACTGAAAAATCTTGCTCGTTCGATAGTTCCTTTATTATGTGGGTCGGACGTGACGTGTAGTCATAGAAGTTCTAGAGTTAAAAATTTAAACTCAGAAAAAGAATCGATCTCTTCGATTGGTAACTTTGAAGAGGAACTTTTGAATCACAAAATTTGTTGTCTATCCCTCCTTTTATTTGTTTTTATTATATACAAAATTTAGCCATCTGACTAAGTTTTCTGTTTTCTTCTTTTTTGATGATTGGGAAATTCGGTTGCTGGTTCAGATCCTAATGGTAAGAGCCGATATCTCTTTTGTTAGTTTATGATAATTTTATCGACTTCTTTAATTGGAAATGTTAGTAGCCTAAGATGGATTAACATTTCAGAAATTCCTAAAAACATATTATCGTTTTATATATAAAAAGTGCTTAGTTAACATATTGAATCTGAGAATTTTGAATTTGTTATCAAAAACGTAGATAAATGAAAGCTTTTCAGTTTTCAAACAGGTTACTTAGGTGAATTTGATTGGTCAAATTTGTCTAGCTATGTTCTCGTTAACTGATAGTAAAAAGTAACAAACGTAAGGGGAATATGCATTCCAAAAGGTCAAAACAGTCCAATATACAGGGAAAAAAGAAAAGAAAATTTTGAGGGTTAGGAGAATCTTGTACTTGGCCCCAAGTTAAGCATCTACATAAATTATGTAATTATTCACCAAATTCAAAACTAACATGTCGCTTTAAAATCTGTAACTATAGGTCCGTTGTTTTACAAAGGATGGTACCACTTCTTTTACCAGTACAATCCTAATGGTCCAGTATGGGGTGACATAGTTTGGGGCCATGCGGTGTCCAGGGATTTAATCCATTGGCTTCACCTTCCCTTAGCAATGGTTGCTGATCAATGGTATGACCAAAATGGTGTTTGGACTGGCTCTGCCACAATCCTCCCTGATGGCAAAATAGTCATGCTTTATACCGGCTCTACTAATCAGTCTGTTCAGGTACAGAACCTTGCATATCCAGCAGACCACAATGATCCTCTCCTCCTCAACTGGGTCAAATACTCCGGTAACCCAGTTTTAGTCCCGCCACCAGGTATAGGTGCTAAGGACTTCCGTGATCCCACCACAGCATGGTTGACTTCAGAAGGGAAATGGCGCATTACTATCGGGTCTAAAGTTAACAAAACAGGCATAGCCTTGATCTATGACACTGAGGATTTCATAAATTACGAGTTCACAGGCCAGATACTTCATGCTGTTCCTGGTACTGGCATGTGGGAATGTGTGGATTTTTATCCCGTGTCTAACACAACTGATATTGGTCTTGATACTTCAGCTAATGGCCCTGATGTGAAGCATGTGGTCAAGGCCAGTCTCGACAATACTAGGCATGATCACTATGCAATTGGAACTTATGACGATAAGGCTGGTACATGGTCTCCTGATAATCTAGATATTGATGTAGGCATTGGTATCAGATATGATTATGGTGTGTTCTACGCTTCCAAGACATTTTATGATCAGATGAGAGCTCGACGAGTGCTGTGGGGCTGGATCGGGGAGTCTGACAGTGAGGCTGCTGATGTGATGAAAGGATGGGCATCGCTCCAGGTAAAAGTTCTATTCTGATCAAAGTTAAGCTTCAAAGAGAAAATGGGCAAAGATGTTCTTATCGATTGATGGCTATTGTAAATTTTATTTAAAAGGATCATCAACATGAAATACTTGGCAATTACGTTTTGCAGGGTATTCCTAGGACAGTTTCGTTTGACACAAAGACTGGCACCAATCTGCTACAGTGGCCAGTGAAAGAGGTAGAGAAGTTGAGATTAAGAAGTCAAAAATTTAAAAATATTGAGGTCAAACCAGGATCTATTGTCCCAATCAATCTTGAAGCGGCCACACAGGTTTGTGTTCGTAAAGCCTTTGGTTTAACAATAGAGTTAATATGAAAAGTATAGGACGAAAACAATTTACAGTTCTAACTTGGTCATGTAATACAGCTAGACATTATAGCTAAATTTGAGTTGGACCAAAAAGCTTTGGAGAGCTTATCTGAAGCCAACGATGAGTTCAGTTGTGGCAGCAGTGGTGGAGCTGCTCAACGTAATACATTAGGACCATTTGGTCTTTTAGTTCTCGCAGATAGTGTACTCTCTGAGCAGACCCCTGTATACTTCTATATCACCAAAAGAAGTGATGGAACTCTCAAAACCTACTTTTGCACAGATCAGTCAAGGTAAATCAAACATGTCTATATGTTTGAATTTCATATTCAATCCTAACTATATAAACCAATGTCTTGTTTCTTCTGCAGGTCATCGATTGCAAATGATGTTAACAAACACATTTATGGAAGCTATGTTCCTGTATTAGAGGGTGAAAAGTTCTCTATGAGAATATTGGTATGCATACAAGACCCTAATTGTTTCTAACTTTACTGAGTGATGTTAGAAAATCAATTACAATTCTTTACTTCTATGGTTTAATCAGGTGGATCATTCTATCATCGAAAGTTTTGCTCAAGGTGGTAGGACTTGTATCACGTCACGAGTTTACCCAACAAGGGCAATTTATGGAGCTGCTAAGCTCTATTTGTTCAATAATGCTACTGATGCCACTATCACATCGACGCTTAAGATATGGCAGATGAATTCTGCTTTTATACGCCCTTATCCTATACCTTAGAACTCTATAGGTTTCAATTTGATCCATCAAAGCCTGCCTCATCTAATGTCATATCCATTTTTTATCATTCATATGTTTTTCATAGATGAAACCTTAAATTAAAGAAGTGATTCAACGAGATTAATTATTGTGATCCTCCCTAATTCAAACGTATTTCATTTTGAGTTGCTTCTGTTACTTTAATTATATTCTGGTTGTAAATGTGACTTAAACCTTCATTATCAATTTAATTTTGAAGTTAGAAAATTTTGAACAAATAATCTTCATTTCCAATTGAGAATTTTTTTTAAAGAAAAATTGTAATGTTATCACCTGCAATCAAATTAATACTAACTCTAATAATGAAATATGTAATTAGTGAAGAATTGAGATCATTCTCATCTCCTTTCTTAACAAATCCAGGCAGTTGATCCATATAGACTTCTTCTTGAAGTACTCCATTCGGAAAAGCTGATTTAACATCCATTTGATAAGCTTTCCACTTATTTTGAGAAAAAAGAGATAAAATCATTCAAAATGTGTCCATTCTTAAAACTAGAGCAAAACTTCAAAATAATCAATTCCCGACTTTTGCTTGTAACCTTTAACCACCAATTTTGCATTATAGCAATCAACTTCACCATCAGGTCTATACTTGTTTTATACACCCATTTGACTCCTATTGGCTTCTTTCCAACTAGTAGAGAAGTCAACTCCCAAGCATCATCCTTCTCGATAGATCGGATCTCCTCCTTCATGGCTTGGATCCATTTCTCATCTACTATTGCATCGTTAAAAGAAACTAGATCACAATCTACAAATAAACAAAAAGCTTGACAAGGTATCATTGTTTAACTCATCATCATTATCCTCATCTCTCCTTAACATATAATCTTGCAATCGTGCTGGTATTACACGAGTCCTTTGAAGACGACTTGGTGGTTTTGCATATGCTATTTCGGAAGGGATATTGATCGGTGACGGTGATGACATAGAAACATGACTTAAAGATGCCCCATTTGATGTTGCTTCACTAACGATAACACTACTAGTGTTCTAATTCCATTGCCATTCTTCATCTTCAGCAAATCGGACATCCCTGCTTATGATAACCTTCTCAGTGTTTGGATTATACAATTTATAACCCTTTGTCACATCACTGTAGCCAATGCAGATGCATTTCTGACTTTTGTTGTCAAGCTTCTTCCTTTTTTCATTAGGTATATGGGCATATATAACACACCTAAATACTCGCAAGTGAGAAACATTTGGCCTATTCCCACTCCATGCTTCTTCTGGTGTCCTTCCACAAATGCTTTTTATGGGAAACCTATTCAACAATTAAATAGCACAAGAAATAGCTTCTACTTAGAAAGGCTTCGATAAATATGTAGCCTTCAACATACTTCTAGCCATCTCAAATATTTTTCTATTCTATCGTTCAGATATACCATTCTGCTGTGGAGTATAACTAGCAGCCAACTCACGTCAAATTCCTTCTTTCTTACAATAGTCATTCAATTCATTTGATGTAAACTCTTCTCCTCTATCTGATCTTAAAGTCTTCAAATGAAATCCACTTTGTTTTTCAACAAGTGCCTTGAATTCTTTGAACTTGTTTAAAGCTACAGATTTTTCATTCATAAAATAAACCCATAATTTTCTAGTAAAATCATCCACGAACAATGAAAAAAAACTTTTGTTACCGATAGATTCTACCTCCACTGGTCCACATATATCAGTATAAACTAGTTAAAGCTTTGCCCGTCTTGACTTTCCGATTGGAAATGAGTCTCGGTGATGCTTTCTGAGTATACAGCCTTCACATAGGTTGTTTGGGCATCAATTAGAGGAAGACTAGTCACTTTGGGCTTCTGTGCCAACAACTTCAAACCTCTAAAATTCAGATGACCAAATCAAAGATGCCAATGCTAGTTGCTATCTTTCACCATTGCTTGCAAATTCATTAATGTTCTTATCTGAAGAGACAAAGGAAACATACGGTTCTTCATTATTTTCACCTTTGCAATAGTTTTGTCATTTTTGCCTTTGATTTCACAAACCCCATCTATGATATGAATTTGGTGCCCTTTTTTTTCTTCTTCTGAAAGCTGACCCAAGCTTAACAAATTCCAATATAACCCAGGTACATAGAACATGCCAGCAATAGTAACATTAGTGCTATCTTTTGATTGTATACTAATGTCACCTTTACCCATCACGAAGATTTTGGATTTATTGCCAAAGTTCATCTCTACTCTCTCTGTCTCGTCTAGAAATGAGAACAACTCCTTCTTTCTTGTCATGTGATTGCTATACGCTGTGTCAAGATACCAGATATTATTGTTTCTGCCTTTGGACTTTGTTTGCAAGCAAGGACCAAATTATCCTCTACTTCTGCTACATTGGCTTGCTGTCCACCTTGTAATTTCCTTCGACATTCTGATGTGTAATTCCCGAAACGTTGGCATCTATGACACTGAATTTTGGATTTGTCACATAGAAAATTTGATCTCCCATCTAAAGAATTGTTTGCTCCTGTCTTGTCCCTACTTGAGACAAAATTATTTCCTCTTCCGCGACCACGACATATCCACCACGGTTGGATGTATTTGCGTTGCTTTGCAAAGCATGTTTAGTAATTGAATTTTTATTTCGTTGGTCCATTAGTTGCTTGTGTGAAGACAGAGACCCAATAAATAACCTTTTAACTATAATTATCAAAAAATCAAGCCCTTCTTCAATAGCAACCACAATAGAATCAAACTTTGAAATTAAGGATCGTGTAACTTCACTATTAGCATGCAATTGGTTAACAATGATTTGAACTCGATCAAAATAGGTAGCAATAGATTCTGAATCATTCATATCTTAGATTTTCGAAATCTCCACGAAGCTTTTGCAAGCAAACCTGTCTTTCTTCTCCTTTGTAGGATTTCTAAAGAATATCCCATGCTGCATGAGACGTTTCAGCCAATGATATTTTCAAAAATACTATTTCCTGCTGGACTGTAGACAAAATAAAATACAATGTTTTTTTATTTTTCTTGCGGGTTTTTAATAATGCATCCTGCTCCTCCTTTTTGAGTCACTTAAATACTGTTTAGTCTATGACGTCTGTGAAACCTTTTTCCACCACATCTCACATGTCTTGATAGCGGAAAAATACTTTCATTTGGACAACTCAATCATCGAAATTCTTCCAATTAAGTTTGGAAGTGGTAGCTGGAATGAGTTGCTTGTGGTTGCCATAGTAAATTGTAAATATTGTGAAGATTGTGGCTCTGGTACCAAATGTAGAAAAAGGAGTGGAGAGAATTTATAGAAGAAAATGATTTCTCTATATTACACTATTTTATACTTCTAATAAGCCTCCTTATATAACAGCTCTAAAATCAAACAAAATGATTACAATTTCTTCTAAATTATAACCACTCAATAACTTAAGTTTGCTAAATTAATGTTTATATAACATAAATTAATAATAAATCTTCCGTTCAAGTTTGCTACTTCAACACTCCTCCTCAAACTTGAATCTTTTGTCTTCATTCACAATCAGGACAGGTGATTCCCAGCATTTTCTTGAACTTCTCAAATAATTCAACCTTGATGTATCATAATTCTAGCATAGGAAGTGGATTCAACAGCTGTGGTGGAGTTCATGAAGAATGTTCATGCCCACAAGGAATCTTAATTCTTGACTGTTGTCAGCTACTTTATAAAATCGTTGATGTTACAGTTGATAATATAGACTTGAATTCCAAACGTCCCTTAACTATATATCCTTCAATTTTTTGTGAAGCTCTGAAAGCCAATGCCTATGAAGTTTCCGACCCCAGATTGATCTGTAATTAAAATTTAATTCTTTAATAAAATCCTTTTAAGAAAAAGAGAAAAACGTTATAGATGACTGACGCACAAAAAGAGAGACATTTTTATCTACAATTGGTCGGATTGAAATCTTTCCTAAACTACGTACTAGGTATTTATCATTTCATCTATCCAATTACAAGAATTTCTTTTAAGAATTAAGAGGTCATTTATGAAATGGGGCTCAACTTTGGATCAAACTTGACTTATGGATGACTATAATTTGCATTTAGGTTTATGCCTGTTCCTTTTACATCATTGAACAAAACCAACTAGCCTCCTAGTTTACCAGCATTTCCCTTACTTTTAGCGTGAAATTTTTTAAAGATAAATGTATATACTGCATCGTCAAACCTAGTTACTGAGGAGTGGCTAGTGGCTACTCTTTCTTGATTACAAACCTAGTTTGCATGTGGCTACACCATAGCAAAGTTAGGGATAGGGAATCATTCTCCCAGTTTCAGTTTTCAGTTTTAGATTTCTTATTTTTACGTAGTCCATGCCTCTCTCACTCTCAGAGAGTCCGTTAATAAATGATATACTAAAAACCTATTTTCTTACCCGAGGGCCTTTCTTTACCATTTATCTTGCATCACTTAAAACAAGAGGGCAGCAATCATGAATCAATTTTGGCACTTAGGTGCCTCTTTTTCTTTATTGGGCGTTGACCATCATACGACACACTTATGTCTTCCAAATTGTTTTGTTTTGAGCTAGGGGGTGTTTGTTTGATTTTTTGTTTTTGTTTTTAAATTCGGTAAAAAAACTTCTTTGTTTGAGTTTTTAGTTTCTGTTTTTAATTTTAGTTTCTTCCAGTTTTCAAAAATTATGAAAACCATAAAAAGTGGTTTTTGTTTCCTGTTTTTATTTTTTTTATAATTTGATTTAATATTATTTAATTATGAATAAAAATTATGAATAATTTAATTCAAGATTATATATTTAATAAATTAAAATTATTGATCAATAAAAATTGTGAATAATTTTATTTTATTTAAGTTTTATAATTAAAATATATGTAATTTAATTATAA
>JANITX010000212.1:60255336-60278921 GCA_027564395.1 Erythroxylum ulei | reverse complement strand
TACTAGCACTACATATAAATTAGTGGTTACGGGGCTGGTTCTGCATAGCTTACCCATAATAGTGCTGGCATAATATGGAAACTTTGCCATGTCTTCCGACGGTGCCGTCAGAAGGCGGCTTCTCCCTATTCCGACGCTTATATTTTTCCGCCGGTAAAATATACCGACCGATAAGGACTCACCGTCCGTAATAAATACCGACCACGCTGAAGCTAACGACAGTCTTCGTCGGCAAATAGTTTTACCGATAGAAGATCCGCTTTTTCCGCCGGTATTTTCCGTCAGTAATGCCTCTTTTTCTTATAGTGAATGTTTCTATATTGCTTTTCCTTTTTTATTTTGTGTAAAGTGTCAAATATTATCGTTAAAATTTCAAAAAAAAAATTGAACATATATAATGACCAATGCGTATGACACTTCATGATGCCAAACACTAATCTAATATGTAGTACATTGTTTGACCAAAATGTTCATATAGGTACTAAATGCCTTTTAAAAGTTATAGAGAATTCTTTTATCTTTTTATACCCTCTTAAAGCATTTCAATATAATATTTCTATTAAAGTTATAATTGAAATAGCAAACAATATTCGATAGTGATAACAAAGTAAACCTACACTCTTCATTCAATGTTCTTATTTGAGTCTGAGCTCATGATATCTTCTTATGAAATTAGGACATTTCTATTAGGTTTCTACTATTTCTTAAGTCATTTCGGCCTAACGTTTCTATCAAAATTAATGCACAAAACATCAAAAAACACTCAATTTTGACAATATATTGGATTGACATGCTTCTTTATCATAGTCTTCTATTAGAGTTCAATTTGGCCATATTTTACATCGTCATAATGGTTATACAAACTCAATAATCTAAACAATATCCTAAAACATGATACAACCATCAATTCATGCTAAAATAAACTATCATAAAAATTAAGAAATATACAAGTGAAACAAGAAAAATTCAGGGTCTCACAATTACGTTGTTATAATAAGAATAAAAGTATAACATCTAATAATTTATAACTAAGCTACAAATGAATAATTTTAATTAATATTTAAATTTGGAATTAAAGATTACGGTTTGATAGTAAAATAATTACAAAACGATGCAAGTGAGTAATGTAAGTGCAATTATGAATAATTACATTAACAAACCCAAATGCAATCATAATTATGGCTCCCAATTTAGAAAATTGATACTAGTGGCTGAACTTATTCCGCTAACATTTGATTAAGTTATAAATGACTAGTGTTAAGTGAATAATACACACCACAAAATTTGTTGAACTATTTGTCTTACTCTTTTCAACATGATTAGTATCTTACTTAGGGTTACGATGCGGCTCTTATTTTTAGTACTTAATGCTTGAATAAGTCAGGAACCAAAAAGTTTTAACTATTTAAAAGTTAATATGGCATGATATATAAGTCACCATGACAATAGTGCCTTGCAAATGTTGTTTCATTGGTAAAAACTGAGCTAATATTGCATTCTTCGATTTCAATATTTTACTTATTCCATTCATGCGTAATCTTCAACTCCACGCACAAATCGACTTGTTTGATATCTTTTAGAACAATAATTTGATCATATGCACACTTTGACAACAGTTCCAAATAAATCCAACTTCAGTCTTTTACTCATGATATAATAAAATTGTTATCTTACATTTGGACTTCATCTTTTAAGAGCATCAACTCCACCAATCTGAACAAGAGGTTGAGAAGACAATAGGGCATGGCATGTGGACCATGCGACAAAACGTACGCAATTATTAAGCATGCTTGCTGTTCTCAAATTGCTGCATCCTAAACATTATTCCTTTCACATCACCCCTACATTATGCTGGGTGGCATGGGCAAGTGGGTGGAACACTCGATAGAATCTAGCATATTAGTTAGTTATGAGTTATGTCCAAATGTATGTTATTGTATCAATAAAATTATAGCGGCTAGGAAACTTTTGCTAGCCACCCCAACAACAACGGGGAGCGGCTCCCGCTCTTCAGTCGTTAATTAGAATAAATTAGTAACGAGTTACCAGATCATTGATCAATTTCTCATATAGCAGCCTATTTTACAGATAATCAAAGAACACTATTCAGTAAATAACGAACAATAACTGTTAAGGGGTTAGATCTTATAGATGCATGAATTTGATCCATATATATCAGTTTTCATAGATTAAAATTCCATTAAGAAAGTGAATAAATTGATAAATTCTCTAATAATATGATTTCATTAAAAAAACACATATCGATTGTAAAATTGAAACATTATCTTTAGTTTTAATAAACCATATGACATGATGTTAAAACATCATTTAGGTATTTCAAAAACTATAATAAAGTTTTTCTCTTGTTACTTATGGTTTGATGATAATATTTCAAACTGATCAAGCTAGGCATGAATAGATATACGGAGAAATAAAAATTACATGATTTATATATATATTGCAGTTTCCTTTATTTTTAGGCTAGGCCTGGAGATAGAGCATGAATTTGTTACAATTGCATTTATTTTTTCAGTGTAATTACAAGCACTATTATTAGGAAATTAGACGAACATCAAAACAAAAAACAAAAACTGCTCCACATATAGAGGCTATAGCAACTACGAACCTAGGAGAGGCTAGATCAAGTACAAGAAATAACCAAATAGGCCTTGGTGAAAGTTCATCATTGCAGAAAATGTACTAGCCACCAGATCTATCTAAACCCTTAAGTCAAGCAACGACCAAATATTAAAGAAATCAATCAGCTTAGCTTGCACTTTACTTTTCACTTTTGGGATGTGGACCAACGGACACGACCAATAAACTAAAATGAATGCAACCTCAACGAAAAAGTTTAGAATATGCTTGTCTCCTTTGTGGCTGTCCCCCAAGCATTGCCAATCAGGGAATCTGCCCTCTTACACTGTCAATATTCTATCCTCCTGTCATTTTTAATCCTTTAATTATAGTCAAGCATGCCTTGCTAACATCTAAATTTTCACGACGCATTGAAGTACTCTTACCTTTATTTTGGACAAAATTTGACAGATACCCGCCTTGGGATTTGCAGACATATTCAAGCTGTGTGTATCATATTAATCACACACAACGTGACATCGACACATACTCGACGTCTATGTTTAATCAACTTATTTGTTGTGTGCATTAATAATGTTGAAGCCATGGGCCAAAAATATGACTTGTCGAAATTTTTCATCAATTTTTTTACTTTAAAAAATAATTTTGGTATAAATATATAAAAATATTGCCCTCACTGACCATATTAATTTGCTGGTTTGGTTGGAGGTCTCAGCCCAAGGCCTAGGCAATTGAGCTTATAATGCCTTTATAAAAGTTCCCTTACCCTTTCTCATTCTCATAGATATGAGAAAGAGACTAATTAGCATCCCTTAATTTCTGATAATTTAGACTATGCTTCTGATGAATGACTGCTAAAGCTACATGTTCTAACTGCAAATTTAAACGGTTATCAATTTTTTCATTGTGATGGATATCTCGGATGAAATAAACTATAAGAGATATTTGGAGAAAGTAGTACCCAAAGAAAGACATGTTCAATATGTTGTCCGGTCTTTTCTCTGTGTTCATTATATCGTTGTCCGGTCTTTTCTCGGCTTGCTCAATGTGTTCATTATATCATGGTCAAAGTACATGAAAAAAAGTGGTCCCGATGGCATAATAATATAGACTGTGTTGACATGGAACATGAATTAATTGGTTAATGTCGACCCTGTTGTTTAATGTCATGGGCAGTCAGTCCAAAGGAAATTCCGGCTCCGGGAACCGTGGAATTTTGGGGATTGGGAGACCAAACGAGACATGCTAATAATGCTGCCTCATATGCGGCTGTCTTATTTTCACAAGGCAAATGATTGCAGTATTCTTACTTAGTCAGCACACAACATATTTAATTGCAAACCCTAATTATTCATTCAACATCCATGACAGACGGCATCAATGCGCATGGCTTGCTTGTTTAGGGCTTTGCAATGCAAGAAAAGTTTGCATTCTCTGTTCTGGTGTGAACCTGGTCTGTGCTTCTTTTTCCCATTAGTGATGCATCAGAAAAAGACTTGCAAGTTATGAGGATGGATAGAATCCAGAAGCATAAAACCCTAATGAGAAAGGAAAGGCCTTAATGTCAAACTTAGTCAACACCAATCATTCACTTCTTTCCCAAGTTTTCTTTTCTCCTTTTTCCCCGTTCAGTTTAGCTAGCTAGTAGATGGATGCATGATGATTCTGTGAAAGCACGCCCACTCATTTTGTCGAGGGTAGAATTTTCATTGCTTTTAAAGTTATTTTTATGCTTGACTTCAACCCAAGAGACCGCCTCTTACTTGGACTGAAGTCAGTTACGGCTGAACTCTTTCCTGTTATTTTTCTTACTAATTATGACAGAAGTAAAGTTGATTCCGTGCTTCGCATATTTAAACCCCATGGTAATACATTGAATTCACACAATGGATCCTGGATTCTTCGTCCTTGGCTAACCCTTGCCTGCTGCCGGACCTGAGATTTTAATGGTACGTGAGAGAGTGACGCATGCCAAATAGCATATTTATTATTTATACTCCAGAACGGTCTGTTGCTACAGTACGCATATGAAGTTTGCTACGTTAGTACTAACACCATCCTCAAGAACTACTGGAATGTGCTGTTGATTTCTTGAAGAAGAATCAAATGACCTGGCCTCTCCTCCATCAGGCGTCTAATATCTTATGTTTGTAGATAAGCTTCAACTGAACTTTGACTTATTGTCCTTATTCAGGTAAGTATTACAATATCTAGATCCTAAGCTTTGAGTTTAGGGAGGAAGATAACTAAACAAGCTACTACTTTTTGAATTAAGTTTTTCTCATTGATACCAAACAATCTCATCTCTTGAAAGTTGAATTGAAACTAGCTGAAATTAAGCTGATTGGCTACGTATTTATGGTGTCTGCATCATATTATGCTGCTTAATTAACATCTTCTCAGTTATAAATTTTGATTTGATGTTATTGATGCATTTATGCACCATTATTAAAAATCAGTTGTGACTACAATAACTTTTGTTGACGACCAAACCAATTCCTGCTAAAGATGATGAGACTGGATTCCTTGTTTCGAGTAGTATAAGAATCAAAAATTGGAAGATCAAAGAGAAAAACTAAACAGAAGCCTCCTATAGGAAATGAAAAGGTTAATCTGCGAAGGGATAGGTCATATGAAATAAAGCTTAGTTGGATTGTTAGAGTGTCTCGTATTGTCTAGACATGAAAATGTTAAACAGTTTATAAGTGGTAAGGGTCAGCTATCCACACAACTAGTTCTAGTTATTTGGACAATGATTGACCCAAGTCCAATTCTTAATAGTCTACACTCTACCCATATTAAAAAATTCAATATGGATTATTGCAGGCATGAAAGATAATTGCATCTGATCTAGCAGACGTTTTGGTAGCTGGGACACTAACAATAGCTTAACGGAATTAGATTAATGTTTCTTTTTCTTGAACTACATCGGCTACAACGCTTTGACCATTGTTTGAATTTTTTTTCCATAAAATCTAATATCGTGCGCAAACTAATAATACTATTGAAACCTTTCTTGAAGCCTTTGTAGGCAATCACAAAGGTGACCTTCTTAAGCTTCGAGATGTGGAGGCGGTCAATATTAATATACTACGAGTGCTTCTCGTTCAGGCTATTTCTGTTTTCGAGTATCTAAGTACTGTCATTATTTGCTCTGCCAATAGGAAGTTACAGCTTCAAAAGAGCTTTTCACATTGCTCTTTATAATCCATATAATTAACCACGTATATATGTCATGCATGCTACTATTTTTTTAGTAAGATCGATCGCATTAATTGCTAAGGATTGAAAGTAACATTCTGAATGTGGAATATTATAGGCATTAGGGTTCCATATGAACACAATTACAGTATTTATGATCAATATATCTTTGAATATCTGCGACCATAATTTTAGCCGTAATTATAGTAATGAACTGTTATTTAATGACGACAAAACCATCTGATTACTCTTCAATCTTAGAGAACTTGTACGAGTTGCTTCTCAAATGAGTATACAATCATATATTACTGCTATATTATTTAGCACCATGTATTTCTCAAATTAGATAGTTTCTAACATAGTCACGGTGTATCCTTGATATGTTTAGCATCAATTATCAGCGATCGTACTTATTTGCGGAGGACAGGCAGATCAGAGAACAAATAAAGATGAGAAAATATCTGCAATGTTAATAAGAACAAAGAAATACTAATGATTTAATATTGTTGCAAAACTTGACTGAGTAAACATACAGACCAAAGCTTTTCTATCTTGAACATTCACATGTTTCTGAAGGAAAAGTTTACAAGTCAACAGCATCCCTAAACTGCTGATTGAGGAGAACAGACAATTCAAGTTTAACTTTAAAATGAAATAGCTAAGTCATCTCCAACAAAGCTCAGCTTTATCGTCCACCTGAAGTAGTAAGTTATTTATGTTTGCATCTCTATCCCAACCAGTACGTGTAATTAGTATTCATCGACGTGATGGACACTTTTTTTTTAGTCTGATATCTAAAACAATATCCTTTTAAGTTTAATTATTTACAGAAACTTGGATCAAGGCTTCTTTTCGTTTCTTATAAACTGTCGTTTCTATGATCAGTATGCATCATCTAGAGTAGTTATTATTTATGTTATATGCTCTTACTTCCATATATCCATTTGGTAACTAGATGCTGATGTTGAGGCATATCCTTGCACCATTTCAGGCCTTCCAGATTTGTTGGCAAGTAAATCTATCTCCTCAGTGACATGAAAAGTAGCTGCATTGCCGTAACTGTGGTCCTCAGAAGCATCCTCATGACTAAGTTGAGAAGCAACAAACTTGTCAAGTACCCGCCAATCAGTGACTTGGTCCACAGCTTGGTTGCCACTGCTGTTGTAAATTGAGTTCATGTTTTGTTGATGGCCTTGTTCCAATGGCTCGTCCTGTGTAACTGTAGAGGACTGAAAGTTGCTTCCATTGGCTGTGTTGTAGATTAATCGAGCTAATGAACTGTAATTTGCACTTGCCCCTGGCAGCGGAACTTTAGGGCTTTCCAACTGAGGAAGCTGAATAAAAGGCTCATAATGAGGCATAGTGTACTGAATTTCAGTCTCTTGCTTGCAGGGATAATTCTGATGATATGATGAGTAAGGTTGGGAGTTAAACTGCTTTGGAGAATCGTTTTCGGCCATGAATATTGAAACTTGATCATCATACCAACATGGTGAGTCATACTCCCCAACTTTCTGCAACGTTGGCACTCGCTTCTTGAACACCCTACACACCACCCATCCTTCTTCCTGTTTCAATCCCAATTTTCCATATTAGAGGTACTAATCTTATCCTAAAAAATTTTGTTCGTTCTTTTTGCATGTGGGTGGCTTGGATGCTTTTGCATTGTAAAAGTAATGAAGGTTGAGATACGTGTTTTATTATAACTGCGATGATGAAAAAATTATTAATGAAAAAATAGGAGGATGAGATTAAAAAGTAGAGCATAAAAATTGAGAAGGAAGAAAGAAATATAAGTTTTATTTTACAAAATGTGTTCAAAAAATAAATAAAATATTAGAGAAACAAACGCAATGGCTGTACTAATTGTACAGGAACAATCAAGTGAACATCAATTTAGTGATTTTATGACCATCATAACTAATATAGACTAAACTACCATGCACATCAACAAACAATCTTTGTGATATACATGTCCATGATAGCTATGAAGATCACCAAATTAATGGCTACCTCTGTTTTTCCTACTGCAAATTATAATATATTAATGAAACCATCTTACGTAGCTTTTTGTAGAAAATTAATTTAGGAACAAACGAATCGTGTGTTGCATTGATAAGTTACTGTATGTACTTATACACATATTTACATGTTGTATCCAGCTAGAAGTATGATTTACATGATTGGTACAAATCAGATTTTGTAAAGAAAAGAGGCAGTAGTTACGGGACAATCTTGGAGTATGAGTAGATCCTTATCAGTTCAAGATGCAGTAGTTAGGAAATTAATCTACTTATCAGCTTTTAGAATTTTGATAGTTTTGAATCTCTCCCCAACTTCGAGAAACCATCTCATTTGGTGTATATTGAGAATATGGCAACAACCAGACTGCATGTATTGCACTCTAATCACTTGTAGAAGATGATGTCTTTTATTTTGTTTTGTATGAAATATAAAAAAGTTAATAATAGAAAGCAGCTAATTTGAAGTGGATACTTTAATAATGATTATATTGATACATGATAAAGAGTTTTAAGTTATTTACAATATATAGAATCTCTTATATATATATATATATATATATGTCTTTTATAATTAAACTAAATTAAATCTTAGAAGACAATAGGAAGTTTATTGATTTGTTAAATGCTCATTATTATGATGATATGTATTACATAGCTAAGTAGTGCATGTTGTAAATGATTAAAACAGCAACAATAGAAAAACGGAATAGTCTGGTAATTGTAATCCGCACCAAAATGGTTTAATTAAAGTAGTTACCTGAGGAGGTCCATTTTCGTTCGTTTCTAGTCGATATTCATGCATGATCCAATCAGACTTTTGTCCATTTGGAGCTCGTCCTTTGTAAAAGACTAGCGTCTTCCTCATGCCAACCAAGCTATGCCTACAGTAGATAGCCTTGTCTCTACCTGTAGCTTTCCAAAATCCAGCTTTTGTTGCTCTATTAGTTCGCGTTCCAGTCGGGTATTTCTTATCTTTATGGCTGAAGAAATACCACTCACTCTGCTCTTCTGTACCTATTTTACATAGCGCTAACGAAGCAACGGAAGAAGATCAATATACAAGATAGATGGAACCCAACATTTAGATACTGTGATCCGCAGCAAGATAACTAAATTTATCATAAATTTATTGGAAGATATACCTTGAAGATCCCATGGCTCAATTTTATAAAGATCAACGTCTTTTATGACATTCAGATCAATCCGTTTTGAAGAAACTTTTTTCCTTAGGTAGTAATCCACAAGTTCTTCATCTGTCGGATGGAATCTGAAGCCTGGTGGAACATGCGAAAGGCTACTCATGTCCGTCCTGTAGCTCGAAACCTGCAGTCAAAATGTTGCTGTCAGGACCAGCCTATCTTGCGAGCGTGGATCAAGAGAAGGCCAAAAAATTTGGTATATGTCTCAGAAATGCACATGGATAGAACAACGATCGGAAGAACGTTAACATTACCAATCACTAAATCTTCAATATTACCAGTTATTAATTTTTACACTTGAACTTTTGATTTCACCTTATGATTAATGGAGAGGCATTGAATCAGAGTTCGTTTGCAAAGAAGTGTGTAATCAGAAGCGACTCCAAATCCTAAATGTTGGAAAAATATGCAAAGCGTCCGTGTAGAGTTTTAATTATGCAAATTTTAAGGTGTAAAACCCCACGAATATGGTTAGCAAAGAAAATCAAACACAATCATATTACATTATTGATTGAAATTATGGAAGGGTGAAGTGCAGTTTAAGTCGTGATCACCACGTATTACAATCCCAATTAATCCACCTAAGTATGCTTCACAAACAAAACACACATTTAACTTAATATTTAAACAAAATAATCCAAATCTCAATTTTTTATTTTAGTAAAAGACTTGTGGCAAAGCTGTTAATGCCATAGGATTAGTTACCCTTGTTCATGAAAGATATATTTAGTATAACATAACCGAGACGTATACTTGCTATTTCCAAATCAATATAAGTAAAATGAAGGTGCTTAACAAAATTAAGTTGACTTAGTTCAAAATAAAACCATCAAAATGTTCATTTATCATAATTTAAATTACAATTTACAACACTATTAATTGTGATAATTCTAAATTGGCCAACATTAAAAGAACGTTAGCCAGAATTTCTTTTCATTAAGCTAGGAAATAATAAAGAAATCAGTGATATGTACTTAAGCTGGCTGTTAAAGGGCACTAGGATTCAAGGCCAAACCTTTAGTTTTATAACATAATAAAAATCAGTCATGGAATCAAGAAAGCCTGTCAGCGTAAGTAGGCCAAAACCTCCATTTAAATTCAAGTTTGCCATTAGAGCTACACAAAGAAAGAACACCATGTCCCTCTTTTGATTGGTAAAATCATTTGTCCTTGAATTACTGCAGCCTATGAACAAGAAACCTCCTCTTAAGATTTCAATGCTTAAATTGGCACCTCTAAGTATTTAAACCCACCTTATAGTTAATTGAAGTTTCCAATATAGAATAGATATTATGGAAAAGAAGAAATAAAGGGCCTATATATGTAAACTCTACATTTGTTTTGTTAGCCAGAGAATTTGGAATGAGCTGGTCTGTGTGTTGAGAAGAAAGTACTGTAAGATATTGAGCCAATGCATGACTAGTATATATTCTAAGAACTCCCCATTAATAATAGTCGAGAAATGCAATGTTATTTTATGAGAGACTAAATTATTTATCACTTAAAATGAAAATAAAAGGAATAATATAGAAATGAAGTTTAAGGAATAATAAGAAAGATATGAAGTATAAATGAATATCGAAATACATAATTGTAGTTAATTACAATAATGATTGTGACAGCAATCAAATTAAAAATTCAGTATCACCTTTATATGTATTCACATCTCCATTCATCCAGTTATCTTAAATAAAATAAATAACATTTTAGATCAACGTTTCAATGGTAATCAACTACTTAATCCTCGATTTTCTCCACTGAGAAAAAGAAAAGAAAGAAAAAATAGATAACCAATATGCATAAATTGATCTATAAAGATAACTCACACTACACAGCACATATCATGCATTCTTAGAAGTTTAGAGCTCGGAATACAAGCGAAGGATATGGAAGGACAAAAGAAATCCACTATTCAGAATCTCAACCACGGTTCTTTTTTTCTTTTTCCTTTTACTAAGCAAATCAGAAAGAATGGCTATCCAATAAGTGTTAAAGATCTACTACAAGGTGAGATCTATTTAAAGATATGAAGACAATACCAAGTACACCCCAAACTTTGTCGTCACAAAGATCATCAAACAAATAAAAGAGGATAACATGTGACTTTTGAAAAAGAAAAAAGAAAAAAGAAACAATGTGTATGAGATGCATAGCATTTTTGCAATACATAAAATGATCTAAATCTATGAGAACAGTTTGGAACTATAGAGAGCAACAGTTGAGTCGATCGCAACTAGTAAGTAGTGATGAAAGGGTAAATAATTGAAGACAAGCAAACCATATATGAAATGAAGAGAAGAACAAGGAAAAGAAGTAAAGAAGATGAAGTAGAATAAGAAAGAGTTGATGGTGGTATAAAACCTTGATGACTCTCGAGAGTTTACCCTAAACCGAGTGATAAAGAACCTTCTTAGATCTGGAAGACTATGAATCCCAACTTCGTCCACCAATCAGTTTATAACAAGAGTAAAGGATACACTTCGAGCTAGTCAACTTTTTATCGCCAACCCTATCTTTTCAACTTTTGCTACTGAATCAGACAAAAATTCTCAACACACAGAAAGATAAGGAAAGAAAAGAGAAACAAATCGGAAAGATAAAAGTGATCCTCGGGAATTGAACTCCAAATGCTTCCCCCCTCAGCTGCTGTACTATGTCAAGGTCAAGGAAATGTCTAGTAATTGTCCAAAGAGAGCAAAAGCGAGAAAGATAGACGAGAGATCAGATCCCGAGGAACGGAAAAAGATGAAAGTTGAATAGAAGGAAGGATTGAGAGAGATAGCGAGGGGGACAAGGAAGGGTTAAGGGAATGGGGAAAAAGAGAAGATGTACGGCTAAATAAGCAAACGAACGAAGCGAAACACAACACAACACAACACAAATGCCCTAATAAAGAATATCTTTTCTTTTTTCTCTTTTATGCTTTAAGTGGAAGTTTGATTGCTGCAAAAGCTTTGTATAGCTAAAAGGGACATAGATAATGGCACAAACCTTCTATTATATGGTTTCAGAGAGAGAGAAAGCGAGAGAGAGGTGTCAACCTCCACCAGCAAATGATAAAGACTAGGAAGAGTATGTTCAGCTTTAGTTCTTAAGGTTGAGGGAAACAGGAGCTTATGATGTGAGTAGATAAGCCACTGGTGAAGACAGTGTTACTGTTGAGCCTTTTTTATTTATTTATGAAACATAATATTTTTTTAAATTTCATAAGGGAAAGGGATGAAACTTCTAACACTTTCCTCGCCTAAAATGATGCCAATAACTTGATGGGAAATACCTCGGGTCACAAAAATTGGTGAGAAAGACAACGGACGGTGCTGTTCTGCAATTTCTTTTTTTTTTTCGGTCTCTGGTCTACCAGGATATCCATCGGCGAATCTAGTGACTAATCCTCTCGCTGATAAGAAGGCATCTTACATGATAGGACAGCTGACCTAAGAATTTAAAACTGCTCCATACTCAAAGCCAAGGATTAGTAAAAAGTAATCTCACTTTAAAAATTAATATAATCAAATTAGTGATTAAATGTTAAATTTACTTCCTATTTTTAAAGTTGAGTTCATCATCATTTTAAGTGATAATTATTTAAGAAACCCTTGATTTATTTTGATATTTCTTTGGATTCCAGTACTTTTAATAAGTATACCTATCATGTAACAAGCTAGATATCTAAAGGAATTACCAATTACGGTGAAAATATGACAGCATCATATTAATGTAGCATTTGTGTCTACTTAAACAACACCATGTGATTCTAGTTAGTAAATAATATTTAATTTATTGAAAATTTTCTAATATATCTTAATTTCTTCCGTTTGTAAGCAATAAAAGTTTAACACCTGGAGTACCCAATTTAATGGATTTTATATTCCATGTTATCAAATTTCAAAAGAGTACTTATATATAAAGAATTTAAAAGATTGAATAAAATGAATACAAGTTTCCATCTATATATATAGATTATTTTATGATTTCAGGTTAAAGAAATTGTGTTAAAGTTTATGAAAAAGAGAATAATTTAGTAATAAAAATTTGACAGAATAATTTATTCTTATTTAAATTACAACATTAAAGCAACATAAGTTTTAATCTTTTGAAAACATCCAAAAGTACCTTTAAGTTTAAGGTGAAGAGTATAATTATTTATTTCTATTTTACCAGGTTACAAACAGAAAACGGAAAGGGGCAGGAGAGACATTGTCTTGATATAATTTTAGGGCGTCATCGATTAGACATGTGATATTTTTACCGGGTGACAGTAGAGCACTCCTTCTCGCCCGCTATTGGTTGCCTTACCATTACTCCATTCCAAGAGTGTAATGTATTTGTCCGCTTCATTCTCCCCCGCGTGGTGAAGGCGATCGGAATAATGATGATTCTCTCCATAAACTTGTACTAATTAGTCTTCCAAGATGTTTGCGATTAATATTTTATTCAATACCAAACTATTTGGGAACAACTAAAATCTACATTAGGTGCGTTTTGTTCAGAATTGAATGGATAAGAATTCGCAAGCATCTGACTATAAGGATGGAGAATCGGAATTTTGTTTTTCAATTCCATGATATTTAATTAAAATGCATTGAGACAGGATCCACCTAATTCGTACCACCCAAGCACAAAGTCGCAACAAATTAATTAAAAACACAATAAGCTACTTATTCCTTTGAAAAGTGCAAATATTAATTTGGAGTAATTATGTAAAGACGTGTTTTTACTTTTTAAGGTTTGGTGGCATTTAAGAATTAAGATACTTAAATATTTGCCCAAGCCAAGAAGTCGCCAGCAACTGCACGCGACTTCTGGTTGGTTGGTCTGTTCATCACTCACTCAGTTCTTAGAAAGCTTTCTCTACCATGGACCCCACCAACCGACTCAATGCATCAAGATAGTGACGCTCCAAATTCATAAAAAGATTTATGTTACCCTCCAATACTTAGCTTGGCTCAGCCAAAAAGCCAGCAGAATAAATAAATAAATAACTATTATTTTCCTCAATTTTACGGTGGTGGAATGTGGGACCCACCAGAACGGAATGATGGATTGCGGTTCGTGGCGGCTGACGGTCCGGCGTGTGCATTAAGCTCATAAAAATTGAGTGGAGGCCGTGGGGCCCATCTCGCTATCCAATTTGGACCCCACCTTTTTTCTTCTTCTTCTCCATCCCATTGCGACACTTGTAGTTTTGTGAATAGAAAGCTTCAAATGGATTATTTTTTGATTTATCCAAGTATGGTTTTGGCGGGCAGGGCTGCTTGTGCGTACCGATAAGTCAAGCTATAACTTTCCGGCCTATCAGCCTCTGACACGACCTTTAAGATAAAGGGATGTTATTTGTGATTAACTAAATTATTATATGCATTGTAGGTTATAAGCTCGTAAAAAGAATGAAGTGAATCAAAAGTTTTGTACGTGATCCAAGTGTCATCTTTTGTCCCTATTACATCCTTGTGTGCCACCTTTCCTTCAAGTTTGGATGTTTTTTTGTAAAATCTCACAGTTCAGATTTTCAACTTTGGACATTGCATTCCTATTTTACTTTTGATAGTTAACGTGAAGTTTATTTTTGTAGTAAGATGACAACAAATAGGATACACTCTATCAATATATATATATACACACACACACAACTAATGGTTAATATAAACTCAACTTACTTTTTCTTACGAGGACAACACCAACATTGATACAAGACATTGGTGGGATAATACTTAACATAAAATTTATTTCCTTCTTGTCAACATTACCTTTTAATAGGTATTAGAATTACAATTTGTATCTTATTCTTCTCCTCGTTTATATAATATAGTCCTAAGAGTTTCTAATGTTCTTATAGTGTAAACATGCCACAAGGATAAAGACAATGCTATTAAAGCTAAAGCAAGGTAGAACGAGTTCCCAGAGGGAGTTCAATGCAAAAACGCAAAAAAAAAGGTGGAGTAATATGTTTTTGTTGTAGCTGAAACAGACACATTATACTGTTGTGGTGCTCCATGCTCATTACAAGGATGGGCAGTTAGCGAAACATGTCCCATTACAAATTCCCAAGTATAAAAGGCTGTAGTGTCCCTTCTTATCCCTTCTTTTGTGACATGTTCATCACATAAAATCCTCTGTTTTAGTTACAGTGTTCCAACCATATTTCATTAAATCTTATTCATATATTTATATAGACCATACATAAATATGTGGATAAGATTTAATGAAACATGATAAGAATATTATAACTAGAACAAACAATCTATTCCCCATGTTGATGGCCCAATATCGAATGTTTTATCTCCTTTTTCTTCTTTATTTCTTTTTTTCCTCTTCAGAAACTATTTATACATGTATTTTCTGTACACAAAATAGAAAAAAGTTTTGCATTATATAATTAAGTCACCGCGTGCATTCCCATTGTTTTTTAAAATAAAGAAAATAATATTAAGTTAATGAAATACTACACGCATTTCCAAAGCTAAATAAAGCTGGAAACATGACAAAAGAGTTATAAACTTTCTAAGATTTAAGAAATATGACAAGGCATTAAAAGAAACTAAGACCAAGAGTTACAGGTCAATTTACATTTCAATATCAGCTAGAACGGAGCTCATATAAGCTTAAAGACCATAAGCAATAATGAATTGTCATATCCATTAATGGAGATGCCGAGACTTACTTTGAAACATAAGCATGCTCATTTTCTCTCTAACAAGAGTATGTGCTACAATTCATAATCAATTTAAACATATTCAAAACACCTTAATGAATCAATCTAAGATTCTCAACCTATTTTAAGAAAATCTGGACTAGGATGAGATATAACAATTGGTCTATATAAGGAGAACAAATGAAACCAAAGAGATTTAGAAAACTAATACGAGTATAGTATGTAGATTAATAGACTAAAAACATAGAATACACAAGTTGTTCTAAAACTCTATTCCTTTTAGCATTTCAAAAGTGTTCAACACGCTTTTGATGGCAAGCTAAAAAATGAAAGAAATTTTAAAGTAGTATTCTTTGAATCATATTAATTTCCACCAAGAAAAATTTGATTAGGCCTCCTTACTATATTTAAAAAAGATTTATTGGTCAATTATAGAAATTATGTTGTAACCAATTAACTTTATCCTAAGTTTCAATATGTAGATTAATTAAAGTTTAGTATATGCTCCATAAAATGATTAAAGCCTCCAAGTATATATCTCCATTGTCCATCAACACTAAATGAGTTAACTTTGAAATTAAGAGGAATTAAAAGTCTAAGATTGTTTTGCCCTTATATAGAGAATAAGGGTCCTAAGTCATTCTAATTTTCAAATCGAAAATAAATATTTTTCCATTCTCAATTATAGTTTTTACAAACCGGTGTAAAAAGACTCTTAACCTTAACATCTGATTCAATGTCCATGAATTGCTCTTACAAGGCTTGATAAACTAGAAGTTTTACTCCTTGATGATATAAGAATGAACCCGTTTAACCTAAATAGATTCCTTATCTAGTAAGAGTTTCCAAATTTTCTTTCCTATAAGCATCAGGTTGGAGTGTTTAATGTAATATGTCCATAGAATCTCTTCCATCAAAGTACATATCTTAGCTCATCTTACTTTGGCTCCACAACCATTCTCAAGAGTCCCTGATCATCTAAAGCTCTTTAAAGTCTTTTATACATCCTTGTTGATTTTTTAGGCAAGTATGAAAGGGACTTCTCTTGAATATTAAGATTGATCAATACTAACCTAATAAGTTTTAACATACCATTATAATAGAGTAATATATTATCCCAATGTTATGAAATTGACTCAATTAGAGGCTTGCAATCAAGGTAGTTGATCCTTTTGTTAGTGACAGGAATCCCAATGTATTTGAAAAAAAGAGCTTATAGCTTGTGTTAAGGGATATTGGATAGAAAATTTGTTAATACCTATGCACCAAAGGAAATATAAAGGTTGCTGTTGGATTTATTAATACATCAACATAAGATAAGTTGTAAAAGTTCAATCTCTTTCATTTATAGTGAAACTTGGACTTAACCGTTAATTTATTTTGTGAGCTGTTAATTTGGCTAATAATTTTATAAAAATGATGAAAAAGTAAGGTGAGATAAGGTCACCTTGCCTAAAGCCTTTAGAACTTATAAATGAGTAGGATGACTCTCCATTAATTAAGAAAGCATAGGAGGCAATGGAGAAGCGCTTCTCTAACAAATTAATAAATTTGTTAGGGAAACCATGAGTTTGTTGCACTTCTATTAGAAAATTCTAACTAACATAATCAAAAACCTTTCAGAAGTTTATTTTGAGAGAGCAAATTTCATGGATTTTTTTCTTAGGTAACTTTTGAATAGCTTTTGAGCTAGAAGTAAATTGTTACATATACCTATGTTATGAATAAAAGCTCCTTGATTTTGGTTAATCAAGCATTTTAATATCTCTTTAAGTCTAAAAGCTAAGAGTTTAGATGAAATTTATAGACTACATTACAATAAAAAAAAATGGGTTTTAAATTGTCTAAAGAAGTTAGGTTTGGCTTTTTAGGGATAAGGATGTTTTGTTCAACTCCTTGAGCATTATAGTTGAATGAAACAATTCCAGGATTAAATTAGAGCTTAACTCGCTTAATTAAGTGTTAGGTCTTTTAGAAGAAATGGGCATTGAGCCAATTAAGGCCTAGAGACTTGTTAGGATTCAAACTAAAAAGAGCATTCTTAATATCCCTTACTTTAAAAGGTTTCACTAACATTTCCTTTTGTTTAAGAGACATCATACTAGGAATGAAGTTTCTAATTTTGTGAAAAAGTAAGCTTTGATTATTAGTATGACCTAACAAATTTTTGAAATAATTGTAAACCAACATTTTTAACTTATCCTATCCTTAAACAATTTCATGCTTACCATTCACTAGTGAGCATATATTATTTTTATTTCTCTTATAGAGGATAGAATTTTGACTTTTTGTCCCCTTTCTAAGCCATATGACCTTGGCTCTTTGCTTTAATAAGGAACAATGCTTTTGTAAACAATCAATGTAAGAATTAAAAGCCTCTCTTTCTTTTCCTTTTAGGAGGGGTCCCTGCGAAAAGTATCAATTTCCACCCGGTCCTTGTAAGTATTTTTCCTTTTTTGCTTGGAATAACTTCTTTAGTTCCTTTTTAACCACCTATAATTTTTTTCATACATTTGAAAGAATGAAAACCCTCAACCTCAACTTTCAAACCATTAGTCACTGCCTCCTTAAACCCTCCACTTTAGTCAATAAATTATTGAACCTAAAAGGGTAATTAAGGTTTAGAGATTTGGCATTAATTATGATTTCAGCCAAAAAATGATAAAAATATAAAGGGATATTAAAATAAGCCTTACTTCTTGTGAAAAAAGAAAGTGAAGAGGGATTAAGGCTCTATAATATGTGCTTAATTGATTATATATTTATTCCATAACACTTAGTGATTATTGCTACAAAATGTATAAGACATTCACTTTAGTTCATATTTGGTTTTAGGTATAATTCGGAAGATACAGAACTAAAATGAGTTGAAAGCACATTCTTTGAGCTATCTTCATGAGATTCAAACTCACTTGTTTTAAAGGAGAAAGAAATAGAAGGATTAGAGCAAGAGGGGACAAGAAAATATATATAATGAAGGGTATATGTTGAAAACATCAAGCACAAAGAGTGTAGAAAATTGCTCACACCCATGACATGTATCTCACGCTCATGAGCCTTCAAAGAGGCCATTCACGACCATGAGTTAACCATGCACGCCCGTGACTGTTAGACAATTATCCCGAACCCTATTTTTTAGTATAAAAAGAATGTTTTGATGGCAAAATGGATATGAAATGTTTATGAAACATTTGGTGGAGTGATGTCTGGGTTTTGTAAGGGAAGAAGGGGAAAACCTCTCATCCTTTGGAGACACTTAGAGGGATAACCTTCTTGACACCGGTTCGGAGGTGATGTCGATGCCAAAGAACCTAGTTAAGTATTATCTTTTTATATTTGTTGTTCTTTCTCTCTCTAGGAATTGTTTAGGTTATCCTATGCTTATGGATTTAGGTTTTCATACATGAATGATCTTATTCTCGTTATCATGAGATTGTTTATATATGAACCCATTGCTAGAATCTTGAACACAATCAGTAAATGTTGTGTTTGTATATTACTAGAATCTTCAATATAATTCATAATTGTTATTTCGAGATTCATTTATAGCAACTAATGACTTCAAATCATTAGGGATGCAATCCATAATTGTTTTATTTTCATTTGGTGTCAAATCATTAGGGATAACATAACCCAGGTTAAATGACCCGAGCGTATGTGATTGTTATCTTAATTAATCTATTTTCCTATCTCGTAATGCGACTGTCTAATTAAATCTAGAGAGCTTATTCTAGTTTGTTCGATAGCTACGTTTGGTTAAAGAGCTTGTTTTAATTGAATATGACCTAAGAGAAAACCAGGGTTAATAGAGCTTATCATTAACCTACGATTAATAATTGCTAGGAGAGGTATGAGAATAATAATTCAATGAAGTATGTCTAATTGTGTGTAGTCTGAGATTAAACCGATGATCGGGCCTCTAATGAATTCATCACTTTTCACCATTTTTAAATGTTTTCTTTACTTTGCTTTCGTTAGTTTAGTTTCATTTATTTTCATATTTAAAAGCACTGATTATTTTCATTTCAAAAGCTAACCGAACACTTTTTATGGGATTGACCTAGAGTTGTCATTAACTATAGTTTTAGATATAGTTATTTTGTGTAGCGTTATGACATGCTACCAGGCTCTATCTAACTTTTTCCTTATTAGCTAGATCTCTTCTTGTTTATTGCTCCAAGTATAAAAGAAGCCATCATACCTTAGGTTAGATAATTTATAAGTATTTAGACATTTTAAGAAATCTTAATTTTATAATTTACAATTAAGTCTTTCCCCTTCAGCTTCTTATGATAAGAGGATACTATTAAGACTGCCAGCATTAGCCAAGGGGATTGAATATAAGAATTAATGAACTCTAAATCTTTCTATAATTGTGCCCTCTAAAACTTATGATTGGAGGCATAGATAAAGGCAATCTTTAAGGGATAAGGTAAGTGATTTATACTAACACTTAGATAGATGAACTGATCATACATGAAGTGATTATGCATCTTCACTTTTTTAGATTAAATCCCTACTAAAATTTTGTTATTATAATGTTAATTATGATTTGTAATCATGGTCCAATATTCACTTTCTTATATTAAATCCCTACGAAAATTCTGTTATTATAATGGCAATTATAATTTGTAATCATGATCTAATGTCTACAAATTTCCATTGCCAAGAACAACAGTTATTATACTTAACTTGAGTCTCTAAGATCCGTTAAGCAAGTTTTATATTTAATAAAACTATCAATACTTGCAAGTATATAAATCGTATCTTTTAGTATAAGAGGTTATCATTCTCACAAGGATTATAAACACTTAAACAATTTGAATCTAACTTTGTATAAGGTATACAGAAATTGATTTGAATTAAAATAAAATAACATAAATTAAATAAACAAAACAAGTAATCAAATAAATAGTGAGCTGCTAATAAAAATTAAGGTTTGATCAATATTGAGTACTTAGAAACTATTCTTTCCCTATTTTGTTTACTTTAATTTTGTTGATTCAATTTATGTTTGAACCTAGATTTCCTAAGGTTTTGATTACTCTCTTTCAAGGTCTAATCAATTAACCCTAATTAAATTCAAAATTTACAGATTTGTAATCTCTCAATTCACAAAACTATTCCTAACTTATTCAATTAGATATGAAGTAATATATTAGACAATCAATTTCATAACCAAGATCTCTCTTCGATTGATCCCTAATTTGATAATTATAGGTCTATTAAGTTGTTAACTCTCGTTGTACAATCTAGCACTAATTACTTTGACTCACTCTCCTAATTTTTTTCCAAGTTTATGCCTGAAAATTATCATAAACATCTACATATGTATTGAAATCAATACTACTAAAAATTCACAGAATAATTCCTAATCTAGATTTAGAAATCCATAGATATGTTTAACATCAAAGAAATCCAATTACACATCAAGGATAATGAAGAAAATAAAAGGAAAGAATAAAAGCTCTGTTTGACTCCTTGATTTGGAATGCTAGAATTTCCTGAAGCTTTTCTTCATCTCTCCACTTTAATTCACTTTTGATTTGTGACTGCTACATTTTTTGTTGTATTTCACATTCTTACATAGTATTTTAGGGTTATGGGGTGGTGTCTAGGGCTTCTCCACTTTGTTTGGTTTCAAATATAGCCCTAAACCCTAAAAAACACAAAAACTCACACCTGGAGACCTCCTGTCATGATATGCTCCATGCTTCAACCTTTCTGTCATGATTGTGCTCCTTTGTCATGATTGTGATAAAGCTATGCAGTGCCCCATACACGTCTATCACAATTATGTTCCCCATACACGATCGTGACACCCTTTATGCAGCCTCCATCTTTTTTATTCTTCAATGCCCTAATTTCCAACACTCACAAACATATCAAATACCTCATGAAACATAAAATTGAGATTGAATGAATGCTCTAAAACACATAAACACTTAGAATATAATTAAACAATCACAATAACACAATTCTAAACCTATACATACGATAATCATTTAAGAAACACTTGAAAATACACTAAAACACTAACAAAACATAGTATGATCTATACCCATTAGGATCCCAATAATATAAGGTTTCTTTAAATTCAGATAGGTATATATTAAGCTACTTCATTTTGGATCAATTCATATACCTTACGTTCTAAGAAATAATCATTATATAGAAATTGGGGCAGTGAACCCTTCTTTGTTTTCCTACCTAATTTCCTTCTAGTTTTGGTGCCTAATTTATCATCAGATAGGTATAGAATTCCTTTATCAATTCATTGTTTTTATCTTTGCCATCAAGAATAATAAGGGATCCGTTTAGCCAAGAACTTGTTTGAGCTTCCTCATCTTAAATTTTCTAGATGTTTCTTTAAGCTTAACTTCCTTAGTTTGTCTTTTTAAGTGGGAACTTTAAATTGGTTTTGAGTTATATCTTGCTTGTGGATTAATCCACACTTCAGAGGATTAGATATCATTTAAAAATTATCCAAATGAATGGTTTCCTTGAATGTCCTTGTGTCCCTTCTCCTTATGTAGGAGGTTTTTCATTTACAATCAAGCTTTAAGCATTAGAAATTAGCTCATGATTTTCTTTTAAAACTAACCTTTTACTATTGGTCTCCAAATCTTTTTCACCTACTCAGTTGACTTCCATTGATAATAAAGTTTCTTCTCTTCCCCATAAGACCTCTTTCTTTATTTAGCCTAATAATCTTAATATTATTAGGAATCTTTTTTTAGAGATGCACTTCTAAATAGTTTTAGCATAATTGATTATTCTAAGATTAGTTGTATCTTTATCCAAGTATAAAGTCCTCCCAATAGAGCTTTCAAGATAGCTTAATATCATGGTAATAAAGTACCCAAGAGAGATAGTGCAAAATTTACCTATAGGGGAATGAGCTTCGTATTGGATTTATCAAGTGTAAGACTTGGCCTCCATCTTTGAATCATAAGAGGCTTCCCCAAGATGGGTTATTGATAAGTCAAAATTGTGTAGAGAATTGTGGAATGATTTGGATTCATTTTGACTTATTTCCTTGTGGATTTGAAGTTTATTCAGTTAATTCGCTCATATTTTGAGTTTATTACTTAATAGGTACAAATGGTTGATTTTGGAAAAAGGGACATAACTTCCCTTGAAGATGCCGGATTAAAGCCAATCGAGGAGGATGGCAAGGAGAATTCCGAGCCCCACAACTCCTAAGAAGAATCTGGGAAGAAATTATGGCAATTGGGAGGTTAAAGGCGTCAAAGTGCATAATTGGGTCATGTCCGTTAAATGGACACACATGTCTGTTTAACGGACATCAGACGACAAGAGGACTCCTCCAGACCCGAGAAGGTCCGTTAAACGGACATCACGCAACAACAAAATCTTTCAGACCCGAGAAGGTCCGTTAAACGGACATGGGCGGCCAGCAGTCCCCTGTTTCGAAAATTTAGGTTTTTTGGGACGAGTGGACTATAAATACTACCTATTTCAGACCTAAGAGGGGGGCTGGACACAAACAACAAGATAACTACTTCTGGAGGCACAACGAAGGGGAAGATAGAGGATTTCTAGGGATTGACCCAAGGATTTGAAGCTTTTATGCTTGTTCCTCTGCTACTTTCTCTCTCTACTCTTTCTAAATACTGAGCATTCTTATATGTATGTCTTTGGTTGAAATGTGCTGGAACTAAACCTCATTTAGGGTGAGGGATGTAGCCTATTGGAAGAGAGCCTTGTATGATATGGATGATTGAATGTTTTTAATGAAAATTTATGGGCTATGTTCATCTTCCTTGAATTTCATTATTGTTTCTATGCTTGATCTTCATAAAGGCATTTTTAGGAATCATTGGGTATGCTGAAGAGTGAACCATGATTCATGCTTAGGAAGTTGAACATCTTGGGTTTAGAGTTAGA
>JANITX010000212.1:60162955-60198894 GCA_027564395.1 Erythroxylum ulei | reverse complement strand
TATAATAGAATAAAATAAAATTTATTAAATAATTAATGATAATATTTTTATATAATTAATAATAAATTGAATATAATTAATAATAAAATAATAAAATTTTTATTATTTTAAAATAGAAAATATAAAAAATTATTTGTCACGGTTATAACTTGAATCGTGACTTTTTAATTGGACATGATTTCTGTTTTGAAATCAGAACGTTAAATCTCCTGTAACAACTATTTTAATATCAGGGAAATAATAGTCATTTATTATACATTACATTTCATTCCTTCTATCTTCCAAATAACATTTCACTGCATTACATTATGAAACCTTCCATCTCTCCCAAAAAACTTTCACTATATTACATTCTATTACATTATAAACCGTTCCGCTCTATTCCATTCCATTCCATTAATTAACATTCAATTAAATAGGCTCTTAGGGGAGGGGGTACCCTTGAGAAAGGGATTAAAATCTAGACCTTCCTCCTCATCCTCATAATGCTCTACATCTCTATCATGCTTGCATACCTCAGAAGGAGATTCAACAATTTGACCACAACAATTTGGTTGATCACCCTGTTGGTTCATTCTTAAGCAAGTAATGGACATAAATCAAAGTAAGCACCTTAGCCACCAGCATTCAAAAACTGCATCAACGGGATAAAACAACAATTAATTCTATTAAGTGTTTGCATTTGTTGTTATATAAGAAAGGGTCATATAGGAAGCAATTAATGATCAGCTCAAAATCAACCTTGATAGAAAAATAACTCCGTCCCAATAATAATGTTCTTCTACACCATTATTCAACAAAAACTGAGGAAATATAATGCAAATTGGTATATTCTAACCTTTGGAAGAATTAGATGAAAGCTTGATTTGGGTTGGATCTGCAAAGGGTTAATTTGGAGATGTTGGAAAAGAGAAGAGACCTATAGCACAACAATCAGTGGTGAAATTAATAATTAAAAAAATAAATTCCATGTTGGATAGTGCAATTTCTGTTATTAGAAGCTTTGAACACAGTTTTTTCACAAATAGTAAATGGCCAGTAGCCCTAGAACTTAAGGGTAAGACAACTAAACAATTGATGTGATGAGCAAAGAATTGAAGGTATCAATTTTGGTCAATAAAGACAAAAGACTATAAGGTTTGATATGTTATAATTCATACTACCGCAACAACCAAAAGATAGATTAATTTTTCATTGTGTTTTTTTTAATTATCAATTTATCTAAAGGACTATTTCAATCAATTGACCATACGCAAGCCAGACATATCTCAAACCAACTCTTCTACCCGTAGTCAACATAGAATGTAGAAATTCCTCAAGTACCTGTCAACTTCTGATATTTTCTGGATTATTACCTGAAGAGATTTGATATTTTTAAAAATGGGATATTCAAATATAAATCACACTACCACTCGCATGCACTAGAGGCAGTTAGAAGCCAACTTCACAACAATTCCGTCTCAAGATAAGCATTATTCCCATAGCAGCAACCAAACTATTTTGCAGTCGAACGTCTAAACCAACTAGGTTACAGATCAACCTCCTAAGCTAAAAAAGCTAACCTAGAGCAGTTAACCAATCCAATCTAAATATAATCCTCAACTTAATAATGCCTGAGCAGAAGCCCAAATAGCTAACTCACTAAAGCTCATAACATGTTACACCATCCTCGAGACGAAGCTTAAGAAATAGTAACAGAAACAACGATTCCGTGATGTTAAACCATAATGATCAGTAAGTAGACGCAAATGCACCGAACCTAGTAACATAAAAATCAACAAACCCCACATTTATCAACGGAATAACTAAAGGAAAAATCCAATCTTGTAACAAAGAAAATATGAATCCCGAAACTGAGTAGCAAAATTAGGCCACAACACGCAACAAGCAGGGGAAAGCTCCCAGTCATATTAGGACGAGCAAATCCCAGTAATAACAACAAGAGCTAGAAACACACATGGAGCCAAAAAAGAACAATACAAACTTAGCAAATGAAAAGACGAAATAGCTAACAGACGTCGGGGCTTAGAGTTTTTCCAGGCATCAACTAATAGAATTTTAACCTTATCCATTAAAGACTTTATTTTGAATTTTTTAAAATATTATGATTGAATTTTCATAAAATATATTAATATAACTAATATTTAAAATAAATTATAAAAATTAATTACCTAATTTAAAATTTTAAAAAGATTTTTGATTATTTAAAATATATTATCCTAATATTTTAACCAAATAGCCACATAACTACAGAGGGATAAATCAAATCTTCTATTTCGGCTATGGTATTCTTATAATGTTTTATTAAATCTCATTCGCGTGGATCCTACATAAACATATAGATGAGATTTAATGGAACAGGATTAGAATATTATAAGTAGAACAGAAAATTTGATGTGATAAAAGAATCGGATCTCTTATTCTAATTATAATATTCCTATTATGTTTCATTAAATCTCATTTATTTACGTATAGATTCTATATAAATATATAAATAAAATTTAATAAAACAAAGTTGAAATATTGTAAGTGAAATAGAAGATTTAAATGATAAGATCTTTTATTTTAATTATAATGTTTTTGTCATATTTTATTAAACCTTATTGATATATTTAAGTAAATATTATATCAATATATAAATAAAATTTAATAAAACAAAATTGATGTGACGTAAGTTAGACAAAAGATTTGATGCGAGGAAGGGATTTTTTAGGTACCTTTCTTTAGTAATAATTACAGAGAAGTCTTTAATCAGCGCACTAATCCACTGTTACCAAACACAGCCTATTCGATCTTCGTGCCCCAAAGAACATTCCAGAACCCCCTTCCCAGCCAGCCTCTTTCGAAACACCAGAACCATCTGGTCTCTCACTCTCCTTTCCTATAATACCCTTAACTTCTCTTCATAATCTCCATTCTGTTTACCAAAATTTCCCCAAGAGACACTCGAGCCCTTCTCCTTAACCTCTTTAATCAATGGCCGACGAAGCTAAGGCCAGAGGGAACACCGCCTTTTCCTCGGGCGACTACTCGGCCGCCGTCAAGCACTTCACGGAAGCTATCTCCCTGACCCCCGACAACCACGTCCTTTATTCTAACCGATCAGCTGCCCATGCCTCTCTCAAGAACTATGCCGATGCCCTCACCGACGCTAAAAAGACGGTGGAACTCAAGCCGGATTGGTCCAAAGGATACTCTCGGCTCGGCGCTGCTCACTTCGGCCTCCACCAAGTCAACGAAGCAATAGCCGCCTACAAGAAGGGCCTTGAGCTTGACCCTAACAATGAGGCTCTCAAGTCTGGTCTAGCCGACGCTCAAGCCGCGGCTTCCAGGGCAAGAGCGACTTCTCCACCAAATCCGTTCGGCGACGTGTTTTCTGGGCCGGAAATGTGGACGAAACTGACCGCCGATCCATCGACGAGGGGTTTTTTACAGCAGCCGGATTTTGTGAAAATGATGCAGGAGATTCAGAATAATCCGAGTAATTTGAATCTGTACTTGAAGGATCAAAGAGTAATGCAAGCTTTGGGAGTGTTGCTGAACGTGAAATTCAGAGCTCCTAATGCTGGTGATGATGTCGACGTGCCGGACGCTGAGCCGCCAAAGGAGAGAAAGGCGGAGCCGGTGAAGGCTTCAAAGCCGGAGCATACTCCAGAGCGGATGGAGGAGGAGAAGGAGTCGAGAGACGGAAAACTGCAAGCGGCTAAAGAGAAAGAGCTGGGGAATGCAGCATATAAGAAGAAGGATTTTGAGACTGCGATTGCGCATTATACCAAGGCATTGGAGCTTGATGATGAGGACATTTCGTTTTTGACCAATCGCGCTGCTGTTTACTTGGAGATGGGCAAGGTAAGAACTGGTATGTGTGTGGTTTTTCTTTTTTCTTTTTTTTGGGTTTGGATATTATGGAATAATAAAACTGTTACCTTCCTTTAAATTGCTAGTATTGAGTTGAGCGGATGATCCAAAATGATACTTTACTATGATAACATGATAATGCTTGAAACGATTCATCACACTTGTATCGTGACTTCATTTCAAGCATGTTGTTGAATTTTGCTGATGGTTTCTTTATCTTTGGTTCATCATTATTAAAATTTTGGTTTTGACCATGGCTATGTTTTGCTCATAAGATGCTGTTGTAGTACTAAAACGGAGAAAAATTACAGCTTGGTGAGTGTTAGGGCTGTATGTTTTATCTGCAATGATGATGATCGTGATGACGGCATAGGTGCTACATGAGTGAAGGGTGGGACTTGAGATTTTAGTATGGTATTTGAGTCCAATGGAACAATGAAAATTAGAGATTGGAAAGTTTAGCTCTTTTGAGTATTTCAACTGCATTGTTGATTGTAAGGGAAGTTTTCTCCTCTCTCCATTTACTCGCCGCCGCTGCTTCTTCTCCTCAACATTTTTTTCTTAAATTGCTTTCACTATATGTTTAGTTTTCAAACTTCACTTTTGTGTACCATTCTATTCATAAGAATAAACCCTGGAGTTTTGTTATAGGATAGGGTTAGTTAGGTATATAGAGTTCAAATGATAACCAATTCTATTTCTGAAGTTGCTAATGGATGGAGGTTAGGTATGTGTTTTGTGTGTACATGACTAATAGTTTAATAATCGAACTTCATAAACTGGATTTGCACCCGGGTGGTGTCTTTGTGCTGCTGACCCACAGCTACAGCTGAAAATCCAGGTTTGTCTCTGTTTACTACTGACGGCATATAGTTCAGTATATGAGTTTACCTTTGGGTTTCTGTAGTGATTCCTTTTTGTCCCGTGTTTATGTGGTCACTTGAGTTCTCAATTTGCTTTTGAATTAACTGAATTAATGCTGCCAGTTTACAATAACACAAGTTAGACATGGGTTGCTTCTGCAATTAAACTTAATTTTTTCATTCTTTTTTTGATATCTTTCTGATTACTTGTTGCATTTTGCAGTATGAAGAATGCATTGATGATTGTGACAAAGCAGTTGAAAGGGGACGAGAACTTAGGTCCGACTTCAAAATGATAGCGAGAGCTTTGACAAGGAAGGGAACTGCCTTGGTGAAAATGGCAAAATGCTCAAAGGATTATGAGCCTGCCATTGAGACATTTCAGAAAGCTCTAACAGAGCACCGCAATCCAGACACATTGAAAAAGCTTAATGAGGCTGAGAAGGGAAAAAAGGAACTTGAGCAACAAGAATATTTTGATCCAAAGTTGGCTGATGAGGAGCGAGAAAAAGGTATTCTTTTTGTGTTCTGCATTTGTTGTAAGATTGTTCCTTTTGACACACATACTGGTTTCTTGTTCTGTATTAATACTTTATGATCATTAAAGTATACTCCTTCATGTAAATTAAAAGCATCATGGTTATATCTCATTCTTTGTCTCCCTGTACAATGCTTTGCAGGTAACGAATACTTCAAGCAGCAAAAATATCCAGAGGCTGTGAAGCATTATACAGAATCTTTGAGAAGAAACCCTAAAGATCCGAAAGTAAGAATTATTTACTAAACTTTTCTTTCAGAGCTTTAGTAGTGAGTTCCTTGTGTAAAGTCGTTGGTTTCTACTTTCAGGCATACAGTAATAGAGCTGCTTGTTACACCAAGCTTGGGGCCTTACCTGAAGGATTAAAGGATGCAGAAAAATGCATTGAGCTTGATCCAACCTTTACAAAGGGATACACAAGGAAAGGTGCAATTAAATTTTTCATGAAAGAGTATGACAAAGCGTTGGAAACCTACCAGGAAGGTCTGAAGCATGATCCTCAGAACCAGGAATTGCTAGATGGCGTGAGAAGGTAAAATCGGATCTGGTGTATAAAATGTCAATTGAGTGCCTGCTGAGAAATATCCCTGAATTGTGCTGTTAATAATGCTGCAGCTGTGTGGAGCAACTTAACAAGGCAAGTCGCGGTGATTTAACACCTGAGGAGCTCAAAGAGAGACAGGTTAGACTTGTGTAGTTTCTATTTTATCTTTCCGAATTGGCAACTTTTGCGAATAGAAAGGGTCACAAGCTTCTTCCATCTGCAGGCCAAGGGAATGCAAGACCCAGAAATTCAAAATATTCTCTCAGATCCTGTAATGAGACAGGTGAGGAGCATGTTTTGATCTGATAACGGGTGGCTTTAAAAGCACAATTTTCATTTTCTTCAGTGTCTTAATGTGTGTTATTGCTGAGTTCTGCAGGTTCTGGTTGACTTCCAAGAGAATTCTAAGGCAGCTCAGGAGCACATGAAGAATCCCATGGTGATGAATAAGATCCAGAAGCTTATTAATGCAGGAATCGTGCAAGTAAGATAGATGATGGAGCACAATAACCAGTTCCATTAACCTGCTGTCAGCCTACTCATCAAAGAATTATATTCAGTGTGAATTTGAGTTACAAGGAACTGATTTATTTTTGTGTATTGAAAAATTTTGAGACTCCATAGACTTTTCATGTCTGCCTATCTCTACCGTTCTCTCATCTGGGCCAGTGGACTGCTTTTTCTTGGATAGGAAATCGTTAATGTTATGTTTCGAGCATTTTTGTTAACTTTGCCGGAAAGAGTCCATCTTTAATTGAAATTTTATATTCAGACATATTTTGGCTGACAATTCTAATTTTTGGTTGGTAATTGGTAGAAATTTGCGGCTCTGCTAACTGCTGTAAAGAAAGAAAAAAAGTAATATATTTTGGGTTGAGCATGGAAATCTTTTAAATATATGGGTTTTGTCTTGTATCATAAATTGTGGTGGGCTAGGGTAGTAGTAATTGACTATTTTGAACTTGCTAAATTTTATCAAGTGAAAATAACCCTTTGCATGTCAGTCAGGGATTTTTGCTATACAGATATCGTCTTACATTTCTTCTGGTCTTTTAAGGGAGAATGAATGCAAATTAAAAGGTATTTCGTTTGAACTCTGCTGGATAATTGGGAGTGGTATTTGTGATACACTGCAGTTTAAAAAATGCAGGCAAATATATCCCAAATCCAGCTGCACCCATTAACTTCCTCAACGGGCTATGAAATTGCTACCATCTTAACGAGCCATAGCCTGGGAACCTGGTCAACAGTAGTTTCTGCAAGTGTGAGTAGCAGGCAAGTGAAGTGTCGGAAATTTACAATTGAAATTATGTCATATTGGAAAGAACCATAAAGAAGGAGTGTTTTATATACTAATATAGGATTTATAATTCAAGAGGGTTACCTCATTAATTACAAGAGTGGTGATTACAAGAGTGGTGACTTTGGAAGTGTGAAGATGGCAATTAGAATTCTATTAGCATCATCAACATGGGTAACATCTGAGTCCAAACTGACATTGAGTGCATATTGACTTTGAGAAGTGTGCGACATATTCTAGACTTGCGTCTCAGTTTGCTGTCTATGAATATGCTTGAACAAGGGCAATACCAACACACTTTTGGAGATTGTAAGTGGAAGTTGTTTAATGAAGTATTGACGATTGCTTACGATGGGTTATATTGCATCTTATATAAGACATGCTTGAAGGTGTGTGTCAAAGAATTACAAGCATTTCAAGTAAACATTTCATCAAATTTGTGACATCGGATTCTCACGTTAGCAGGAAAGGGATCAAGTTATTAGCAAAGACTATCGTTTCTTTACACTGATTATTATGTGGGTGGAAAGTAACATTGAGTGTCTTTCCAATTTTGAAGGTCAACTAGTGAGAAGAAGTCTTTGAGAAGGTACCCTAGTTCAAAATTTCTCCTAGTCATTGTTGAGAGGGAGCTAGAGAATTTTCAAGAAATGTAGCTGCTCAAGGATAAAGATTCTTGGCTTAAGGTAATGCAAAAGGAGATGGACTTAATGAAGAATAATAAGACCTATAAATTAGTGATTTTTTTTCCAAAAGTAAGAAAACATTGAAGAATAGATAGATTTTCAAGATCTAGAAAGATGGTGAGAAGCTAATGAAGCATAAGATAAGTTGGTGGTAAAGGATTACAATCCAAACAAGGGTATCAATGATGAGATTTTTCTCATAAATGGTCCAGATGACGTCAATACATACTATATTAGGCTTAGTTGTTAGTTTAGATCTTGAGCTCGAGCAGCTGGATGTTAAGATTGCTTTATTATATGGTGATTTAAATGAGGAAATTTACAGAGAGCAATTGGAAGGGTTCAAAGTCAAAAGGAAATAGGAATTTGTTTAGAAGTTAAAGAAGAGTCTTTATGAACTCAAACAGGCAACAAGGTAATGATACAAGAAGTTTGATTTGTTTATGACGAGTGGGTATAAGCAAATGTTAAATGATCCTTGTGTATATTTCAAAAAAGATCCTGGTGGCAATTTCATTATCTTTCTTTTGTATGTAAAAGATATATTTGATAGAAGGACATATATTGGCATGATTCACAGGTCGAAGGACAACTTGTCCAAGTTCTTTGACATGAAAGATTTGGGTCCTATAAATCAAATTTTGGACATGGAGTCATTCATGACGAGAAAGCCGAAAAACTATGGTTATCATAAGAGAGGTATACTAAAGGAGTACTAGAAAGGTTCAATATAAAGCATGTCAAGCCAATTAGCATGCCATTAATAGCTCATTTACAGTGGAGCAAGTGAGCATGTCCTACCACCAAAAAGGAGAAAGATGGTATATCCTCGATTCCATGTTCCTTTGGTGTTGACTCCTTAATGTATGCTATAATGTGTACTATACTAGATATCGCATATAGTGTTGGATTGGTGAGTAGATTTTTATCCATTTTAGGAAAGGTATATCGGGAAACAGTAGAGTGGATTTTCAAATATTTGCAAGGCAGTTTCAGTTTGTGTTTGTATTTTAAAAGTGGTGAGTCAATTCTAGAAGCACACACAGATGCAAATATGGCTGGTAATCTCAATAGCAAAGGATATTTTACATTTTTTGCACAACCAAGTTTGTTATATGTTAAGAAACCTTGGTTTATTTAGTGTCCCAAGTTTTTGTTTGCAAACAAGTCACATAAGAAAATATATCTTAAGAATAATCTTTTTGCACTAGACATATAAGGTAACAACGTTTCTATCAGATATAAGAATCATCCATTTTCTATCAGATATAAGAATCATCCATTCCGTGTCAAGACTTATAGTCTGGAATGCAGTTCTTAAACTCATATGCATTAGAGGTCCATTCATTCCCATTTATTAGCACTTTGACCATAAAAAAATAAAAGAAGAAGTGCATTAAAGTTTAGTATAAGCTAGCCTTGTAAAGAGCACTTGATTTACTCCAATTGTCAAATCACAATGAACTTTATTCATCATTCCTAATTCTACAAGCAATGTTCATATTAAACAAGTCCTTGATCTTTAGTAATTGAGATATAAACCAAGAATGAGTAACTTTAATTTTGATTTTCTATAGACTTTTACCCTTGAGAAAATAGGTGTGCATCTACTGAGAGCAAATAGTCTCTTCGTTGTTCAAATTTTTCCAAATTTTTCTAACTATAAGAGTTTTGTTTGATATTAATAATGAAATGATACCTAATTCTAAACTAATTTATTGATAACATATTTGAAGCAAACCATATGCTTCTTTTGACTTTTAAGAAAATGGCTTTTAAAAAACTTATTAAATGAAGAAAGAGCTTTAGCATCTTTCTTTCCATATTCTTTGAGTACTTTAGATGAAACTCCAATTATTTTATAACACTTCTCTATAAAATTTTATGTCTTGAAAAGGAAAAATAGTTTTCGATTTGGTGAAAATGAATGGAAAGATCAGTACACACATTATGGTTATCAGTGGACACTCTATTAGTGCTTTCATATTAGATGATAAGATAATAGTTTTCTTAAGCTTCTCTCTTTAGCAATGCACAAAGAGGTAAAACTTTTAAAAAAAATCAAAAAATAAGACCTTTTATTAGTATGTTATGATATAAAGCACCTAAAGTATAACTAAGTTTGAGATGAGAAAATTAAGGAAATAAAAGGAATTAACACAAGACAAATTTGAAAAAGGAGAGTATATATTTAGGAGAAACTTGTTTCAATCTCCCTAATACACTCCACTTTCTCTTTATTTTTGTTTACAAAAGAATAAACTAATACAATAGAAATTAGAGTATATCAAGGCTAAAAACAGGATGGTTAAAGCATATGAAACTATCTTATATAGATAGTAGTGAATTGTGTTTCTACACAATTCCACTACCATATACTAGATTGTTTTACAGCTTTTCATATATGTGTTATCATTATATTAAGATCTAATGATTAAAGCCATAACTAATTTCCTTTATCAAAGGTTTAATAAAAATAAAGGTGGCTTTACCACAAATTTTGCTCTCATTTATCGTCACCTTTTCTTTTATTCATACAACTTATATATTTGCTAGACAAATAAAGGATCAACACCATATGAATTTGTTGGTATTGATCGACTTTGTTAGCATATCTACCATGTTGTCTTTAGTATGAAATTTCTAAACATCCATACTTCCTTCTTCCACTTTTTCTCTAAAAAATCGATATTGAACTCGAATGTGTTCTATCCTCAGATGAAATGATAGATTCTTTTTTAAGTGTTAAACGCTCTGGCTATCACAAAACATAGCCATCTTCTTTTGTTTGTGTCTAAGCTCCTCTACTAATATTTACAACTAAATTTCCTCTTTACTAACTTATGTAGATGCAATATATTCTGCCTCTATTGTCCAAGTAGCCACAATAGTTACAATTGTGAGGCCCAGTTTAGAACTCCTCTAATAAAAGTAAACACATAACTTGTGGTACACTTGCTTTTGTCAAAATCACTTACATAATTTGAATCAACATAGCCTCTGATAATAAAATCTAATCCTCCAAAAGATAATGTAGTATTTGAAGTATCTTTACTATATTTCACGATTCTCTTTATAGTACTCCAAATCTTGTTACTAGTATTTTTCATGTATGGACTAACCACTCTCACTGTATATGAAATATCTAGTCTTATACAAATCATAATAAACATTAAGCTACCCACTACAGATACATATGATACTTGAGATATTACCATCTTCTCTATTTCTTTGCTAGAACTCATACTTGAAGATAACTTGAAATTTATAAGAAGAGGGGTAGAAATTGGCTTACAATCTTACATATTGAAACGATGTAAGATTTTCTTCAAATAATTCTTTTAAGAAAGCTAAATATTTTTATTGTTTTTTTTCTCGATAAATTTGCATCCCTAAAATATTGTTTGTTAGTCCAAAGTCCTTTTATTTCAATCTCCTTAGCCAAATTTATTGCAACTATTTAATATAATCTACTATGTGCAATTGTGTTAGTTCGCTTTGTTCACGACTACACAAGATCATTTTATGGGAATGTGTTAGTTCGTTCTGTTTATGGACCTTCTAGACCATTTTGACGTGCTTATGTGCTCATGACATGTTGAAAAAATTGATGCATACCTGATTTGCATTTATTGAGAATTTGGTTGAGAATTTGAGAAATGTGTGCTATGTGTTTTCATTGAGATTTTTTGTTACAATGGAGATAAGTATTTCAATGGTTTTGCTTATTACTAGTTATAAAAATTGTTACCACGAGTTTTAAGTTAACCCTCATTCTCCTCCCCCCTATTCAGGTGATGAGCAAGAGATCGAGTAGGTCAAGAGTTACGGCATCACTCCAAACTGGCATACTTTTGTATTTTTTTAAGTTAGATTTTTTAGAATTCAAGGCTTTAGTCGCATTTCAAGCTTTACTAGTTCAAGTTTATTTTTTATTTTTGGTTCTCAAACTCAAATGATGTATTATAACTTGAAATGCCATTAAAGCTTTGTAAAGACTTTGCCTATTAATATGAATGGAATGTATTTTGGGTTTGTTTATGACCACTTTTAAGTTTTCACATTGCGTTTGATGTTTAAATGAGTTTAAGTTTTTGGGAAGTAGTTTGTGTTTATGTTTATGTGTATTTTTGTCCTTGGGATTGAATGAATGAGGGTGGTTGAAAGGATTTATGTTTGCATTAAATAAGGTAGGTTTGCAAGAGGTTTTGGGTTCTGCTTCGGGAGTTTTCGCCGCGACGAGGCCAAGAGTTCGTCACGGAGAAATTGACTTGAAACTTTTTTTTTGTTGGCATGGTGAAAATAAAATTTCAGGCTTGCTGCGGCGTAAAATTCCTGAAGGTTCCAGGGGATTTTCCCCATATGTTCGCCCGCGGCGGCCCCCCTTTGCTTTCAAAGAATTTTCTTCTACTTTTTCAACTTCTAAGCCTCCCTCCATATTCAAGCTTTATGATCCCATGTTCGATGTTGGGCTCAAAAAATGGGATCCAACATTATGCCTTATAGATTGTTGGTATCAATACTATTAAGCTAAAAAAAGTGGGATTGTACGATTCAACCATCCAGGGGGTGAGATATATGAAGGGGTTGAAAAAATAGTATCTTTAGGAAAAATTGAAGATATTGAGTGTAAAATCTAAGTTAAAAATTGGATCATGAAAATAGTCAAAGGCTTAGTAGTGCTAATGAAATAAGAAAAGGTAGCTTATAATATGTACATGCTCAAAGGAGAAACTCTAAAAGAAGAAGTATCTATTGCATTAGCAAGTTCGACAAAAGAATCAACGATGATGTGGAACTTTAAAGTTGGCCATATATTGAAACAAAGATTGAAGATTCTTATAGAACAAAAACTTCTTTCAGGGTCAAAAAGATATCATTATCCTTTTGTAAGCCTTATGTTACTAGTAAGCAATACAAATTAAAGTTCAATAGTTCCACTTTTAAGACAGTGCTATTTTAAAGTTTATCCATTTTTTATGTTTGGCAAGCACCGGTTTCATCATTAATAGGTGTAAAATATTTTGTATCTTTCATCAATGATTACTCTAAGAGATTTTGGGAGTATCTAATTAAAGAAAAGGAAGACATTTTTTTAGTTTTTAAGAATTTCAAAGCACCGGTATAACTTGAAACGAGGAAAAGAATCAAGTTACTATGGTCAGATAATGGAGGCAAATATTTTAGTGATAAGTTTGACATATTTTGTAATCAAAAGGCATCAAGAGGAAGTTTCTAGTATTGTACACTCCTCAGCAAAATGTAGTAGCAAAGGGAATGAACAAAACATTGTCAAAAGATAAAAGAGCAATGTTAAGGACTGCAGGTCTAACTAAATCATTTTGGAAATAGGCAGTAAAAATTATTTGTCATATGATAAATCAGTCTCCATCAATAGTAATTGGGTTCAAGACATCAATAGATATGTGGATTGTTAATCTCGCTAATTATTCATCCCTCCATATATTTGGATGTTTTGCATATTTGATATATAGTTCCCAAAAAATGTCAAAGTTAGATCTAAAATCTAGGAAATGCATGATACTCCAACTCCACATTGTCAAATATCTCCTAGTTAGGACCATTATATTGAACGATGTCTCTTTGTGTAAATTACCCACTAGTAAATAACCATATGTTGCCTTTCATATTAAACACATCCTATAAAGCATACAAAAATGTATGTAAGTAGTTAGGATATAACCATGCACATGCAAAAACACATAACAAAGTATGTAAATAGTTGGTGTATAACCACTACACATTATCAAATAATATATAAACACATTATTAAAGCACATGATTGCAAGTTTAGCATCTAATCATTATTTTTTGTAGAATATTAATGTATACGTAAGAATGGATCTACGTGAAGCAAACAAGAATTCTTAGAGACTAAATTTAGACTCTATTCTTTCATACAATTTGTATCCCTATGTCTCTAATTTACACCAAATCAAAAATCACTTAATTTGGACATCTACAGAAAAATTTATGCCCAAAATACTAAAACATATCTGTGAAGGAAAAATGGAGTTCGCCGTGGCGAACTTTTCTAGAAACCCATTCCGAAGACATGTTTTTCGACATTCTTCATCTTTTTACTTCCCATCTTTCACATATAATCCATCTTAACCCTAAATCACCTCTTCTACTTCATTTCCAAGCTTATTTCAACCTAATATCATTAACAAATACATCAAAATCTATCTTTGATCATTAATCCTAAAAGAGAACACTTGTTTATAGCATTCACTACCAACCTCCCACATATGTTAAGCTATATTTGAGTTTCATTTAACCAAATCCATAAGATTTAATGCATAACTTGCTGAAGCTTCACAATCTTCAAACTCTTCAAGATCTTCACAAACCCTAGCTTTTCTCTTTTTCTCTTCCTCTTCCTCTCTTTCACAACACTCTCTTCTCAAACAAGACAACAATTACTTCTTCTTCTAACTTGTACTCTTAATAATCATCAAATGTCCATTTTGCCCTCCAATAGAAGCCTTATATCTTTTAGCCTTAAGTGACTTGTCCATTTTGCCCTTGATACATTCTTACAACATTAATACTTAAATTTCATAAATCCATGCAATAAAACCTCCTAACATTGACATGCTCTAATTAAACTCCAAAGAAAACGATTTATCTAGCAAGACCACAAAATTTATTCAAATCATGCTTAATAAAATAACTAAAAAAAATTGGGGCCTAACACATAATCATCACTCATAAATACAGATCCTTCTTAGAGTGATTTATATTGGTTAAACCATTATCTTCGAGAGGCCATGTGCTGAATGGCCTTTGAATCCAAAAGCTAGACATCAGTAAAATGATTTATATCTTCTGTCATTGCCTCGCTAAAAAGGATTTCACTATCGTCTGATGTACTCGTAACATTAACTTTTTGGGTTGCATTTTTCTCTACATTCTTCTTATTCCAACACTCCTTGGTGTGCCTTTTCTTACCATAATGGTAACATTTGATATTCTTTTCTACTGCGAGTCTTCATTTAGATTAATTTTAGACGAGCCATGTTTCGTATATTGGGATGTTTTAGCTTTTGGAAATATACTTTATCTAGTTCTGCCTCTGATTTACTATAACTATGGTTAAGGTTGAATATAGTAGCAAATCAAGTAACAACTAAAAAGTCAATGATTAAAAATCTAAAATGATTTGATCAATTCAATCGTAAAAATCTTGAACTCATAAATTTTCTAGTTTGATTTGCTTTAATAATATTTGTTATTAAAAGTCAGCTGATTTATTAATTAATCGATCAATTTTTGTAAACTAACTGGTTTTTGTAAACCAAAATAAATTAGTTAGTTTTCATTTAACAGTCTCCTTCTTCAAATAAACTTCAACTTCTTTGATGAACAAGAATAGTCTCCTTCTTCAATTTTATTTCAAATTCTTCAATTTTATTCACTATTTATTATATATTGATTTTATAATAGTTGATTCTTTTAAATTTTAACCCCTTATCTTACTAGTTTAATTTTCGATCTGATTTTTTAAAAATTAATAAAAGTACACCTTCAGCAACTATAAAGAGAGAACTAACTATATTTTTGATAATATATCAACATATACATTTACTTTTAGTGGGAATTATTTAAAGAATGCAATTAATATTTGAAGAAAATGCAGATCTCAAGTCTAATAGAGTTGTCTAGGTAGAGGAAGATAAGGAAAAGGAGATTATGACACCTACCTACACCTCCAAATTCCTTAACAAGATTGCAAATTTAAGGAAAAAAATTATAAGTGAGGAGGTACCTTTCTTAGTAAAAACTTTCTTTATGCCAAGGTATTTTGATCAAAGGGCAATGACTACTAATGTAGATGTCTAACTAAGAGATAGATGTCTTAACAGAAAGCTTTCATTGTGTGTTGAGGCTTCATTTGATTCTTTTCATCAAAATGATCTTGAGACCACCCTTAGGCTTGGTTTATGCTATTTGGATTCAAGTTGTAAAGATACTCTGGTTTACTTTGTCTTTAACCTATCATAATATTGACCATTGTATACTTGATAAAGAAATTAAGGGATTTGCTGACAGGGCTTCTACTTTGAAGCACAAAATAAGAAATAGTGGATAGTAGTTCTCACTAATCTAAAAATAAAATATGAGTTTGATCCACAAAAATATTTTGATTCTCACTTATGAACCTAATTAATCAGAAAAATAATTTAAATATTATGTTACTATTCATTAATCAATAAAAAAAGAACCACCAGAGCAAAATCACAATCCATTTGAACAACCCAAATCACATAAAAACCAACCTTTTCCTACAAACCCTAATTGTAGAAATTCTTATTCCAGCCTTATCCTAAAATCCTGAATCTCTTAATCCAACCACATTTACTTATACCATAGTAGACATGAGAGTTTTGAGTGAAAGGGTTGTATGGAATCGTAATAGCACTATTAGTGGGTTGGCTAGTATTGCAACAATATACTATAGTTGTTATAGGATGATATGGTCCTTAATTGTCTTAACATGTTGAGTTTTGTGTATTTCTGGTTTTATCTCAATATGAAATGAATAATTTTTTGGTACAATATTTCATAATCAAAGTTTTCATTTGTAAGCTTGTCGCCCAAAATGGCACATTTCCAAAACTTAATCTTTTCTAAACATATTATCTTTTTTTTTTAAAATAATTTTCATATTCTTTTCATAAATCATCAACACAATAAGCTCATACCAAACACATAACACTTTTTTTTTTCAAAGCATTCAAAGAGTTATAATATATATTCATGAAGTAGTTGAAATCATTTATTTCTATCATTTGAAAGAAAACATTAATGGCCTATTACTAATCATATTTATCCATACCAATACAACTAGCTACTTATATGGTACAGTCACCATTCAACCTCCTTCATAAGCATTACTGGATCTAACCAATAATCCCAACGTTTAGACTCGTCACCATTACCTAGAATGAAGATGAGTTTTAGGTTAGTTTATCCTAATACTTACTAGCTTTTTTTCAACCAAGAAGCCTAAGGTGGAAAGGCATACCACATTACATCATGATAGTTCCAGAAGCAAGCTCCTCAATGTAGAACTTCTGAAAGATCCAAACAACCATCATAATATGCTAACATAGACATGGGTTCTCAATAAAGTGCCAATGAATCTTAGAGCTTATCATTCTTGTTTTAAAAGCTGAAATGTTAATGGAAAAGTGTAAATGCAGCTCAAGTAAGGGTTGATTTATAGTCTTTTGACTTGATCATGATTTGTGTTTTAGGAGCTCAATTGTTAATAGTCTTATGTCATTTTTTGTACATACATAGCCGAATTTTAAGTTGTAATTACCTAAAAGAGAGAAAAAGAAGATATCCAACAAAATCAATCATAAATTATTAATTTATAAAATAAAGGGAACGCAAATTTATAAACAAATTTTAAAATTTTATTTTTATCTGTCAAAATTATTAATTTAACTTATTAACTCAAATTGTGATCAATAAAATATAATATAATTGAACTTATTAATTTATTGATACTAATATTGTATAATTGAAATTGCTAACTTTTTTAGTATTAATTTATAATTCACAGAGATTTTAATTTACTAAGCTCTTATTTTAGTAATTATGGATACTAATACTATACCTCTCTGAACAGTTTTTATGATGGTACTATCCCTGGATTTAATTTTGTTTTTCTCAAACTTTTGCTCCATTGCTTTCCGCTATGCTGAGATTAAAGCATGGTCTTCTTCAAACTTTTCATTGCTATTCAACAAGATCAAAATTAGTTTATTTAAGTGTGAGTATCAATTTGACAAAACTACAATGATTCCTCAGTTCCGGGAATATTAAGCAGCAACTTCTTGCTCCTTTGAAGCAAGCTGGTTCTGAATATGTTGAGGGACAACGTCGAACTTGGCTAATTGCATGGTGTAGGATGCTCTGCCTTTTGTCATTCCTCGGAGAGTACTTACGTACTGAAACATCTCAGCCAGTGGAACAAGAGCATCTACCATCTGTAATAATTGAAACCCACTTATTTAATTTGAAGCAAAGAAAACAGACTGATGGTTTTAGTAATTAGAATCACTTCTTTCCTTATTATATCAGCTACAGTCTCCTGAATCAAGATGAACATAGAATAAGAACATGGCAAGAAAGAAACAATTGCTCTGACATAAACGTACCTTGAGACCACCAGGTTTGTCACCAAAGCTGTTAATTTGACCTCTCCTTGAGTTGATATCACCAATTACATCTCCCAAATGCTCTTCGGGAGTGATAACTTCAACTTTCATAATAGGTTCTAGCATCCTCGGGCCAGCTTTCTTAATCCCCGCGCGGAAAGCTCCTCTTGCTGCTAATTGAAATGCCAAGACACTGGAATCAACTTCATGGTACGAACCATCTACGAGAACAGCACGCACATCGACGACAGGAAAGCCTGCCAGCACCCCATTACTCATGCATTCTTCCAGTCCTTTCATCACACCTGGGATATATTCTTTTGGCACAGCACCTCCCTTGATTTCACTTTTGAACTCGTATCCACTACCAGCCTCCATTGGCTCAAATCTTACTGTGATATCAGCAAACTGTCCTTGTCCACCAGACTGTTTCTTGTGCACATATTTCACTTCTGACAATTTAGAAATGCTTTCACGGTAGTTTACTTGAGGTGCACCAACATTAGCTTCTACCTATTATAAAGAAGAAAGTAAATTTAACTGAAAAGCTAAGTGCCATCTTACACCTTTTCACTTTGTAGACATTAGAAAAACATGAACACCAGTTTTTGAAAGCAAGCTTTACAGGAACAATAAACGTGTCAACCATCACAAGACGTGAATCAGAAGAAACAGATGTGAAATGAAAATACATGTGATGCATGTAGGCTCCTACATAATGGCTATATATGTCAAGGTGCATGAATATAATTCCAGCAGAATGTTGACATCAAAAATTGAAGTTGTTAAAATCACACAAGTTAAGAACCATGTGATACTTAAGAGATAAAGCAAATTAGTCGCAGGAGGGACAGAAAGAGACCTTAAATTCTCTCTTGAGCCGATCAACAATTATCTCAAGATGTAATTCACCCATTCCTTCAATTACAGTCTGGTTAATTTCTTCATCTCTTGAGAAGTGGAAAGAAGGGTCCTCCTGTGCAAGTTTAATCAAACCAGTTGCCATTTTGTCCACATCAGCTTTTGTCTTGGGTTCTATTGCAACCTTAATAACAGGATCGGGAAAGTCCATTCGTTCAAGAACAATAGGATTATCAGGGTCACAGAGTGTTTCACCAGTTATGGTATCTTTTAGGCCTGCAAGAGCAACAATATCACCGGCTAAGGCTACCTTAACATCCTCCCTACTGTTAGCATGCATTTCTAGAAGTCTTCCAATTCTCTCTCTCTTTCCTTTGTTTGCATTAAGCACATAACTTCCAGCATTTAGCATGCCTGCATACACTCTAACAAATGTAAGTGATCCAACAAATGGATCAGTCATAATCTTGAAAGCCAATCCCGCAAACGGTTCATCATCACTTGCAGCCCTTTCAATCATCACCTCCGGATTTTCAGGTTCAGTTCCCTTCATGGCTGGTAATTCAAGAGGTGATGGCAGGTAATCGACAACAGCATCAAGCAATGGCTGAACACCCTTATTTTTAAAAGCAGAGCCACACAGAACTGGAACAAAGCTGCCTGAAATGGTTCCCTTCCTAATTAGTTTCTTGATGGTTTCTTCATCAGGCTCACCTCCTTCAAGATACTTCTCCATGGCATCATCATCCAACTCAACTATGGTCTCTATCAACTGAGATCGGTAGTCAAGAGATAACGCCTTGAGATCATCTGGGATATCATCATATACAAACTTCGCACCTAATTCTTCTCCTGACCAAAGTATGGCTTCCATCTTCACAAGATCAATAACACCTTGAAAATTATCTTCAGAACCAACTGGAATCTGAATAACGAGTGGTTTGGCACCTAAGTTAGTTACTATCATGTCTCGTGTTCGAAAGAAATTTGCTCCTAGGCGATCCATCTTATTGACAAAGCAAATTCTGGGTACCCCATATTTATCAGCTTGCCTCCACACAGTTTCAGACTGTGGTTCCACGCCTGCAACACTGTCAAACAAGCATATAGCACCATCCAGTACCCTGAGAGCCCGTTCTACTTCAAGAGTGAAATCAACATGACCCGGAGTATCAATAATATTAATGCGGTGATTGTTCCAAAATGTAGTAGTAGCAGCAGATGTGATGGTAATCCCTCTTTCTTGCTCTTGCTCCATCCAGTCCATTGTTGCTGTTCCCTCGTGCACCTCCCCTATTTTATAGTTTCTTCCTGTATAATATAGAACCCGTTCTGTTGTAGTTGTTTTCCCCGCATCTATGTGAGCCATAATGCCAATGTTGCGGTAATCCTTCAATGGCACTGCACGCTTTGTCTCTGGTAAAAGAATGAACATGGCCATGTTAAAGAAACGCAAAAAAAGAAGTTCCTAGTATCAGTAAGGTCACATGCTTACAAAGGATGGACATCAAGCTAGAACTTGGTACTTGCTATCAATGTTTCCATGAATCTAAAAATAATGCATTGAAGTATTTCTGTCTATAGACAACAGATTCCAGTTGTGTAATCACTGAGCAAAATTTTGTTATAATTCAAGTAGAAAATAAAGTAGCATATGGAATGGCTATGGCTGGAGTCCCTTTTCTTAAATAATATAGAAAAATGAAAAGACATCGAACGGGAAAATACAAATGCGTCATTGATGCCTATTATGTGGGAGGACTACAGTCACGTTGTCACACAATAAGATTGCATCAAAGCTGCTTAATTTCCGAATTTATACCTTCAAACTTTACCACATGAAAAAGAGATTCAAACTTCTTTCACCCAAAGAATAAAGGATTCGAACTTCAAAGTGTTACATACACCGGAGACCAAAACAACAAGGAACGGTCACAATTGTATTAAACAGAAATTATAAAGAACTCTCCACAACTGGGTACAAGACAGCCAATATACATCAATCGGCATAATTGGGCACACCAAAAATCACCACTACTCCCAATCAAAATTTCAAAGACAGAAATAATAAACCGTGTGCAAGTTTGTGCCAAAAGTGTGCATGTATGCTTGAGAGAAAAAGAGAGAGATACCATCAGCGGCCATGGCAAAGACAGAAAAGTTTCTTCTGCTCTGGTGTCGTTGGCGTGAAATAGGCAACTTGTAAAACTGTGAACCAACACGAAGGGTTCCGAAGAAGTGAGAAACAGGAGAAGAAATTGGAGAAGCTCGAGGAGGGAGACCCAGAAAGTGAAAAGGAGTAGAGAGAGAATTACGTCCCTTTCGAGAGCCACTGAAGCTGCAGAGTGGAGATGAACCAGACTGTGTCAACCTCACAGTCTCTGCCGCCATGTTCTGCTAATTTGATATCCAAAGTTTTGAGCTTTCACTCTCTAAGTTCAGTTTGTTGGGTGGTCGTTGTGATAACTAAAGAAAGCTTCTGTAATACGGCTATCTTCACTTGGGTTGCGTAGCTCTTGACCTCAAATACACGTATTCCGTTGGAAACACCCGCACCATCCATCCTTTAAGACTTTTATTTAAAACTGTTGTTTACCAAAATAAAAATTATTATGTAGTCCAATCAATTCACGTATTAATAATACATGAAAATAGACATTCGCGCGGAATGTAGCGTTTGGCAAAGTGAGTGAGTTTTGGTAAAAAAAACGAAAGAAAAAAAAAGTAAAATAGGTACAGAATATTTAATGTGATTTATTTTTAATCTTGGGTTACGATTATGGACAAAATTTATAAAAAAATTTCTACTATTACAAACAATAGGTATATAAATAAAATCAAAATAGTGATTCATAAGGTATTTTTCAACCTAAAAATACTAACCTCACTATTTTGTCACTCAACAATTTTTTAAGAAATTTTTTCTTAACTTTAGAGCAAATATTGCTCTAGTTTTGCTCTTTGTTTTTCTGTAATCTTTTTTAAAATAGGAAGTACCTTATATAGGCATTTCACTGTATGAGACAGCTACCTTGCAATTGTCCCGCAGCTGTCTTTTTACTTATTTTCAACAACTGTGAAATTCGGTGTTGCAATTTTAAAATCATGGAATCGCTCCATATGAGAGGAACCCATCTCGGACATGTAGTCGGATGGTAAGGCTCCTCCATCCTTAACCATCGTTCAAGTTTTAGGTATGAATTGTATTATCCTTGTAAGGAGGTAAAGATTCCTACTCAGCCCGACCCCAGGTTTAGTAGGTTGCTCTTGTAATGGCTGAGGGATAAGAATATTTTGAAAATTAAATTACACAATGCATGAAATGTTTTGGATTGATTAATGATTCTATTATAAGCATATTATTTTCTAAAAGCGATATAAGTCAAGTGAATTCTTAAAAGATCAACCACGTAGAAGAATAGTTATAGATGGATTTAACTGAGAATTTCATAGTTAAGTCAAATATATTTTTTAGAAAATGTAAAAATTAAAAACAAGAAGTTGTGGTTGTGGACTTAGAAAAGTAGAAAATGAGAATTAAGGCGTGTTTTATGTTTGTGGCCTAACGACCAATGAAACGAAGGGTAGCCCTCGAGAGAATTGGGGGCGGGTCTCCAAGTCGATGCATGTTCAGAAGTTTCTCTTTGGGCACATCTTATTTGCAGTGTGAGACCAAATAGGCCACAAATTCTCCACTCCAACCCATATCCACGAATGCCTAAAAGTACTGAAGAGTGGAAGATTATTCCTGAAAGTCCATTTTTTAAGCTTAAAAGTCTATTAAGGAGTAAAAGGTACCATGAGTATAATTTTTAATTGGGTTAATTATTAAAAAATTCTATATTTTATAATTATAACTCATATTTTAAATAGTAGTAATAAAATATTTTTAATTTTATTTTTTACAAAAATAACTTGGTATTAGACTCTCTGTTATCGATTTTGACGTGACAAGTTACATCAGTTATGACGTTAAGTACCCGTTCTTTGTTTAAGCATCTCAATACTTTAATCTATGAGATCGACTACTTCTTTTATAAGGAAAAACATGATATGTGTTAGTCTTTTTATGTTCTATTAATATCCAGTAACCAACGATTGAGTTACCCTTACCTAGATTATATCATAAGTGGTATCTGTTGGACCAGTGGAGGTTGACAAATAAAATCCTTCTATGTTTTGATAATAATAAAATTTAAAGAATTGGTTAAGCAATAATTTCATGTATTTTGTTTGAAATTCAAATAAAGGATTTGTGCAAATCAAGATAGCAATAATCTTCAACGTTCAAGAGATAGACAACGTGCAAATCAAGATTGAAGAATTCAAATCAGTATCTCAACAAACATAGATTGAAGATTATGTGAGATATGTACGTTGGAGCCAGTATTAGTCGACTATAATGTGGCAAGTCGACTAATAATATCATATCTGACAGTTTGTGCCAAGACAAGTTGACCAACATGTTGTAAGTTGACTATAAACATCAGACCTGTCAATTGGATAAATGAACTAGTCGACTATCAGGCTATTAGTCGACTATTCGAAGAGCGGAGATGAAACTTGCATGAAAAACGTTAGTGTTAGTCAACTAATACCTTGTAGATAAGTTGACTATAATGTATTAGTCGACTATCATAATTCGACAAGTCGACTATCAAGTGCAGCTGAACATAATCTGACCGAATCAATTGATTACAAATGGGAAGAAAATCATACTACAATGGCTATGAGCAGTACACAACGGCTAGAAGAAGATCTACAACGACTACAATCATCTTGAAGCCTGCAAATAAATTGAGGAACATCAAAAGATCGGTGATAGAAGTTAAAAAGCAAAGCATACTAATATAGTTCCATCAATTTGCTCTTAGCTTGTTCAATATTGTATTCAGTTGTACTTAGCTTTACAAATTTAATTTTCTATCATTGTGATTATTGAGAGTTGAGTGATTAGTGGAGAATCACTTGGAAGGTAGGATTTGTGCCACAAAACAGATCGGTTGTAAAATGTAGCTTGAGCCGGAAGTCAAGTTATGTTGAAGAGTTCACATTGAACTAAAAAGTGTGTAGTAAAGTAGTTTGCCTAAATCCTAAGTGGGAGCTTAGGTAGAGGACATAGGTCTTAGCACCGAACCTCTATAAAAACAGTGTTTGCCTCTCTTCCCTTCTCTTTACATTTAAATTTGTTTGATTGTTTTGTGTGTATTAACTTCTGGTTTTTGTAGAACTTTGCGAAAAAGTTTCAAATATCTATTCAACCCCCTTCTAGATCGTTTTCACTTATAAGCTCTCAGTTCTAAAATCGATGGTGTATATTTTCAGAAGCACTACAAGAAAATTACAAATTACTAACAGAAAAAATACTGTAGTAAATTGCTGACGGGAATCGATTTTCCATCGATAAATTGTAAAAACGATGGTTTTTTGCGATAGACAAAATATTTGTCGATAAAGGTGGAGGGAAATTATCCCTGAGATTTTGTCGACGGAATAGTAAAATCCGTCGTAAAAATATGAGGCAATGGTTGGCGGAAAAAATAAGCGTCGGTAAATTATTGTTAGAAGCAATTTTCGTCTGTAAATTAAAGAAGAAAATTGTTTTTGTCGGTATTTTTGTTTTTTATTCAAATGAAAATGAAGTCGTTTGGTATTAAACCAAACAATGTCGCTTTGGTTTCAGCTTAAACCTACTCGAAAACCCCCTCCCTCCCCTACTTCATTTTTTCTTCTTGTTTTGTTCTTTATCGCCTTCGGTCTTCTCTTTAGAAATCATCGTCCATCGTCCTTTGCTCTCGTCCATCATCCATCAACTTCAGTTAAGTCGAGGCTAGTCATCTATGGTGCTTTGCTCTCGAGTTTATTCTGTCTGCGAAAAATTTTATTGTTAAATGCTTATATATAAGAATGTCGGTTTTTTTTTTATGGAATGTGGGTATTGTACATTTGTTGAACTGTGGTTGGTTCATTTGTTATTTGAATGTGTTTATGTTGGCGAATGATGGAACAATGCAATGGTTTTGTTATTAGTTAGAGATGAATTCGGTTTGCCTATGAATTATTCGATGAAATGTCTCTTAGGGATATTGGTGAGACTTGGTTAATGCCTAGAATGAATATTAGATGTTGGAATCTAAAGAAAATGCCTAGAGTAGTTCCATAAGACTTGAAATGGAAAATGAAATGACTATAGGTAGTTCTTAGGGCTTAAAACTAAACTAAAATAAAGTGGAATCCCTAGAATGAATATTGGGGCTTTAAAATGGGATCACAATTACTTTTAATTTTTTGGTTCATGAACGCATATCATAATCACTACTTAAGTTCTATCTAAAATTAAAGAAGTTATTATATCATTTTAAGACCACATCTTTTCTTATTTTATCCTTATGAATCTTCTTCCAATGTTGCTCATCATCATATTAATTCAACAACACCCTTTTATACCATCCCTTCAAGTAGCATTCTAGAAGTTAAGTGTTCCCAAAATCCCTTGGCTAAATGTATCAAGTCTAATCCTAATAACAATGTATGACACGTCCTTTGTCAAAGATCTATAATGTACTCCCCTTTAAAGTCTTTTAAGGTTGAAATTTCTAAGAGTGAGACTAGTTTAATCTAAAGTCCTTTAAATATTTTGAACAAAACATGAACTCCCCTTTACCTTTCCCTCAAACGTTTATGATACTAAATAAGGTCCTAAACATATGAATATCATAGTATAATTGGATCAGTATAATAGAACCTTCTAAAACTATATTCATAAGCTCTATAAGGCTGAAGTATCTAAGGAAAAAGGAAACAAAGATCTAATCAAGATTAAGGAGCATTTGGTTCAAATTTTTTAAATTGCAACTTTAATCATCATAACATTAAATTGCTCAAGAAGGCATATGAGATTTGGAAATTATGAATCAAATTAGTTCCTAGTTTAACCTTGTTAATCGATGAAATCACTCAAAAGATAAATATTGTCGTTTATAAGTACTTATAATATGTTTTTCTATTTTTTCAGAAAGATTTTTTTTGGGATCCAAAATTTGATGTTGTAATTTATAATGCATGAGAGGGGCGAGCTCGTACATGTTATAGAGACTTTCTTGCTTCGATACATAAGAATAGTGTACATCCACCATATATGTCTGAAGAAATATGGAGTCGCTGGCAGCAGTATTGAGCATCACACGAGACAATATCTATTTCAGAGCACAATTCTGACGACAAACATGGAGGACCTGACGGAGAGAGTCTACCCGTATACATTGAAAGATCGTTGACCCACCAAGAGCATGCACTTCAACCTATAAGTATCAGAACTTGACACTTATATTCTGATTTTTGTACTTTGACGTATGAAATTTGATTTCAATGTAATTTGATGTATGAAATTTAAAATGAAAATATATGTGCATTATGAAGAATAATAATGTTATAAATGTCTGGTACCAATAATGGCTGTGTTGTTGAGTTAATTTTTTTATCTAACAGGGGGTAAATATCATAAAAATAGAGAAAATTTTGCTAAAATTTTTGTAACTTATAGTTCACTTATAACAATTTATTCTGATGCAAGAAAAGTCTATGGGTAGGAAGCCTACACTAGGCCAGCTCTTTTTGCACACTCATATCAAGAAGCATGATGGTGTGATCTTCATCAACACTCGATGCAAACAACTTCATGTATTTAAAATCTATACTTTAATATTAATTCTTAAAAAATATCACTTATTGACATAAACAATTATAATAATAGGACCAAATACAAGAAAGTATTGAACAACAGTCTCAAACTCTGAAACTATTGATGAGAGTCAGGCATATTTTGATGCAGTTAGTGGTAGGGACTGTCGATTTTGTGAGGGCTGAAGTGGTTAAAACAAAAAAATTAAACCAACAAGAACCCAAAGGATCTTGTCATGCAACCTATTCATATACTGAAAAAGCACATAGTGAAAGCATGTACACCATTATACCTTGAACTTATTCTCCAAACCAAATAGAAGATCTCACGACTATGTCTCCTTCTTCATGGCTGTCTCTTCTTGCCCACGGTTGTATCTCCTTTGCACCAAGTGAGATGCACTCCAAGGTATCCACCAAAGATTGATTAGAAGACCCAAAGGTTCCAAAAGCTAGATGGTGCTTCAATGGGTTATCGTTGATCCTAAGATCCCTAAAAATAAACCATATAAATGGGGATTTATTGCTCAATACATGAGCTAAATGGCAAAGCTTTTGGTTCTTGTTAGATGGAAGAAGATAATTGCAAGTTTGGAAGAAGAAAAAAGAGAAAAATGAAAAGCTGAAGCCGTAGAGAGAGGAAGATGAAAAAAAAGCAGCAGCTCTTTTTCAAAACTAGAAAAACGAAAATCCCCTCTTACTTTTTGACAAAACTAAGGTTAAAAGGGTTTCTTGAAAAAAGTCTCAAATGCCCTTGTTTAAAAGAAGCAAAGGAACAAAGCATAAGGTTGAAATTCACAAGGGTTTAAACATATCCTTATGTTCTTTGCATGGACAGCCCATGTCCTTATAAATTTGGCATTGTAAATTTCATTTAATAGCCATTTTGTCAGTTTGCCACTTTACCATTTAATCTCATACTTCAAAATAATTAAGCATTTGACCCAATTGCCACATAACTATACCATATATAATTATATATATGTATTATTTTGTTGAGCAATAAATTTATAGGATATGTCATACACATCAAATAAATTTATCTAGGATTAAATTTGTTATCTAATAACATTTATTCTAATACCATATGACAACCAAAATAATTTTAACACTTAAAATTGATTTTATCGTCATATTCATATCTCCATTTGATTTACTAGAATAATTTCCTTTTTCTAATCAAATCTTTTCTAGTATGACCCATTGGGATCCATGTCATGTTGACAACAGAATTAAAACCTCTTTTAATTCTATACATCATAAGCGACATCTAGCAAAATACGTTATAATTACTCAAATGACATAGATGATAAGTATTATACACAAATCATGATCCCGAAGCAAAATTACCCATGTCAATTTTCTTGTCTCATAGTATCCTGAATAAATGCAAGATTGGAATATGTAATTCCTGCCAATTTATTCCTTCTTGATTTCCAAAGTAAATCGCAAATATGATTAACTCCTTAATCATATTGCATGCATACAATATTATTTTATCAAGGGCGCATAGATATTATCGGTCATATCTTATACAAGGGACAATGGTATTCTTGATGAATATTTATCCTCTATACAAGTCACGCATACTGTGGCATTATCTATATAGCTACCTGTTATGGTTAGTGTTGGACAATACCAACAAATACGCATTTCTCATGTAATGAAATGAACATCTCATACTATAGAATTCACGACATGTATGAAACATTAATGACATAAGCACAATTCTAATAATGTTTCATTTAAGGTCTATCGAATACCATATTCTCCATTATGTGTCTGTGTGATTAAACCGATAACTCCTTATTGAATGGCTTGTAGAACATCACCATCGTTTAATTCACACATTAGTGGTCAATTAATATTCCATGTTAATTAACAAGATTAGCCATGTTTCAGAGTAATCATTGTTTTCATTACAAAGTTATACAATCCGAGTCTTGATCAACTCGAATACTCCATAAATAATGAAAACTCGTGGAACAAAATGATATAAACCATCAAATTCATGAACATAACTGTTAGAATACAACCACCTAATCATTAGCTTCTAGATCATAACACTAATAGGGACCATAGTGGAGGGATTTTCTGCTTAGGTTTATTTGCAAACACATGTTATTCTCAATCCTCTACATCTACTACAGCTGGATCTAGTAGGCGATCCGCATCAAATGAGAAAATCCTTCAGCTTGAGAGCACAGTGAAGAGGCTAATGGAGTGTATAACCCAGCTCCGTAATGAGGTGGATGAGTTGAAGGGTAGAGACATGACCTTATCGTAGCTGTCAGAGCATCTGCCTTCACCACCTGCACAGCTTCTGGATAAGTGAATGTATTTGATAGTTTGTTACTCTTAAGTTTTTATATAAATTCTTAATTTACAGTTATTTTCAAGATACTTATTCGTATATGTTATAATTTTTTTATTATACCATTTAGGATAATGTTTACATTTATCAATCAATGTTATATTATTTACAAAAATTAAATGTACAAAAAAATCATAAGATTATCACTAGAAAACTCGGGTAGGAAGTGAGAAACAACGGTTGAAATTTATCATAATTAAATTTTCTAACAGAAATACAATATTCCGACGAAATATATCATTCTAACGATAACTTACCGATGGAATATATCACTCCATCACTAAGTTAGCGACGAAATATATTATTTCATCAGTAAAAGCTTACTGACGGATAATTTTTTCAGTAGGTAAATTTAGCGACGGAATATTGTATGTTTATCAGTAAATTTAGCGACAGATCTACAACTTACCGTCGGTAAATTCACTGACGGAATATTGTGATTCCATCGAAAAATTAGTGACAGAATATATACAAAATTCTATCGCTAAATTTACTAACAGATATACCAATTTCCGTCGTTGCGACGGATTCATTATATTCGTCGCTAAATTTTATTTACGGTAGTTTCTTCGAAAACTCTTTCCGTCGATAATTTTCATCGTCAAATTTGTTTCCTATTGGTAATTCCTGTCGCTAAAATCTTTTTTTTGTAGTGAGGGAAAAAGAGCTTAAGGATCTCAAAAATCTGCAAAACAAAAAAAACAATGTGCTCCTATCAAGCAAATTTATAGTTACCACAAAAATAAGGAATTAATACCAGGTAATTACATAACATTGGATCATTTATTATTATTAAAACTACCCCAAAATTTGGATGAAAAATATTTCATACAAATTATTCATGAAATTTATTATTCTCCAATTTAGAAGTAGCATGACCATTCTTTATAAAAGTGAGTCACATATTCTATTCGGACCTGGAAAGAATTTCATACCCTAATGTAAGTTCCAAACCAGAACTTAAGAGCAAGTGTGGAAGAAAAAGTCATCACCAACCATATTAATCAATAAATCCTCTTTAAGGGAATTCAAATATTCTAATGTGCTTGGATAAGATTTGCAAAGGAGCTTGGTATCAGTACTGTAGTAATTTTTCAACGGACTTGTGGAGTTTGTTCTAAAATGATTACCACTTTAAGGTTTAAACCCATTAATCGAATCATCTCAAGTAACATTCATAGACATCTGGAATAGCTTTCAGCGACGAGTGCATGTACTTTTATTGAAACCCCTTGATCGCATATGCAATCCGAATTGATTCTTGTGGAGAAAACTCAAAAGATTGAACAAAAATGGACCAAAGTTTCAGGTTCACACAAATATGTTTTTATGTATAAATAGCTGCTTTGTTAAGTGATAACCCATACAAACACTTGCCCTTTAAGCTTCTGTAATAGATTTCCACCTGCATATCATATATGACTAGAGTTGGGATTGCACCGACACGAATTTTCATGCTTAGGTATATTTATGATCATTTGTATCCTTTTTCTTTTTTTTTTTCATAATTACATAGTGACTGATCTTGGTGTTGTCTATCTCTTAACGAGTTGTTTTCATGATGGTTTTCTGCTTTTAATTGGTTAGTAGTCAACAGGATATGATTGCAGTAGAGAAAAAGTTGTCAAGACATAAGCTAATTAATGATGCACTTGAAACCATTTCCTGATGCCACTCCTTAAATCCTTATCGGTGGACAGGATTAATACACACGACGACATGACAGTATAGTTTTATGTACATATACAACAACAAAAGGAATCCTTACGAACGAACATTAACGTGGATGCAGGGTTAATGTCAAACAAGTGAAGCACCATTTCCATAGTCCGACTCCGGCAGGCTCAGTACAAGAAAAACTTACCGGAATGAGCAAGCAATCGTCGCCTGGCGACGACTCGTCGTCTACAAGCTGGATTCCTCATCCTAGGAATGGCATATACGTTCCAAAAGGGCATGAAGGGATGATGGATGATATACCAGAGAGTGCAGTGTCTTGTAATAACCAGGCTTTTTGGCTCAGGAGTGTTGATGGGGTGGACAAACCTGACCCTGATCATCCTTTCCTTACTTCCACCAATCTCTACTAATGATTATGTCTCTTTGCTTAAGCAGAAGGGTTAATAAGTTATCAGTGTCTCGTGTTAGCCGTACAATAATCATATGTACTGTACGTACAACGTTAAAGAATGTTTAAAATATCTCCAGTCTAATAAATTAAACGGTTACTTATTCCTTATTGGTCAACGGCGTCGTTTGATCTTCCTTAGGACATTACTAATGCGACGTCGTTCCAGTAAAAAAGCGTCACCGGCATAACACAACAGTCTCGAAAGTCGAAATATCTCCCGATTAGAAAAGTAATCACACTCGCGAGAACAAAATTAGAAACAAACACGCGCTCGATCCTTCCGCTCAACATTCTTGATACACACTTTTCAAATCAATAGAGCGAGTATTCCGCTATTCCATACTCTCATAATAATAAATAACTGAAATTTAATTAGAAATGTAACCTTGCGTGGCGTGCTGTTGAAACGCTCTGTGTCATATCCATCTCTTTCACAAACTACTACCCCCAGATTGATTTTTCTTGGAATCTGCCATTTCCCTGTCTCAATATCTGTACCTTCTTCCTCGAAAGTCACTCTGCGAATTCTCCACTTGCTTATTTACAGTTCTTTATATGTGCTTATAGAGGCCCGAAAGTGCCGGTGGTTGGGAACCAGAAATAACCGAATGACAAGCGCGGCGGAGTTGTTTTATCAGAGGAGATCGCGACTGGGACGAGGCGCCGCCGGCGGAGATATCGCCGATCTTGACGCTACCGTTGTTGGGCGGAGTTTCCATCAGAGCTATCATAACCGTCGACATCATCATAATCGGCATGATTTAGACGGCTGTGATGATCGCGCCCGTAGGTCTTCTACTACCGTGCGAGACCACCGGATGCCTTCCACCCTATCCGTAAGTTCTCTAATTCCTTAGGAATTTGATTAATTATAATTTGCATTCTAATTTAGTATATCTTATTATTGTAAAATTGTGATTACTTGTGAACACGCGTTTTTGTTTTTAATTGCAGGAGCATCCCTCAGCTAGGGTGGAACAACTTTTAAGTCAGTCTTTATCAAGCAACAATGTAGAGACCGAAAGTCTAAACAGATCTGGGAATAACAGGTTGCCTGGAACTGTTCTTCTTGCAAGAGCAAGGCTTCTTGAGAGATTGAGAGGCGTCTCACCTTCTGAAAACAGGTATTTTCCAGGATAAATTTTGTTTTAAATTTGGAAAATATTCATATTTTTAGGATAAAAGTAATTATAACTCTGGTTCTGATTGGTATTGTAAAATTAAATGAAATTGAGTGAAATGGGTTAAAAATTTGAATTTAAAATATCACTCTCGCATTAAATTTGATCTGTAGGTTATTTCATGTTTTAATTTAAGTTAATTATGTTAAAAGTGTGGGACTATTAAAATTTTGCTTTTAAAGATATTGAGTAATCACATGGATTACTCAAGATTGTTCTTGAGACCCATCTGGATATATTGCAGCCAACAACCACGGCATTGCAGTGGTGTTGGTTCCAAGTTCCATTACTGCATTCTGCAGCATAACTTTAATCATAACTGATGCCATGGTGTTGGTTCCATTACTGCATTTTGCAGCATAGCTTTAATCATAACCGTATCAACTACAATTCTCGAGTTTCACCCACAGTCGGCTATATAGGATCTTGCTATTGTTATTGTACTTGTGAGACCATAATTCAATGTACTTCTGCTTCAAAATTGTCCTTTTCTTTTCTTTTTCGTGAATTTGTACAGTTTGTGGAATTTTCTTTGCCTTTTCTTTTCTTACCTGAAAAAGTTTAGTGGTTTGAGTTCAAGATTGATTTGCTGAGTATGGTTTATGTAGGCGCAATGGCATAGCTTCGCCGAGATTAGAGACACGTAATGAGAGGATTGGTGAAACCTTCAGGTCTGCTATTAATTTCTCGACCTCTGAAAGAGAACGGCAACATTCTGGGCAGCATTTGTCTAAAAATAGACCACCAGGTCTAACTCCCAAGTCCCTTGGCTGCTTACAGTCTGAAGTCTTCAGCAGCTTGGACAACAATAGTGAGAATGTGGATTCACCATCATTGGATTGCGGAATATGTCTGGAGAATTTCATGAAAGGAGATGAGCTTATACGTCTACCATGCGAGCATAGATTTCACTCTGCCTGCTTAGATCCCTGGATTCGTATTTGTGGGGACTGCCCGTTTTGCCGCAGGGATATAATTGTAAGTAGCAAGAGATGATGCTACTCCTTAATGTGAGATTTCTCGTTGTTACTTAGTTTTTGACTTTCTTTTTTTGACATGGTTTTTCATGTTTGTTTAATTTAGTGTTAATTTTTGTTTATCCTGAACATTTACTTCTTTTCCATACTCGAGGCAAGGATATTCTATAAAATCGCCTTGAGATGTGATGTGTATTTGTTGCAAGAAGCTGTAGTTAACTAAATTTGTATATGTAAGCTAATGACTATAAATTGGCAGTGTGAACTTTTTATGTAAACGAGAAGTACAATCTGAATATTTTCACTGGTTTGGTTTTCCTCAGAGATGAAAGAAGTAAATTTAACAGAGCTCTGGTAAATGGGTGCATTGTTTTTGTCATTTGAAGCCAATTTATTATCAATTATTGAATAATATGTAGTGGGTAATCACCACCTGTTCTCACACTGACCAGCTCATGAAGATTCTGAGACTGCTCAATTTCAAGATATGAACACAGGGATTTTTAGCTGGGAACTTGATTGATCAAACTCAATGAAGGTTCCTTTCTGTATGGTTTTGCTATTTGTGTTGCTCCCTGGACCTGAACTCTGTCAGGCTATCACTTGATAGTCCATACTATGCTACCTGACCCTTTAGAAATGTCAAGGTTGGAGCGGGCAGGCAGGCTGGTAGTTATGTGGGCCGACATTTCCTGATCCCTTGTTGTGGTTCACAAGAATCTGGACATGGCATGGATTGTAGTTCACAAGAATCGTTGTCTCCTTTAGAATAAACACCATTATTATAAGAGAAAAAAAATAGTTCAACATATGAAACATAGAGAAGAAGTTGAACAACTATTAAAATGAATGTTTCCTGACAAGCTAGCAAAAAAGTAAGGAATATCTAGTGTGGCTACATGATGTATTAGACAATATAGTGTTTGACTTTGTAGGAAAGACAAACAAAAAACAATATCAGCAAGTGTTCTGCATCACTAGTTTGGTGACCAAATTTTGGTGAATCTGTTTCTGAACCACATCCATATTTCTTAGCGTTGTTGCTTATAAAATCTGACAGTAACTTAACTGAAATATCTGCAATTTGTGTTCTGTGATGCAAGTTGATGATAATGTTATTTGATTTAATGCAATCTGAGCCTATGATTTTCGTAAATTGGGCCCTGTGTGCTATTTACTGAAATAAGACTACTTAATTGGCAGAAAGAGCAGTTTGTGATGTTGCGTGTAAGCCTTTTTAATTCTTTGAAAGTGAAAGTGAAAGTGAAATGACAAGTTACCTAACTTTTTTTCCCCCTTGTTCATGCCTTCTTTGTGTAAGGAAAGTTACACAAAGATGACACAGTAGTTTAGGTTTTATTTTAGTATATAATCAGCCATATCATTACCTGAGCATAATTGTGAAGGAATAGGTTTTTAAGTTTTTAAGTAACTTCACTCTAGTCTACATGCCAATTGACATTGACGAGGACATTTAGTCAACAAAAATAATCATATCGAATAGAAATTTTGTTTGTATGACTCTTACGAAGTTTAATAGTAAGAAGTCTTATACTAATTGAGAAATTGTTTTGAAATAATCTATATAAAAAGAGAGAAATGAGAACATTTAGACCTTGTTTGATAAATTGCTTATCAGTCATTTTTTGTCGGGTTGAAAAGTTTTAGTTATTTGGCCATGTCAAACCGCTGATAATTATATTTAGTAATCAATTGATTGGATTAACGAATTGAACCCAATTCGCTCATTTCGAAAACGCTACTATAAAGAGCGTTTTCTTCCAACAATCGAGAAATTAAGGGATTAAAAGACTATTAATATCCAAAAGTTATTACAAATTACTCAAAGAGATATAAATATAAATTTAACTTAATTTATACAAATTTTAAAAAGTTAGTCATTGAATTAAAATTTTCAAAAAAGTGCATACTTTTAAATTTGTTATCTCTAATTATATTGCATTAATTGCTTTTGTATAAACCTGATAATTAGGTCCCTTTTATATCAATATTTAGTATATAATATTATTATCACTTGTATATTGTGTTTAATTCAATTCACTTTATTCTAAAATTAATAAGTCAAATTTAAATTAATTATTTTTATCTAAATTTAAATTTTAAGAGATTAATGTAAGCAGTTTTTAAAAATAATATTATTAAAATTTAATATATTAAAAAATATAGCTTAAAATTTTAAAATTTTTAATATTAAAATAACAAAAATTTTATATTTCCTTAAATTAGAAATTAAATTGATATCATTTTTGTAGACTCAATTGCTCGTTGGTGTTGCATTTGAGAAAAAAGTGTTTGTGTGATTCGACTGAACTCCTTCTCAAGCTTTTTTTTAGTAACATTTTAGTGATCTCTCGAGTTCTTCAATTGATCCTTGCCAATTCAAGAGGATCTTAAGAAGTTTTTAATCAAACTCATTTATCATTGAGAAGTTTTATTGAGAGAACTTTTAATTTTCTTAAAGCTCGATAGAAGATATTGAAGAAAATTATAGTGTCGACTTCTTTTGCTCTTTCTAAATTTTTATTAAAATATTCAAAGAAATACTAAAATATAAACAACTAATACTCATGTTTTTATAAATTATTTTTTAAAAAATTATACTCTAATAAGTCATTTTACACATAAGCAATTAATATTAAACATCTAATTTTATCAAACGTCATTAAACAAATCGTTGATAACTATATTAATCGCCTATTATCTAACTGTTGATAGAATCAACTAACAAC
>JANITX010000212.1:60035901-60046500 GCA_027564395.1 Erythroxylum ulei | reverse complement strand
AAACCCCCCATTTTCTTGCTGATTTCGCTTGCATTTTATGACATATAGGCTAGCTTAGGTCCATTTCATTCGGTTCCAATAGAGAGACGACCCGAGGTTGCATCCTATGCTGCAATCCTTGGTATAAATTATTTTTGACCGGTTTCCAAGGATCTATTCTAGATCGAACGACGAGCCGCGATCATTCCTCAATTTCTATTGACACTGAAAATGACATGTTATATATGGTACAACAAAAATGCTTGATGGTAGACTACAGGCCTTTCACTGTTCCTCGACCTTATATTCATATCCAATTACTACAATAAGACAAATATGATAAATTGATCAAGGTTAACGGGTATATGGACACTAGATCATGCTACAATATTATGAAACCAAATATTTTTTCACTTGAAGCATGGATATCTCATGAAGAATATTTCACTAATACTGATGAAAATTCTTTTAAGATTGGACTTATCACAAAAAAGAAAATAGGGATCCACTTCTTCCTTGATATTGTGGTTTGGACTAGACTTCTTGGCAGCCATTTACCTAGCTTAGATATTTTGATTGGCGTGGATGTCTATTGTAAGGCATCTTCATTACAAATCCTACTTATAGGGATTAAATCTCGTGTATACTGATATCAAAAATGTGTTTGAACTCACACAAGTTTTTGGAGTACTGTCCTGAGAAGCGTGCCTAGTTCTCATGTCCCCATCCTCTATCGAAAAATCCTCACTTCTTCATCCAATTACAATTTAGAAAGAATGAGGATATCAATTCTATCAAAGCTACTTATCCATAAATGAATCTTGATGATCTCAAATTAGCCTAAGAAGAATGCGTGATTCTCCTCCAATAAGGATTGATCGAGCCCACAAAATCTGACTAGGCTTGTTAGGCTTTTTATGTGAATAAGAGATCTGAACAGAAGCGAGGGAAAAAGAGGTTGGTAATTAATTACAAACCTCTCAATTCTTTCCTGTAAGATGATAAGTTCCTACTTGTTAGGCCTTAAATTTTTTTTCTTTAGTTAAGCATGATTTAAATAATTATGAGGTTTGGATAGGTGGATTCTAGGATTTAATTAGTATGTTAATGTTAGTAGGATTTTATTATCTGGGTTAGTTGAATTAAGGTAGTAAGATTATATTAAGGGCAAAATTGGCAAGTCACTTAAGGATAAGGACCGTAAGGTAAACAAGGAAGGGCAAAGTGGACTTTTTATACTCATTAAGGGTAAAAGGGGGAAGAAGAATTGTTGTTTGGCATTTGAAGAAGCAAAAATGTGAATGAGAAAAAGAGAGAAGAGAGAAGCACGAAAAAGAGAGAGGAAAGAAAGAAGAGAAAACTAAGCTAGGTTTTATCTTTTCTTAGCTTTAAAGAGATTTTGAGGTTGTCCAAGAAGAGAAAAAGAAAGAGGAAGAGGAGAGCTTTTATTTGAGACAAGAATCTATTTATTTGGAGAAGAATCAAGGTAAGTTCATTTATAATGTATTGGATTTTTGGATTCATGAAGCTTAGGAAATGCATAGGTTTAGGTATTTTAGAATCAATTTTAGTGAAGGTGCTTTATGGGATTCTCAATTTGAAATCCTATTGAATGAGATTTTTTCTATTTTTAAAGAAAATCAAGAAAGGCAAGAAGAGCAAGAGGAGAGGCATCCTTAAGCAAATTCTTAAGCAAGGAATTCAAGGTGGGTTACATGTTTATAATAGAGTTAATGAGTCATGACTATATTTTCAAAAGCAAGAGAATTAAATGATTTCATTTGTTTTATAAATGCTGCATTATTTGCTATTTGAATGATTTGAGAAATCTTTACATGTTCGGTATATGAATTTTGTTGATGAATTGCAAAATAAAGATGGAAATGCATTTGCAACATTTTATGTTTATGAAAAATCATGTTTTCGAAATGTGTCATCTGGGCAACATGCTTATGCCATGAAATACATGTTATATGGGTTTGTGGTGGTCCATTATGTTCTGTCAAGTGCACTTCGACTCTATTAAAGGCTTCTCCTGCCTGCCTGTTAGTGGCATGAAGCTCCTTCGTGGACTCTCTCATGTTTACTACTACGCAGAACCATTATGTGAGATTGCGATAGTGCGTTATGTTTACGACTACACAAGACGATTTGTGGGAATGTGTTAATACGTTATGTTTATGGACTTACCCAAACCATTCTGAATTGTTTATATGTTGATGATTGGATGACAATTTGATGCATATGTGACTTATGTGTTTATGATATATGTTGACAAGTTGAGAATTTGGAAAATATGTGTTGCATGGATTTGATGCAAAATTTCCATGACTTTGAGCAATTACAATGGTTTTGCTTGTTATCGATTATAAACTTGTTACCCATCAGCTTTTAAGCTCACCCCCATTCCTTTCCATCTCCAGGTGATGAGTAAGAGATCGAATGAAAGAGAGTCAAGGCATCACTCCGATTATGCATATTTTTGTATTTTAAGCTAGATTTTGCAAACACAAGGCTTTAGTTGCATTTTAAGTATTATTTGTTCAAGTACCTTTTGTATTTTGAGATTTTGCGAAATGATGTATTGTGGCTCAAAATGCCCATTAAAGCGTTGTAAAACTCTTATCTTTTGGCGTTAATGAAATATGATTGCTTTTTGCTCATGACCTTCCAAGTTGTTCATGGCATTTTCAAGTCTTTCATAAGGGTAAAATTTGTGTTATGACTTTAGGGGAAAACTATATTAATCTAGGCTAAATTAGACAAAGTTGTCATCTTGAAAGTTGTAGCTTATATTTCTAGATTTCCAACGATATAAAGTATGAAATTTTTGGATACCGGAGTTGAGAGATATGTTCTTTATAAGTTCGTAATGCAGCATAGGACGTATACAGGACAACTATAGTAAATGATGAGAATTAGTTGTAGTGATGAATCAAATGAGTAGAGAATAGAGAGTTTAATGAAACAAAGTTGGTAGTTAAATTGATATGAAGTGATATCGCACTAGAAGAGTTGAATTTGGAAAGATTACAAGTGAAAGTGCTGTTAGAATGGATGTAGGAACCATTGGAAAGGCTTTGGAGGGGCTTAGGTTTCACCTATGTCCATTAGACAGACAATAGGTCCGTTAAACGGACCTTATCAGGTTTGGAAAGACCCCTAGCCTTGCCCATTTCTGTTAAACGAACATTAAGTTCGTTAAACAGACCTTCTCGGGTCTGGAAAGGACCCCTAGCCCCTTGTATGTCCGTTAAGTGGAGGTGTATGTCCGTTTAGCAGACATACACTATGCACTTTCAGGAATTTACGTTTTTGACCCTCTAAATGAAAAAATCTCTCTTTAGAATCTTTACAAAAGTTGTAGATGCAGAAGTCCTCTTTGAAATTGTCCTAGAATGACCTTAATCTGACATCTTTAGTGAAAGTTATGCCTTTCGTCCCAAAACAGGTACAATTATAAATTGTGGGCTCATCAATGCTTTTCTATAATACATTTTAGGCTTGAATGGAACTTGAAATGTACTTAGTAGAGAAAACACAAATGAGTGTTATGTTAGGGTGATATTTGAGGACGTAAACACAGGAATGGATTGTCGTACATCCATTGATCAGATAGGAAATTATTGGGATGTTATGAGAATGAAGATGAACTGATGATGGCTAATGAGAGTTCATTGAAATAACCCTACAGGATATTACACTCACGTGTTATGACTCCGGATGTTGGGCTCTAGAAACGGGGTCCAATAATGTTTATTATGCAATTTTACTATAATCCTTATTGAGGATTCGATGACAAAGTTTTAGATGTGTCAAAATCACATAGATGACAACATGTAATAAGATTTGAGTTGAATAATATCTCATAAACTTTAATGACAACATGTAAGATATACGTCAACACCATGATAGTAAGATGTAAGAGGCTACATATAGTAGAGCTGAAAGGTATAGTACCTTGATGAAATTGTTTCACTTAATTTAGCCTATTAAAAGCATAAACATAAACATCAATTAAAGGCATTTGCTATAATATGATAATAGTTTTCATAACAATAAAAATGATTGGATGACTTTTCTTACCTGTACGAGATATGATAAAGATCATATGAATTTCTTGTTCATGCTTAAAAGTATTTGATATTGAATTTAGATTCAACATTATTATAACATTGAAAGCATATAAGAAACATATTGTCTAGTAAAAGTTGTTGATCTAGTTTTATACAAATAATTTGTATGTATTGGATTAAAGGAGACTTATGCTTAACATAAATCACAAGACTACAAAGCAGGATAATCGAGGCTATCATTTTATGCCATAATGGTTAAATTAATATAATAAAAATCGTAAAGTTACATACAAAGATATGCGTATGCTTTTGGTTATGAATTGTATGAAACTTGTTAAGTTGAAGAATAAACAAATCAACCTTTGGTGAAAGGATGATGATGGTATTGAATTGTTAGATTTATGCATGTAATGTATTAGATAGAATAATTATTCATAAAAGGGTGGTACCTATATTTCATTATATTACTAATGACTTTATATGATATAGTCATATGTAATAAATGAGATGTTGATTTACAATTTTGAAAAGCTCAAATAGTTTAAATCTAAGTAGAAATTAAGCATTGAGAATGTTGAAGCATTTCGATGAGATCATTAGTTTTAAATTTTTGGTTTTCTATAGGGAATGAGATTCTTTGACAAATACCTTCACAATTAAATTCATAAGAGTATGGATTTATATAAGAAGGAAAATACAATATAAGATATTATATGATGCAATATTATTTTTCCGATAATTATGTTTAGTACAATGACTTACCTTCAATAATTCCAATTGAATCAATTAACAAGATTTTATATCAGATATGAAACACTAAGACTTTCAAAAGAGTTAAAGTTAATGATTTAAGGATATGACACTTAGTTGAAGCTAATGTGTTTGTTGATACATTTGATGTATAGTTGAAAGGTTACGAGACATTGAAAGAATAACTTTTATAATGAATTCAAAATGTTTGTTTGGAGGTGATTGTGAATTTATCATGTCCATAAGAAAGTTAGTGGGAGTATAGTTGTCTTATTTAGTGAAGGAGTTTTAATTTATCTAATTCTACTTATGAATTAGAATTTATAATCATTATCAACATATTTGAACCTAATAGGTCTCACATAAAAATGACTTGAAAAAAACAAAGATATTTAAATTAAGTTAGACTTAGATTGTAAAGTTTAAGAAACTTTATGATTAATATAAGATATTTAATAAATAAGTATCAATATGAGAAATTGGATCTTATTTAGGCCTATTTGGTATTTAATTATAATTATTTGTAATTCTAATTAAAATTTAATTTCAATTAAATTACTAAAATGCCTAAAATTTATTATAAATAAGTTTAAGCTCTAATGGAGCTAGTATTTATTGCTTAAAATAAAGCATTAATGTCTCACGAGTTAACATCACAAGGGTCAATTTTAAATTTACGACATTCATTACTATTCGAGTTAGGAAGTAAAGAAATCATCTGATTTATTGGTTGCCCACGATGTTGATGTCACAACTAATATCTTCTTGAAGTCATAGCGTGATTTACCACCATCGGTGCTGCCATCTTAAACAAATAGGCCCATGCATTTTGCTCACCTACATAAATCAAAATCATCTAATTGCAGTCAGTCTTGTATCACACCCAACTTATAACAAGACATCATAATGCAAATCATTAATCAAATAGGCCAAGGATATTAAATTGCAATTAAATCCTAGAACATATAGAACATGATCAAGTTGCAAATTCTCTCCAAAGAATACAATTCCTTCATGAAGTGTAGTTATATAGGACCCAAAGTCCTATGGGTGACAATGAAATATCAATTAAATTAACAATGCTTTATTCCCAGTTGTATAATGAGACGCGCCAAAGTCGAGTATGCACTGACTTGAGAGTTTCTCTTTAGAGGAGCTTTTAGCTTGTGAGTTTACCATAAAAATGACAGTTGCCTATTGATCATCAGTAAGAGCATTGGCCAAACTCGCCTTGTCTTGATTCAACGGTACGCCAGCTCCAGTTTGAGCAGTGGTAGCCATTCTAGGAATCAGTTGTGCAGCATTAGCCACCCCCGAAGCCCCTTTGCTGCAGCCAACTACATTAGTTCAACGTCCTCTACTAGCCCCCAAAATTCCTTTTCATTTATTCCACCATTCTGGGTAGCCAATTATCTTAAAACATGCGTTCATCTCATAGCCAGGTCTGCCACATTTCTTACATGTGGCAATGAGTTGGAAGAGATCACGTGAAGAGATTTCAGGGATTCCCTCTATAACTCTCACCTACTGATCATGTTCTAATTATGTATACAATCGTGGCTAGATATGTAGAATTAATTCTTTCCATAGATAGATGTATGTAAATTGTATATATCCCGTCCAATGTATTAAGTACAGAATGAATGAAAAAGGAACTAGTTTCATATGGTATCAGAGCCAAGAACCTACGGCCTGCACAAAACTTGTCATAGAATACAAAAAGGAGAGAAACATGAGAGGTTGTGAGCTATGGGAGACACTCTACGGACAGGTCTCGCATAGAGAGTACAATTGTTTTAGACTTGACGTCAAAACTATCACAGATCTTGAACCAAACGTCAACTACAACAAACCATGAATTGACTATGACAGTGATTGGCATCAAGTTAGATGACAGCAACTATGGCCTGCTGTCTCAGGTTATGGAAATGTATCTTGTAGGAAAAGAAAGTTGGGATACATAAATGGAGAACTTGAACAACCTGTTGAGGCAAATCCTACATACAGGAAATGGAGAGCAAAAAATACAGTGGTGAAGGGTTGGTTGATCAATTCTATGGATCTAAAACTGATCAGCAATTACATTAGATTCCCAACAGCGAAAGCCGTTTGGGATGCAGTGGCCACAACCTACTTTGATGGTAATGATACCTCACAAGTCTATGATCTCAAAAGAAAGGTGATGAAACTCAAACCAGCCGGAGGATCAATTGAGACATACTACAATAGTCTTCAAGGCCTTTGGAGGGAAATTGATTTTCGTCGGCCAAATCCGATGAAATGTAGCAGTGATATACAGAAGTATAACTCTATTTTGCAAGAGGATAGTGTATATACTTTCCTTGATGGGCTAGATGATCGACTTGATAAGATCAAAGCGGATCCTACAAATGGAACCATTCCCATCCGTGGAGCAGGCTTATGCTCATGTTCGTCGGGAGGATATAAGACAAATAGTGATGCTAACAAAAGGGGATAACATACAAAGTGTTGTTATGATCTCTAAGCGAGAACAAACGACACAACAGCAGCCTTCTCCCCATCTAAATCACACTGGAAAGAGTACTATCGTGACTAAACCAAAGGCATAAGGAGAGGAAGGGAGCTGCACACACTGTGGGGGTATAAGGCATACATAGGACACGTGCTTTAAATTGCATGGGCATCCAGATTGGTGGCGTGAACTCAAGAAAAAAAAAGAAACATAAAGTTGGTCGGGTAGCATTTGTAATCGCTAGAGATTCTCCACTTGGAGTGACGAATGCTAACTGTCAATTTTCTCTAATATCACAGCAGAACACTTCACCAGGCGAGGCAAACAATTTAATGGCTCCTAATGATCCAGGTAACAATGATTGGATTGATGATTCAGGAGCAACTGATCACATGACATTTGACCCCAAGGATTTTGTTAAAACTACTTAACCAAAATGAACATGTATTACCAATGCAAATGGAGTTGCGTACCTGGTTACTGGGGTTGGAACAGTGGCACTTTCACCCTCTCTCTCACTATCAAACACCTTACTAGTTCCATCTCTCTCAAATAAATTATTGTCTATAGGCCAAGTTACTAAAGAATTGAATTGTTATGTTGTACTTTATCCTTCTTTTTTGTTTATTTCAGGATATTCTCACCGAGGAGATTATTGGTCATGGTACTAAAAGAGAGGGGTTGTACTATATGGATGATTTCGTTGTTGGCCAAGCAAACACTACACCCCAAATGGGAGAGAAAGAACAACAGATTTGGCTATGGCATCGTCGATTGGGGCATCCACCTTTTCCTTATCTCTGACATTTATTTCCAAGTTTGTTTTCCAACATACTTGAATCTGCTTTTAGATGTGAAATGTTATTAAGGCCAAGAGTCATTGATTCTCTTACCCCATTAGTTTGAAAAAATGTGAAACACCATTTATGCTAGTTCATTCAGATGTATGGGGACTAGCTCCTATCCTAGTTATCTCCGGTTTTAGATGGTTTCTGATTTTTGTGGATGATTGTTCCCATATGACTTGGCTCTACTTAATGAAAAATAATAATGGGGTGTTTGGCATTTTTCGTTCTTTTTATAACATGATCAAGAGTTAGTTCTTTGCTAAACTTCAGGTTCTTCGGCCTGATAATGGTGGGGAATATGACAATACTGAGTTTAGACAATATTTTCAGGAACATGGTCTTGTGCATGAACCTAATTGCTTTCAAACACCACAACAAAATGGTGCTGCAGAGAGGAAGAACAGACACATTATTAAAACGATTTGGGCTCTCTTAATGGAGGCACATGCACCTCAACACTACTAGATAGATGTAGTTATGGCAGCTGTTTACCTGTTGAAGCGAATGCCTTCTCGAGTATTGAACTTGCAACTCCATTGTAGGTTTTAGCTTACTATGTGACACTACCTTCCGTCTTGATGCTTCCTCTAAGAGTTTTTGGATGTGTGGCCTATGTTCATATCCAAAAAATTTAGAGAGTAAGATTGATCCTTGTGCCACTCGTTGTATTTTTCTAAGGTATACAGCTCATAAAAAAGGCTATCGATGTTATGATCTTACTACTCGGCGGCTATACATCACCATGGATGTCACTTTTCTTGAAACTGTCACTTTTTCACAGCTCCATGTTCTACTCTTCAAAGGGAGCAATATAATGAAGAGCAGAATATGAATCTCTGGGAAAATTGGTCAGCCTTACAAGATACAAATTTGGGTGTGCAAGCTGATGAACAACCAAAAATCATAACGAATGATCAGGCTATAGAACCAATGGCAGAGAAGGAGAATGTAAATGATAGGAAAACTGGACAGGAGGAAAAGCCACGACAATCCACCCCTCACAATTTAGTACCAAACGGCCATTCTCTTGAGAATACTTTTGAGGTACAATCTTTAAACCCTTCTCTCGATAATACTATAAACCAACAAATAGATATTCGCCAGTCAGACACAATCGTAGTAAACCAACAAATAGATATTCGCCAGATCATGAAGAGAAGGGAGCAAGATATCCAATTGCCCATCATGTCTGCACTCAAAGGCTATCACCACCTCTCAAACAAGGATATTCCACCGGGCTTTACTTCTTCTAAACCTAGAGTAGTATGTAAGCTGCAAAAAGCACTGTATGGTTTAAAATAGTCACTAAGAGCATGGTTTGGGAGGTTTAGCTTGGCTATGACAAAGTATGGGTTCAAGCAAAGCAACTTGGATCACACTTTATTCTTAAAGCATTGACAAGGTAAGGTAACGACTCTAATAGTTTATGTTGATGATATGATAATTACAGGGGATGATGGTGAGGAAATCTCCAACTTACAAAAGTACTTGGCTACTGAATTTTAAATGAAGAACCTTGGAGGTTTGAAGTATTTTCTAGGGATCAAAGTAGCTCGATCAAATTAAGGCATTTTTCATTCACAAAAAAAGTATGTTGGAAGTGTTACTGATAGGAAATCAACATCGGGATATTTTACTTTTGTTGGTGGAAATCTAGTCACGTGGAGAAGCAAGAAACAGAAGGTAGTTGCTTTATCAAGTGCAGAGGCTGAGTTCAGAGGCATGTTTAAAGGGCTTTGTGAACTTCTTTGGTTAAGGGAGTTATTGAAGGAAATTGGGTGTCAAAGCAGTTCGACAATGAACCTGTTCTGTAATAATAAGGCAGCCATAGAGATTGCTCAAAACCCTGTTCAATATGATAGAACGAAACATGTTGAAGTAGACAGGCATTATATCAAGGAAAAACTCGAGGCTAAGAAAGTTCGATTTCCATATGTGAAGTCGGAAGACCAATTAGCAGACATTAATACAAAGGCTATAGCAAGCAAGTTCTTCTATAGCTCTCTAGACAAGTTGGGCATGGAAGACAACTATGTGCCAACTTAAGGGGGAGTGTGGCAATGAGTTGGAAGAGATCACGTGAAGAGATTTCAGGGATTCCGTTTATTACTCTCAGCCACTGATCAAGGTCTAATTATGTCTGTTGTAACATCCCATTACCCATGATAAGACTTGAATAGTGATTATGAGAAATTATTGAGAAATTAGAAAGTACAATTCATGCTTATGCAAAATATGGCATATACATACACGGTAATATTGATTTTGCACATTAATATGATTGTACATGCATTCATGACATTTTCTAGGTATAATTAAGTTATTAACGCGATTAAAATGTAATTTGGCAATTTTGGTCTGTTAAGGGTAATTTAAAATTTTTGGTGAATTTTAGGAAAAATATTGAAATTTGGACCAATCCTAATGTGACATGTGGACTGATTAAAGATTG
>JANITX010000212.1:60023930-60034605 GCA_027564395.1 Erythroxylum ulei | reverse complement strand
TGGGATGGATGGACAGACACAACATTCACAACATTTGAATGAACAGATAGCTGCAGAACTTTCAGAGAGGGAGGATGGCTCGAGAACTTTCAGAGAGGGGGAGAGGGAGAATGTCACCGTTGGATTAAATGGGCGGTTAGGATGGATTGCATGGTCGTCCATCCCAACTCGTCCTTAGTATATATACTTAAAGACCCTTCTATGGAGGTCATGGACGAGAGCCGTGAAGCTTCGCAAGATGCCAAGCCAAAGCCATTGAAGCTATCTCTTAAGGCAAAAGTTAGTCTTGCTTGTGATTGCTTATTTTTGACTCTTTACGTCGGCTTTCCTTTATGTTTTCTTGCTACTAAGTAGTGATTTGGGCCGGGAATTTTTGTTTTTAAAGGAATGTTTTTGGCATTGAAGGTAAATTGGAGGAAGCTATTGAGCATTTCACATAAGCAATTTGCCTTAATCTGTTGTACGTAATTATGTATGCCACCAGACACTAAAACAAAGTTGAGTTTTTGCTACTCTTTTTTTTTGTTATGATTTCAAAATCATCCCTAAAAGTCAACTTTTGATGATGACTTTTAAAAATGTCGCTAAAACCTTTGCATTTTGCGACATTTTACAAAAATGTCGCTAATTAATTACAAGCCTTTAGTGATGCTTCTAGGAATCTTTGCAAAAGGCTTATCTTTTTGTGACAATTTAGTATTTTAGTCACCAAAGGGCTATCCTTTGCCGATGAATTTATAAATCGTCACGAAACGCAAGACTTTTGGTGACATTTTTTGAAATCGTGACAAAAAGCTAACTTTTAGTACGATGTTGAAATCTTCACCAAAAGTTTGAATAACAAAATAAATCTCTTATTTATAATTATAAATTGACTAACTTTGATTGATTTTTTTACTGAACATCATATTGAGAAAAATCAAATTTAATAATATTATTTTAAAAAACAAATTTAATATTATTGATAATGATTGTAAGTGTAAAAATAAATTTAGTTAACAAAAATGTTAAATCATTTCAGTAATTTATGAAACTATAAACTTAAATTAATTAATATTACATTGATTTATACTTTTTATTTTTCTCTTTTAAATTATTGAGAATTTTATATAGTGTCACAAAGTTTTCATACAGTTTTAACATGAAGTTTGTACTATAATGATATATGATTCTTTCAGAAAAATAATGAATATTGATATATGGTAAGTTATATAAGATAATGATATATAGTATGTAATACAATATTTTAATTAGAACTTTAACAAGTTTTAAAGACAAAACAATAAATAAAGTTTTATGCAAAGAAATAGTTATTTTTCTAGATTCCAAGTGACATGAGATTCGGTAGATAAAGTAAATGAGTTCTCTGTGCCTGGATTTCTAAGAAGGCTCCGTGTATGTTCGAAGGCATCAATTGAAATAGTTAAAGATTTTCCCTCAAGAAGATCTTCCCTCAGGAGTTGATTTATTGACCCTCTTCTAACAACTTTTTGGCTTTAGCTAAACTAGCAAAAGATACAATGAATAATTTTCCATATGCAATATGGTTCACTGAATTAAATGTACCTCACGTACAATGCGTTACACCTAAAAAGCAAACAGTATAGAACAATCAAAGCTAAATCAAATACTATAAGGAACCCAAATTCGAACATATGCATAACCGATTGAATGACTCCATCATCTTCACAATGAGTAGACATGGTTTTTGTAATCGAAAACTGTTCCAAAATAACCAATTTTTCTAATCCTGTATAGACCATTCTGATATCGCCACTGCATTCATTTTCATCTATATTCTCTTGACGATTCGAGAAAGCCTTAAAAAACATATAGTTTATACAAACAGAAGTTCATCTAATAGCTTCCTAACAAAAAATGAGATACAAATAATTAAGAAAGAGAGGTCATTCAAATGATACTAAAAACCTTGAAGAAGAAAATTGACCATTGAAGGCAAGCGATGATTAGACTTTGATGAGGAGATTTGTTCTTCATCAAAGAGAATTCTGCAACATTCCTCCCATTGGAGCTCATTTTTACCATCAGAAACTAGTTGCCACACCAATATTTCATGATGAATTTATGTTAATATTTTTATTCCAAAAGGTCAATAGGAATAAAAAAAGTAATCTTATATAATCAATACAGAAGCATAGTGTACAATTTAATAAGGAAATGAAAAATTACATGAAGTTATATGTAATTAACAAAATTACATGAAGTTATATGTAATTAACAAAATATTCACATAAGAAGTAAAGATCATTGGAGCTTAAATTTTTTAATAATCCAAAAATCCCCTGCACAAGCACATTCTATGTTTGTCACTCATGATTAATAAGTCAATATAACTGGTTGAAGTTGAGTTGATAACCTATCGAATATCATATTTCTCTAGATTTATGAATATCATATTAATGAAATTATTACTAAAAATAATAAAAATTATATATCATGTTGTTAGCTCCCCCTACCAATGTTTAGCTCCCCCTACCAGTGTTATAGATATCGTTTTGTACTGGCTGAAAAATGGAATGGTATTGGATTCTTCAGTATTGGCCTTCCGTACTAGCCTGTACCTTTTTCAGTTGAATCCAGCTGGTACCAACAAAATACCAATAAGTACCATAATAGTTGATAAATACAAAGACCAAACTGCAAAAAAAGAATTTTTTTACAAAACCTCCCCAACTACACGTAGTCGCACACTCGCACCTCAACTCTCTCCCTCCTCTCATTTTTTCTCTCTCTCTCACTCTGTCACTCTCCTCCATGTGCCTGCGATCTGCTTCTCCAATCTCTACCCAAGCCTCCTCTATCCACAGCTTTGCCTACTGCTCGCCGCCTCCCTAGCTCTCCCTCCACTCCATTGGGCTCTTCCTCCTCTCCACTCCTCCCTCCGAGACTCCGCTTGTTGCTCACCGCCTCTTTGGCCCTCCCTTCTCTTTAACAACAGCTTACTGCCTCTCTCTTCTCCTCCACCTGTCCACACATCTATGGTCTAGCACCATCGCTACTAACCCAAATCTGAAACTAGATTTTCCATATCTAGTTTTTCACTCGACCCGACCTACTGAAGTTGACATTGTGATTTTTTGGGTGTATTTCAATTGATTTTTTATACTCCTGAATTGCATTTGTGATTATGAATACGTTGGAATTGAATTGTGATTGTTAATTAGATTTGTGATTTATGAATGGTTTGACTGGAATTGAATGATATTTATCTGGTTTTGGTTTAATTGAATTGAAGGCATGATTTTTTCTTATTTCGTTTTTGTGATATTTAGTAGTGAGAATATTAGAAGCAATACATTGAGAAATTTTCTTATTTATTTCGATTTGTAGTTTCATGATACTAAAATTGATTAGTTAAGCTAATTTTTAAAGTTTAATAAATTAAGCTAATTAAATTACGATAGTTATACTCGATTAATAATAATTGTATTATCCATGTTAAAGAGTTCAAGTGATAAACTACATAGATGCCTAAAATTCATCCCTCCAAGTGGCAAATTACAGTGTTGATTAACTTGCATGCATAAAGTATATAGTATAATATGGTAATGAACTATTTTATAATTTTAAAAAAAATTAGGGACTATTTCATAAATTTAAAAAATTAACTGAAATGATACTCGGTATTAACCGGTATCGATACAGTACTGTACCATAACCTAATCCAGTACCAGGACAAGTACGGTATTCATAACATTGCCCCTACTATTACATTTTTTTTCTTTTGAAATTCAGTTTTAAATTAAGGTTAGCTTATTCAATTAAAATTAATGGTGTGTTTACTTCAATATCCTTACCAAAAATGTGTAATGAAATTCAAATTATACGATAATAGTAATAAATTTAGCTTAAGGTTCTCATTGTAAAAAAATGAATAATGGTGATGATCCATTAATAGAGAAGTTCATATGTAGAGTTCCTTAAGCAAGCTCTCATTGAAGTTATAAAAAATATTGCCTTAAAAATAAGATACAAGTTTCTCCATTATATAAGCAAGCATAAGATGAAACACCAATCCATTTTTAAGGAGACATTAAATCAACATCCTCAAATATTAAGGTGTCTTTCGGGGAATGGAAGACAATTCTTGTAAGTTGATAAAGCTAAACACTCTCAACAAAACTTCCAACATGACTCTATAAGTTCCTTAATTATTTGAGATTCCTAAAAAAATTAGATGTAGATACTACTAGAATATTAATTACATTTTTTATTAATTATTTACTTAAACTTCTTTCACTCCTTTTTACTTTTTATTTTATCATTTTGTTTGTTTGATTCAAGTTTCTTAGTTCAAGCGTTAAATATAAATAGATATGTTAAGATTGAAAATCTTAATTATTTTTGAGATTTTTGATCAGATATTAGATAGAAATATGATATTTATAAATTTGGATTAAGTAAGAAGACATTGAGTTAGTACAAAAGAATCGATTAATTTCATACCTCGTAGTTAGGTTTCACTTGGGATGGGAGTGATCTGTGACTCCTCCAAGAGAAAGCTAATGACTGCCTATTACAAAACAACAACCAAAGATAAAAAGAAGAAGAAAAGGTGAAAAGCAAGATAGAGGAACTTTACTAACTCGAAGAAGATTGCCTTCGATGGTCCAAGCCTAATTAGGAAACATTTGGAGACTCTTTCAACAGGGGAGGTTTTCAATTTATGTCCTCTGATTAGGTAATTAGATTTTCAATTTAATAAATCGATGTGATTTTGGCCTCACTTTTGGCGACAAATACAAAATTTGTCACAAAAATGTAAACTTTTGCGACGATTTTTATAATTCATCACCAAACCCTCTTCCTATATTACACTATATATATATATATATATATTATAGAAAATATATATAATATATAAATTCTATGTAACAATATAGAATTTAAATATAATAAATAAAGAATTATGATTAAATAGACTACTATGATTAGTAAAAATTTATCTATTATCTATACATTTATAAATCATTATACTACTTGCAGTTATTATCTATACATTCATATAACATTACATTAATTAGCATATATAATTATATTAATTGAAATATAATTAAAAATAATTACATCAAAGTAAAAATTTGAAATCAATATTAAATATTAATATCATATTCTTTAAAATCAAATATAATATTATAGACAATGATTGCAAGTCTAAAAACAAATTTAGTTAACAACAAATTCATTTCAAAAATTTATAAAACTAAAAGCACAAAAATAATTCATATTACATAATTTTATACTTTTTATTTATCTCTTTTAAAATATATGTTTTGACAATTTTATGTGATGTCATAAAATTCTATTTATTATATATAAATTGTATACTATTTTATAGAAATTATATATTACAAAAAATTTGTTAAATATAAATATATATGTGAAAACAATTGGCGATGTTTTCAAGAAATCATCACTAATTGTTTACATTTGTCGACGCTTTTCTAAAATTGTCGCTAAAATGTTTGAAACTTCTTAAATATAACATGATAACAAATTCTTCATTTTGGGAACAAATGACGTCATTTTCTTGTTCTTTTAAACACCAAATTGAAGCCCTTTATGTTTAAAAGAATTGTTGTTTTCCTTACTCTCTGCTTCGGTCTTCTTTCATCGTCTGGTTCCATCGTTCTCTTCTTCTGTCATCTTCTTCCATCATTTGCTTCCATCGTCACTGGTTTATTATCCGTTGAGGTAAGTTGTCCATACTTTGCACTTGAGTTTTTTTATGTTCTGCTTTTATTGTTGTTATGTTATGCTTTTGTGTTCCTTTGATTTTTTTGATGTGGTTTAGGTTGTCTATGTAAATTGTGACTGTTCATGCTTCATTATGATAGAATGTGTTGATGTTGGTGAAGAATGGGTTCATTGTCTGTGTTTTTTTATTAGTTAGAGATGATTTTTTTAAGCCTATCAACTTTTTCGATGAAAGTTATGTTAGAGATGATTATAAAGTTACGATTTCTAACGTATGCATTTGCTTCTGATTATGGTTTCGTTTTTCATACAAGGTCCCATAATCTGCATTTGTTGATTGTTATTTCATTATTTTGTTTTCATATTTACCACTTTATTCCTCAAATTTCTTGTTTTTTCCATTTATGCTTTTCGAGTCTCTATTCTTCACTGCTTTTAGATGTGATTTGAATCTTAGCAGTTAGTGTATGAATCACCTATCTTTCTGGGATTGATTTTTTTAAAATTAAACATTATAGAAAGAGAGAAGATATGCTAAACATTCAACTTCAATCAAATTTTGGAAATTAGAATGTCCTTATATTAGTTTACGTGTTGTAATAATACTTTCATCTTATTTCATTTGACTAATTACACTTTACCTACTTATTTTATTTTATTTTTTAATTTTACAAATGAACAATTCTTTTTAAAAATATCTTCTGTAATAAAATCCATTATCCTACGTTTAGAAAATTTTCCTTAACATGTTAATGTGTAGACCTTTCTGCATAAATTAGAAGAAGCAACATACATGCCTTTTATCCAAAGCAATGAAATAAGAAATTATAAGCATACTGGTGGCATACCTAGCAGCAAGAGTAAATTCTTTTCTACTTGTATATTAGTATGAATTTGATTGTAGTGTATTTTATTCCACTTTATTATTTACAAAAATTTTGAATTTAAGTCTTTTTAAATTTAGTATTCATTTAAGTTATAAATTATTAATGGCGTTTAAATATTTATTTAAGCATCTAAACTTTATTTAATATGCACCTAAAATATAGTTTCCATAATTTTTAAATATTTAAAAATATCATATCATGTGAACTTAGGGAAATTATGTAGGGTTATCACTTGGAATACGATTTCTAATGAATGCATTTTGCTGCCAATTCAAAATGGCGTTCTTATATTTTATTCCATTAATCTTTAATTTTTTTAGTTTATGAAATTACTTATGAACTTGAACTATAAGAGGTTCAATCATTAGCAGTAGTGAATTAGTTTTGCAAATTCTTTTTATGAGTGTGATAGATAATGAGCTGTTCATTTTCATAATTCAGACATAACATGTTCGATGAAAGTTTCGTTATAGTTTTTTTGCTTTTGTTTGAATTTTCTGACAAATTAGCAGTATGTTATTTGATTTGAAATGTTTATGTTTATAGCATTTCAAATAGAAGAGAGGGATATGGGAAAATTTAAGGGCTCATAATGGTGTTAATCGTTGTTTTCTCATACCCTATTTTGTGTTGAAGAGCGTCGATAATAATTCAACTTCATCGTTCGTCGTCTCCGGTTGTTTATACGTCCAGTTAAGTCATCCAAATTTTGTTCAATTTTTATGTTTTGCTTTAATTCTTTGAGTATTTGTGTGAATGCAAAAAGGGTCTCAATTTTGTGTGTTGTTGTTTGGAATATGGTGAATGTTTTTTTTATGGACCGAAGATGGTGATTGCATGTTGTTGTTTGGTCCAGAATGGAATGATTAAGGCTTAGATGAATTAGGAAGCTTATTAATAAATTTATGCTTGTGAGCAAATCATGATATGTACTTTAGAGGAAGATTTAAGTTTAGGATGTTAAAAGTTCACTTTACATTAATGTTTACAAACCAATTAATTTGAAAAATGGGCTATCAATTCTTTGGCTATAAAAAAAATTGAAATCAATATGTTTATGCAAAAATTTCTCTAGAATAATCTGTAGAGGTAAAGTTGATATGGATTGAAATTTTACAAAGCTATAATTTTTAATGGGTTACATCCCTATTGAAGACAATTATTATCATTTTGAATTTTGATTACGTAGTTAGGTTATCAACTTTACTTCATGTCTAATTAACTGTGTTGGCTTGAATAACACTTCTTTTGATGTCATACACTACTTTAATCATGTTTTATTTAATATATAATAATTGCTTAAAGGTTTTTAAATCAGATTATGTTTTATTCTATTTTCATTTTTATTTATTAAAGAAGATATTAAAATGCTAATATAAAAAGTAAATTATGACCCTTTGTATGCAAAGAAGCTTAACTTTTAATACAATTAATTTTCAATTCATTTTTCCTTTTATAAGTTTTATAGCTAAACAATTAGCTCCCCACCAAGCTCTCATTTTCTTTTCTTTGTGTCACTCTTATTAAACATATTTAAATTGTTAGTTATATTGAATAATAAACAATAATTTTGTTATTATCTTTTTGTTATTGTTATTTGACTTTTTTAATTTACTCTCTTCTAATTGGAGAGTCTTATATTCTTTTTCTTACTTATATTAAGTTTATAGCTCCACTAGTATCTGATTTAGAACCCTTTGATGTTTGAAAAAATAACGCAATGGTAACATTTTTATTAATAGTTATATGCTTAGACTTGTTAACAAATATAGTAACATCAATGTATGCTCAATTCTTATAGGTTTAAATAATGTTAGTGTATGTTCATATTGACATTGAACAAGTGTATTATATTAAATATGAAATCATCATTTTCCCAGGCCTTGTTTTGCGTTAAAGAGCATCGATAATTGTCCATCTTTGTCTTTCATCAGTCGTTGTCTCTGATTGTCTGTTTGTCCAGGTAAGTTGTCTAACTTTTCTATTAGTTTTTATGTTATGCTTTAATAGTCTGAGTATTTGTGTTTGGGTTTTGGTGAATGCAATGATGGTCTCAGTTTTGTGTTGTTGTTTGGAATATTGCTAGAATTGTAGATGACTAAATGTATGAACTACATAAGTATTTACTACATATGGAATGAATTTGATCTCTTATGAATGATTTGTTTTACGAACCACTTGGATGATATATAAGCTGGAAACCTATGATGTAGCTCTATTGAGATTTATCGGTGAAATATTCCATGAGCTTAGGAGCTATAATGAGAAGAGCCTTTCTCGATTCATGTGGTCTAATAAAGCCACATACCTTCGTGATGTTATTGTGACAAATTGAAAACTATAATTTATAATTTCGAACATAAAACAAAAGAAATCCACCTGCAATTATGGATGGTCTATTTTATAAACCAATTTGATGGTATATAGGCTGGAAACCTATGATACAACTTTATTGAGGCTTATCGGTGAAATATTCCATGAGCCTAAGAGTCACAACAAGAAGAGCCTTTCTCGATTCATATGGTCTAACAATTCCATGTACCTTGGTGATGTTATGGTTTCAAATTAAAAACTATAATTCATAATTTCAGTCATAAAACATAAGAAATCCACTTGTAATTATGGATGATCTATTTTAAAAACACTTGGATGGTATATAGGCTAGACATGATGTAGCTCCATTAAGGCTTATTGGTGAATATTCCATGAGCCTAGGAGTCATGGTGAGAAGATTCTTTCTCGATTCATGTGGTCTAACAATGTTGGACCCCGTTTCCGAAGTCCAACATTTGGAATCATAAAAGCAAGGAGGACTCATTACTCATAACTTACTGAGCATAATTGGGAAACTTCCATTTGTAATTTCAGACCGGCTTCTTCAGAACATTTGTTCCCATTGTCTTACGTTTCTAACGACACAAAAAACGCTCAATTTGGTTTAGAAATAAAGAAGTTATGGCCAAAACACTTTCTGCTCTTACAGATCCGAGACTCAACACTATACACAACTTCACTTCAGAAATTGAAGGTCTTGGGGCCTAAATTGAAAATTGATTCCTTCAGATAAGTTATAGCTCCATATCTCTAGTTTAATTTGAAACAAAAATCAACTCAATCGGAGCTCTATAAATCAAGATATCACCAAAATACTGAAGCATATTCAGAAAAATAACCGACTCATACTCTTTTAACCGATCCTCTCAATTTAATTCAATCCATCTTTTTCAAATTAACACCAAAAGCTATAAATTTTTATGTAGAGGTATAATAATGTCTTAGGAATCCCACGCTTTAAAAATCAGGTCAATTGGAGGTCGGACGAAAAAGTTATGGGCAAAAGAGTGGAGAGAGGTCGGGTCAGGAAAAATCGGCCGCGTCTCACTCGCGACGCGTGCAGCGGGTGAGCCTCTCGCGAGGCACGCGCGGGCGAGCGCACCTCGTTCCCCCTTGCGAGGCGCACAGACGAGCGCTACGCTCGCCCTCGCGGCGTGTCACACGCGCGAGGGAGGCCTGCCTCCTGGGTCCTCTCTTTCCGATATCCTAACTTTCAAAATTCATAACTTTTGACTCAGAACTCCAAAATTTGCAAATTTGCTATCAATGAAAAGCTAAAAGAAAATTCTACAACTTGCATGAGGACTTAGAAATAATTTCGGTCTCTAAAAGGGTCAAAAGTCTACAACAAAGTGGTTGTCTGACAATGTTATCCTAAACAACATCATAACTTCTAATCATATCTTTCTACTCCCTTGTCCAAAAATTTCATACTTTATATCAACGGAAAGATAAAAAGATAATATAAAACGTTTATGAAGAATTTAAAAGCAATTTCTGCCTCTACAAGCGTCAAAATTTCAATTAAAGTGGCTGTCCCGAAAGTTCACCCTAAACAACATTCAAACTTCAAATAATCATAACTTCCAGCCCTGATATTGAAAAATATCATACTTTATAGCGTTAGAAAGTTGGAAAGATAAACTACAACTTTCATTAAGACAACTTTGGCTAATTCTATCTAGATCAATACAGTTTTTCCGTTGAATTTCTGCACACCATTCTTACACCTAGGA
>JANITX010000212.1:59992100-60008184 GCA_027564395.1 Erythroxylum ulei | reverse complement strand
GTATGTGTAAAGTTTAATAAATAAAATTAACTGGTGTTTAGGTTTAACGGGGAGGGGGGGGGGAGATTTTGTTTTTGGAATAAGAAAATAAAATGAAACTAACTAATAAAAACAAATTAAAGAAAACATACAATAAAATGATAAAAGTGGGGAATTCGGTAGGGACCTGATTCTTTGGTTCAATCTCTGCCTACACCCTAATTAAGCATTTTTATTAATTTGTTGATCTTTAACCTCTCCTAGCAACTATTAATCGTGAGTTAATAATTACCTGAGTTTTCCCTTAGGTTTTGTTTAATCAAGATACGATCGTTAATTAAACCTAACTACCGAACAACCTAAGATATGATATGTAGATTTAATTAGGCAGTAGCATTACGAACTAGGAAAACCGATTAATCAAGGCAACAATCACATACGATGCTTCATTTAACCTAGGTCATGTTATCCCTAATGATTACGAATCATTAGTCGCTACACACGAATTTCAACATAACAATCACGGATTATATCGAAATTCTAACAATGGATTTGCAATTAACGATTCAATGAACACATTAAAATCATCAAATCACAATACCCAATGGGTTCATACACAAATAATCGAACAATAATGAAAATCTGATTATCCATACACAATACCTAAATCAATTAATATAGGATAACACAATCAATTCCTAATGAGGGAAAGAAACAACAAAATAATAATAAAAATACTTAAATTGGGTCATCGGCGTCGATATCACCTCCAAGCCAGCATCGGGATGTCTGACCCTTCATGGGTCTTTCCCAAAAAATTGCTTCAGTCCTATTCCAATCCTTAACCGAAAATTCCTTAATTTCTCTTAACTGCCGCTTCTCACTGTCCACTGTAGCTGGGACAAATTAAATTCGTCCCTCTTTAATCCTTATGCGCTATAGCCCTTCTCCAGCAACCAAGCCTCCACACCTACGTCCAGCGCCAGCTCTCTAAGTCTCCACGCCTGCATCCAGCACCGACTCTCTGAGCCGCACACTGCTTCACGCCCACGCCTCACGCCTGCGCTGTTTCTTCTACTGTTGATTTATTACTATAGCGTGATGGGACGATTTAAGTTGCTACTCTTTTTAAATCCTTCCTTCTGTGCCTAGGATGCTACATGCAATGCAGCTGCGTCTGCGTTTCACGCAGAAGCACAGACGCCAATGTCTGCGTTTTGTTCTTCTGCCTTCACTGTATGTCGTCGTTTCTGCTTATAATTTGTTGCTCCTTGCTTGGTCAATGATGCTGTCGTTTCGCTTCATTCCAACTGCTGTGTTATTTTATTTAGCAGCTTTTTGGTTGTCTTCTTTTGTGTTTTTTTTCTTGTCTTTTAATTTTTTTCTACTCCATGAAGATAAGTAAAAATTAATCTTTAAAAAATGACTCATATATCGTGCTTTTGATTCACTTTAATTTCTTTGCTTCTAAATTGTACCTAAAATTATATATGAATTAAAGTGAGTATCTTAAGTATTTTTATGTCAATAATCACTAAGTATAAATAATTAAATATATCAACAATTAAACGCATATCATTGAGTTATAGATATCCAAAATAATAGAACCTGGTAGAAATAAAGGGAATAAGGTGACAAGTATCGAAATTGTTCCTACCTAACAACAACCATATCAATTAGTTCCTGGCCAACAACAACAATCAACCTCATCCACCATTGAAGCAGGTCAGCAACATCTTCATTCTACCTCAACTAGTATAGAGGGATTTGCAAGTTTGTTATTCTTTAACACTTACAAATAAAATTATGCTTAAATATATATTTACCTGTTTAATGCATATTTTCTTATCATTATTCATTTGTTGTCAGGTTATAAAATCAACATCAGAAAAAGAGGTAGAGGTATAACTAGAGGTTGTAAGTTGCAACAAATGAATGTTGCAATGAACAACAAGTTGTCAATATATATCGATACTTCGCAAGGTCTTCCTTTAAACAAGATTCAATCAACAAAATTGTCTAATGAGTTAGGGATAATATCCAGAACAGAATTACCGTGCCTAAAGCATGCTAAGGACTTGAAGCAAGACAACTTGCTTGAGAATGCTTTGGATAAAATTTTAGTAAATTTTCAGTTTATTTAACTATATGCAATATTGTTTCACGTATTTTAATATTAATTACACTTTTACTTATAGTTCACAGATGAAATTGAATATCATCGATGTTGACAACCTTGATGTTTCAAATTGTGTCACTTGATTATTGAAACAAAGGACCAAGAATCATCATTATAGGATAGATCAATATTACAAAACTTTGCCTTCTGATGTAGAGCCAAGGAGACATGTTCCAGAATGGATGTATCTGGAAAATTGGAACAATTTGTGTGATTATTGGGCCTCTCCTAACGTTCAAGTTTGTTTACTTTCCCTTCACATTTGCTTCCATTAATCTTGTTAGATTATTTAATGTCTATCTTTTTTTTCTTTATTAACAAAAAATGTGAGAAGGTCAAGGTGAACAAAGGAAAAATGAAAAATCCTTACAACTAAGGCTCCAAACCATTTGTTGTCCTCTGAAATGAATGTAAGATATTTGTTTACAAGTTATAATTATATCAATAAACACTATATTATTTATTGTGCATTGTTTTTTTTTTCATAAAACAGAGTGAGAAGGAACTACATGGACAAGAGTATAATAAGATCATACTCTACAAACTCACTCACTATAAGGAAGGTCAAGGGTGGATATTTGAAGAAGTATAAAATAACTATGTAAGTATAAAAAATTGTTTAAATTATAAGTTTATTTATTTATGTAGTACTAACTAATAATATTTGCATTGAATATAATTTCTTTAAATATTTTAGAATAAGATGCAAGAGTTGCTGCGGACATCAATGTCTAAAGCTATATTTGGTTGGGGGTTTATAATGGAATGAAATATTATTCCATCGTTTGGGAAGAGGGTTTACAATGGAATGGAATGGGATGGAAGATGAGGGTTTCATATTACATCCCATTCCATCTTAAACAATGAAGATGAAAAACCTCCGATTTGGGAGGTTTAAAATAGAATATAAAATGATAAACAACTTTATACTATATTACATTATAAACCTTTCATCCAAACAACATTTAACTATAATACATTATGAACCTTTCCATTCCTCCCAAACAACAATTTTCTAATATTACATCTATTTACATTCCATTCCATTATAAGCTATTCTATTCCATTAAAAACCATATGTCCAACCAAACATAGCCTAAAGGAAATGAGGCAAATGTAGAGGACATTTGCAACAAGGTGGTTGGTACACAATCTGAATATATAAAAGGTCTTGGGTTTGGCCTTAAGCCAACTTTTTCATCCTCATCAAGATCAACATACGCTTAACGTCTTGAAGAGGAAAACAAGATGCTTAAGGTTGATTTACAACATACTCAAAAACAAGATGCTCAAGATGCTTGGCCTACGTTTTGATAGCAGTTATGATGAAAACAAGGTTGAGTTATTTATATTATATCTTGTAAACTAATCTCTATATTTTTTATTTTGTATATAAGTATTTATGAAGTTTTAATTAAAATCTTGTACGTAATCAAATTTGATGATATTTTATTTTTTATAAACAATACTTTAAATTATCAATTATTTTTGTATAGTTAATTAAAAAATCGAGATATTATATACAATAATATGGATTAAAATTTTCACAAATAATTATAATTAACATTGCATCAAATTTAGCTAAAATGTATATTAAAATGTTGACTTCATTTTACAAAACGTAGCTAGTAACATTTTTCTATGTTTTAAAAAATGTAGCTAAAACTTTTTAGCAACATTTTCAGAGATGTAACTAAAAACATTTGACTACGTTTATGGAAGCGTAGATAAAAACAAAATGTAGCTAATAATCTTTAGCAACGAAAACTAAGCGTAGCCAAAATTTATTGGCGATGATTTCTCAAAATGTCAGTAATAGTTTTTCGCTATAAAAACAAAACATAGGCAAAAATTATTAACAACGATTAGGGAAAAATGTTACCTATAGTTTTGATCTACAAGGATTTATCGACATTTTTTATGATGAATATATATCGTTGGTAATTACTATTAGTGACAATTTTGGGACTTTCAGCAACAAATTTTTCATAGCCAAATGTCGTTTTTGTTATAGTGAGAGGTATAATGTCATTATATCCTTAATGGAACTATGGTTTTGGTCATTTTGAAGTTGTGTGATGCTTATTTAAAAGTTGTGTATCTGTGTTTTTCTGTACAACTAGTGTTTATATTAATAAATTTAAGAGAAATATATGTATACAAGACATAAGTAGTGTAGCCAAAAGAAATTACATATATGAGATAGATAGATACACACTTATAGGATAACTCTTACACCAGATAATAGGTAATAAATAGTAAGGGATGGTGTTTTGAAACTCATATAAGTTATATGAATTTCTTCATATTAACAAACTCAACAAAGGGATACAAGTTTTGTAAGATTTCATGATTGATACTTAGTCAATGGCAAGAAGTAATCAAGGATCTTCATGTGGTATCAAATTTAGATTATGATGAAAAAATAAGTGTTGTACTAAAAAATGTATCTCCATCTCTCATTTGCTTTCCTTTGCTCAAAAATAGTCTTATTTGTTACTTACAACTCCTAGTCAACTTATGCATTTTCCAATGAACAAATAAGTTTTTTTATCCTTTTCTATAATGACACACCTTTTGAAATCAATTAGTAACTTTTTTACCATTTGGTATATGGATCTACTCAAACCGTTTTGATATACTACATGTTCATAATAAGTTGATAAGAATGATGCATACAGATTTTGCATAAATGTGAATTTTCTTCATTGAAAATGACTTTGTAAATAGTTTTGCTTGTTACCAATTATATACTTGTTACCCACGGGCTTTAAGCTCACCCCCATTTTCCTCCCCATAAGAAGGTGATGAGTAAGAGATCGAGTAGGCAATAACCAAGGCATCACTCCACTTTTGAAATATTTTTGTATTTGAAGCAAATCTTGTAAAGCAAGGCTTTAGTTGCATTTTGACCAACTCATGATCCATGTATCTTTTGTATTTTGGGATTTTCAGATGTAAATGTATTTGCGACTTTAAATGCTCGCTAAAGCTTTGTAAAACTCTTATCTTTTGATGCAAATGGAATAAGATTGCATTTTTGCTCATGACTTCCTTTCAAGTCTATGCATTGCATTTTTAAGTTTGCATAAGGAAAAAGTTCATGTTCAAATGTCAGGGGAAGATCTGGACTAGCTTAGGCTGATTTACGCAAATGTGCCTTCTAGGAAGTTGTAGGTCTTCCTTTTATCTTTCCAACGGTTTATAGTAGGAAATTTTGAAACATCGAAGTTCAAAGTTATGATCCTTCAAAGGGGAGATGTTTAGAAGTATCAAGTTGTATCGTCTGTGATGACGTCACACCATCTGTGATGATGTCATCTCGTCTATAAAGATGTATCGTTTGTGATGACATCACATCGTCTGTGATGACATCATATCGTCAGTAGGAATGTATCGTCCATAAGGATGTATCATCTGTAAGGACGTATCGTCTGTGATGACGTCACATCGTCTGTGATGACGTCATATTGTCTGTAGGAATGTATTATCTGTATGGATGTATTGTCTATAGCAACATATCGTCTGTGATGACGTCATATTATCTTAAGCGTGGCATCATCTTAAGTTGACTTTGCTTCGTCTTAAGTTGACTCGATTCATCTGCTTCTTGCATTCGTCTGCTTCTCGATTCGTCTGTTTCTTGCATTCGTCTGCTTCTTGTATTCGTCTACTTCTCGATTCGTCTGCTTCTTACATTCGTCTGTTTCTAGCATTCATCTGCTTTTCGCATTCGTCTGCTTCTTGCTTTCGTTTGCTTCTTACATTTGTCTACTTCTCGATTCATCTACTTTTTGCATTCGTCTGCTTCTTGCATTTGTCTACTTTTTGCTTCGTCTGCTTCTTGCTATCGTCTACTCCGTTTTTGACCCTTCAGATGATAGAATCTGTCTTCGAGGTTTTAAAAAAAGTTGCAGATCTCGAAGCCTTCTATCAAGATGTCCTAATATGATCTTAATCTGATATCCCATATGAAAGTTATGCTAATTGCCCCAAGATAGGTGCGATATGATTGAGGTCAAAACCTTGTTCGAGTCTTTCAGCCAGAACTTTGTTATGGGATCTCCAAATGTGATGATTCTTATCTTTAAATAAACTAGAGACATAGAGCCACAAATGTTCAGAACAAGTCTCGATCAAAATCCAGTTTGGGGTTTCCCAAAATTTGTTCAAAAATAAGAGAAATAAGTTGTTTTGGTGTTTGTCCTGGTAGGGGCATGTCATCCTTGTGGGGTACGCGTTCAGATGTCACTTAGGAAGTCGGGCCTGTTATTCATGAGGGCGAGGTGTCCAACAAGTTTTTATACAAGGCTTTGCTAAACTAACATTACTCAACCCTTAACACTATCCCTCGTCCTTACAACCTATGAAAGTATTTCATACCCAATAGTACAATTGTCTCGTACTAACCTCAATGGAGGATTTTCACAACACTGTTTAATAATAAAGATGATAAATGAACAACTCAAGTGTATAAATCAATAACGACAAAAACAAAGAAAAACACTTGAGATAAAAGCACTCCTTTAAATATGTAGCTTTATTAGATGAAAGTGTGCAAAGTGCTAAAACAATATCTGTTGTGAACTATTGAGAAGAATCACAATCAACGCATGCACAACAGCATCAAAATAACATAAATCGAACAAAAGTTTCATCATCGAAATGTCACCAAAAATACAGCGGCAATAACAAACATCTCCTAAATGTTTTTCAATAAAAAACCAATATCTGGACAGCCCTAATGCAACACTACAGAAAACGCAGCTATGTAGGATGGAAAATTAGCTGCCAAAGATAGCTCAATAATCCCGAAAATACAGCTACAAAAATCACGAAAGCTTCTAGAGTTTTCGCACACCACTACACCAAAAAAATAGTTGCAAAGTCACTCACAATAGCCACCAACCTAACATTGGACAACCACCAAACCAGCTGCAAAAAATCACACAATCAACCTAAAAACACAACCCCAAAATCATGTGAATACCACCAAAGAACAATTGCCAAAATTGCCCTCAATAGTCTTTCAAGAATAGGAAAGAACACAGCTAGCTATCAACAATTATGTAGCCCAATTTAGTCACGCAGAGCAAAGGAAAACGTAGCAGCTACACTCTTACACACCCTAAGCCAAATCACGTTAAACACACATTGGAAAAGCGGTTGCTTAGACTTTCAAAAAGAACGACAACTCCAGTAAAAACGTAGCATAAAAACCTTCAACCAAAGGTGACGTGATCAGCCAAGAAGTTTGCAACAAATGGACTTCTATCTCAACTCAATTAGCTCACAAACATCATCAACAATATCACTTGGATATATCCAGCTGTCATAATCAAGTTAAAATTTTAGAAGATCACCATTATCTCACAATAGAATATACAAACTAAATACCATATTAATTAGGATTTTAAATTTCTCAAACTTTTCTTGAAAGGGTCTCACATAAAGACAACTAGGTCTAATTATCAAATAATGTCCAAAATTAAATAATAAGATACAATCACCTATATCTTAATAATTTCGAATGTTTCATTAATCATTATTATGTTGGCTTGGATGTCATAGTGCTAATCATCGGTGAAAGAGGAAAAACAGCGGTAATTTGTAATACCTATTAGGAGTTAACTTAATGATGGAGATGAGTGAATAGTCTCCCACCATAGTACTTATGAATTTCATGGACATTGTACCCTTTCAGCAAGATGATTGAATAGTCTGCCCCATAGTACTTATGAATGTCATGGACATTGTACACTTTCAGCACCAAGTTTTAGCTTTTAGTATTCATGGATTAGATGTAGCTACCTTAGGTAAAAATGCATGCCCTGATTGTGAAGTCCAGTAATGGTTGCACAATGAATAACTAGACACAACACAATACTTGGCTTGCGAATTCCACCATGTTTTATGATGTTTGATGATTGTTTTTATGCATAGCTGGTGATGCTTTTCTTGCAGTGATAAAGAATCCAGGTAATCCTGCTAAGCACCAGGCGAATCCCAAGTTATGTCCTGTATTTGCAAAAATGAAGAACAAATTTGCTGGATCGAAATGAACCAGTCTCAGGAGCCATCCTCACTATCGGTTGAAATTTTTGTGCAGTATTAAAAAGTTTTCATCTATGGCTTTTCAGTGAATGTACTTCCTCTCATATAATCCGTGAATAGCTTCGTTTTATAAATGAAAGTAACTTTAGGGTCTTTTCAGGGGAAGCCTGTTTCTAGTGTTCGAAATGGGTAGAGACTCCGGATAGCTATATACTTGGCATAGAGGATTTGGAAAATTCATGCTTGTGCACCATCATTTTGTTGTGTTCAATAACGCCTTTAGTTATCTGGTGCTCATTTTTTCCAAGTTAAATATGCCAACTGCCCAGTATAACCCCTGAAGAATGATTATACGATGCATTTAATTTTTGTACATCACAAAAGCATAAAGGATTTACACCTGTTCCATTGGCCCCGTCTCTAAAGTTCCAAACATTTAGTTAGTGTGATGAGTAATATCCAGGAACACGCATCCAAAACTGTTGCTATGAACAGTAGGAAAATACCATAATTTACATTAAGTTTAGTTCAACGTAACCAAATTTTTGTGCAGTTTGTACTTATAGGAACTAGTCTTTTTGTATCTGTGAAATGTTTCTGCCTCTACTAACTTCTTTTCTTAATTAGTAAAAATTGTAAACAGTCAAACATCATTATTTCTTGTCCTCAAATTCACATTCATTGTTTCAAGTCCTTTAATTAGGTGAAATTTTTGTTTATTTAATTAATAAAAATGACCTCTGACCCACAACTGACATGTCCCTTTTGCGTCGGATGGGCTACTTGGGGAACAGTATTCATGACCATGTTGGCTCCATAACATTCAAGACCCTGAACCTCCCGCATAGTTGCAGTCCACCAAACCCCAAGCGTCTTGTGTAATTAATACAGACGAGAAAGTTTCAACAGCAAGACAGAAAGCAATTACATGTTATTCATTCCTCACCAAGCTTGTCTTTCAATGTTACTTCATTAAAATTCAAACTCACTTTCCACCATTTCTACCAACCAACCGCATTATGTTATGAACACAAGACTTCCTTTTTTCATTTTTAATGTCCTTTTGGATTTACATGTTCTACTGATCCACATAAACAAAGAAAATCCATTCCCCTTTGTACTTGGTCATTACAGTACTGATTATTGCTTTGATTACTTGGACCGGCTTAGTGCCTAATTATCTAGTCTCTCATATACTAATGAGTACCTATACTTGGTCAGTGGGCTGACTAAGGGATGTGCGACTGCTTTTATATGGTTATTATATTAGGAATAAAAGTTTCAACCCCAACTAACTTTAACTCATTTCTTTGTTATAATGTTTTCATAGCCAGAAAAAGTCGTGACTTCCTTTTCTTTTTCTTCCTTTCTCCATCACGAACTAACCTAAATGTTATCTAAGATGGGATTCTCAAAATGAGACTAGCAGTGACGACCCTTTTCAAAAGGTTTTCCTTTTTCTTTGCATATTTCTTACTCTTTGGTGCTGACATTCGTCATCCCTTTCAGACCAAGGCGGCATTATGATCCAATATTATCTTTTTCACGAATGACGAATATATTACTAAAAAATGACGTAAATATTGGGAATAATGATTTGCATTAAAAATGACGTAAATATTAGGCATAATGATTTGCATTGCTGGCTTCTAAATAATATAATTTTGCTGACGCAATGTCTATGATCCGTGGGTTCCGATTAGGTAGGTCTTATGTCGCTGTAATGTGTACTTGATTGTGTTTTGGGGAAAAATTGTGAATCTACTCTTGTGAGGCTCATAATCCACACGAGTGGGATACGCATGCATCATACGTGCTGAAAGAAATCGAGGATGTTGAAAGAAATTATTTAGGTTAATAACAAGATTAAAAAATAATAGTTTAAGTCCAAAGCATGATGTTTAACTCCGAATAAAGGTAATCACATCTGATTACCATATTTTGCTTTCTAGGATAGTCCCAATTAGTTTATATTGGTTCTAATTGTTTCCGTATATTAGAATTAGAAATCTCCTTGAGTTCAAATAATTATAAAATTTTCTATTTAAAAGCAAAATTGCGTATATGTTCCATTACAAAGGATAAAAAACACCTATTACCTCTCTTTTTTAGTTTCAATTTAGTGAATATATGTTCCATTACAAAGGATAAAAACACCCATCACCTCTCTTTTTTTAATTAGTTTCAATTTAGTGAATGTAAATTCGATTGTAATTTAAGTATAATCCTATTTTTGTCTAATGTCATCTAAATACCAATGTGCTTATTGATTCGGATGAAGTATATATGCTAATGTAATTGGAAGGATGGGTTTAAACGATCTTGAATTAATAAATGTTACTTTATTTTACTACATACATAAAAAATCTAGCCATGCCGTAAACAAAGTCAATGGACACCAGTTAGCCGTCAAGTTACCCTGTTTGTTAGTAACTTATGTCCTCTAATAAGCATTGGCCTTATTTCATTGGGTTGTGCGCGTGGAAATTGAAAATTGCAATTGTACTTCAATTTTAGTTAAGGAAGAACTAGATTCACATATTTTACACTTGCAATGGTGACATATTTTATTGTAACTTAAAAAATTAATTAATAAAATTCCTTCCCCACAATTTAATATTTTATAAAAATAAATCATATTCTATAAAACGATATTATAATTTTAGAGGAAGAAAAATATTATTAAAATTCACCAATTCAATTAAAATTTAACTAATATTAGTCACAAGCTAGGAGATTGTTGCTCTACCTGTGTAGCTCCTTCATAAAACACATATTTCAAACTTCTCATCTTTATACAATTCGATTTAATTAATTTTCTTTTGTTTTGACTAATATGCAATTTAATTTCATATGAAGAATTAAATTCTCTCTTAGTTTCTATAACATGATGTATTATGTTGAATCAATCTCTAAGAATATATTTTAAAATATAGTTATTAAAATTATGATTAAATACTTTAAGATACAATAAAAGTATAAACTCTTTTTATTAACTTTCTTATATTATAACCTCAAAAACATATTTATTAATAATATTATTAAATACTTTAAAATACAATAAAAATACAACTCTTTGTTTATAACTTTCTTATACTATAACCTAAAAGTATATTTAAAAGGGCTTAATTACACTACACTCCTTTAGAGTTTGGACCTTTTTTATTCTAATCTCTAATTTTTGTAAATTATCATTAATCTATATACTTTTTATTAGTTATCACCTGTAACCTCTAGGGTTATTTTTTGTTAGAAAAACTAATGTAGCACTACAAAACAACATCAAAGTGTTGACGTAATTAACAACATCATGTGGAACTTGATCACACAGGACTACTTCTCTTCTTATTGTCACCATTTTTTGGCTCAAAACTCTTTTTAGGTATCGACAAAGGAAATTGGAGAGATTCGGTTGAGTGAAGCATTTAATTGGTGAGATTATGTAAATATGTAATATTCAAGGTATGTAAAGTTAAATTGTGATTTTTTTAACCTTCAATTGTTTCCATATTCTTGAAAATTAGGGTTCAACTTTCATTCATAGGGATTTACAATATTTTCATACGTCAATTAGAAGTTTCTATGAGGGACGATACAAATATTCCAACTTTTTTATAGGTTTGATCACGAAACCTCAATTTATGTTTTTGAAAATTATACTTTTTCATGTTGTCTCTATATTAGGCTATTATTGGCTTCTTCTTCTTTTTAAATGCTACTTGAATCTTGTATTTGCTTATTGACTTGTTTAGGTCCCATTCTCTATAATGTAATGTGGGCAAAAAGATAGCAAGAGTAGTTGCATTGGTTATGCCATTTTACTATTTTTGATAAGTTTAAAGATTAATGAGCATTAATTGCTTTTTTTGTAGATTTATATTTTTCTTGTTTTGGTCTTTAAATGTGATATTAGATGGTGATGATCAATTATTGGGAATAATCTATATGCCATTAGGTGTTGAGAAATTTATACACATAGTTTTTAAGTTCTAAATGAGGATATGACTGCAAAATAACAATGGTGATGGTAGGTTTATAGAGGTTTAAACTAATTGCTTATGAGTTTTGTTATTTGACTCTTAATTGGTGGCATTAGAATAAATAGAAACAATTTTGTGAGGATTTGAAATATTTTAGTAGTATGTTACTTTTGTCACTAAGTATACGACAAGTTTGATTCATAAAATAAAAATGTTAGTGAATATATAAAATCAATTAAGTTGGCCTCACACAACAGCTTAAGCTATTGTGGTGAAACAGTCACTTAACATGGTATCAGAACCTTTGTGACCAAGTGGTCGTGAATTCAAATCTTACCACCTACCTATTATTCAGCACAAGGTAGACTGAGTCTATGCAAGTTTCAAGTCCAAAGGGTTTTCATTTGGGGGTGTGTTAGTGAATATATAAAACCAATTAAGTTGGCCTCATACAATAACTTAAGCTATTGTGGTGAAATGTTTACTTAACAGAAAAGATCTCCCATTTATTCTAATGTGTATTATTTGTTATAATTACTTATCTTTCGGGGTATTAGTTGAAATAAAATTGTTACTTCTGACCCTAGAATTAGACTTAAATTTTTTTCATTATGGATATTTCAAGTTTATACTAAATATGAGACATGAAGTTAGGGAGAGTGACTATTTTGTCAATAAGAAAGATGAGATAATATTGGTTGACTTTATACTTAATACTATGAAATTAGGGTTTGTAAAATCATGAGAATTTATGTATAAATTTTCACATGAATCATTTGAAGATAATTTTAGGACTCTAGAGAATGATAATGATGTAAGGATATTAATAAAGACAATAGAAGAAAGAACACTTAAACAAGTAAGGTGTATTTGGGTAGGAAAATGTGACCAAAATTATAAACTCTTAACGGCTTTGCAATAGATATACCTCTTTGAGTAATTAAGGATGATGATGACCTAATGTGCACTTAAGCAAACATTGAAGCAATCATTGAAGTCTCCATTAAATCAACCACTAAACTACCCATTAAAGCAACCATTCATCCACTATAGTAGATATTGAAGCAAGCATTATGATCACACTTTTAGAAAGGCTTTATAAAATATAAGCATCCAAATATCTTTTTATTATGTTAATACTTTTAGAAAGACTTTACATAACATAATCATCCAAATGATATTTGATTATGCATGTATTGAGAATAAGAGATCAAGATCTACAGTTGAGTGCAAGAAGAAATATGGGTAGAGAATGCATGTAAACCCTATATAAAAAGGACATATATTTCAAATTAAGACATTTTAAGATACCATACTTATGGTATAACATTTGATAACATCAAGATTGATTTCTACTAGATTGCTAATAAATATTTGGAGCTCATGATACATATTACTATATAACATATATCTTTTAACTTGATTTTTTATTAAAGTTGAGAACAAAGAGAGATAGAAGTAATATCTCAGGTGTCTGCTTAACGAAATTGGTCACTCGTGGGTGTTCATAGGTGATAAAAAAAGATATTTAAATTTGAAAGTTATTTTGATCATCATTATTATTTTAGGAATTTGTCTATATACTTACAATGTAACATCCCATTACCTACGGGGAGGTTAGAATAGTAAATTTGAGTGATCAATGAAAGCTTAGAAATGCCTTTGCATGTTCATGCATAATATAGCATATTCATACATGTGAATAGTGAATTTTTGCACATGAAAATGACTGTACATGCATTCATGACATTTCCTAGTATAAGTGTTAATAACTGTGATTGTTATTGAAAATTGTGGTTTGTTTGTATGGAAATTGAGTTGGAGAGGGTCATTTTTTATTTAAAATTGTTGGAGAATTTTAGGAAATTTTTTTGAAAATTTGGGGTAATTTCTGGACTAGGAAAAATGCCAAGTGGCAAAACAATTGTTAAATGGTAGTAGAAATTATTGTCTAATGGCAATGGGAATTTTTCTAAAAGACTTTAGGAATTAGTAACAAATGCCATTTAAAATTTGGGAGAAAATTGGAGTAGAAATTGAATTTTATTTGGAAAGAAACCAATTGAGTGCCTTAAAAATGAGACATGTGGCAAGTGACAAGTGTCACTTGCCTAACCATGTCTTAAACCATGCTTTTTATTAATAAAACCCCTCCCCTTTTGTAGTCTTCCACGATGCTTTTAAAATTAAAAGGCCAAGTGAGTATTTTCTTCATGTTTTCCTCTCCTCCTTCGTTACTTGCTCCCTCCTTCTCATCATTTTCATTTTCTTCATTCTCTTCTAACCTCACCAACATTTCACCTTGTTCCCATCTATCAATTGCCACTTCCATCTTGTTGTTTCTTCAATTGGCCACAAGAAAAACCTATTTTTACCTCCTTCAAGATGATGAACAAGTGATGCTTGGGAGCTAGGGCTAGTGTTGTTTTTGAAGAAATTGAAGTGAAACCAAGTAAGTATGCTTTCAATGTTATGGGTATTGGTAAAATGAAACTAGAATGATGAGAAATGTAGGATTGATGACTTGATTTTTTGTGTGTATGTAGGGGTGACGTGGATGATGCAATACCTTTGTAAATGTAATGTTTTGTAATTGTGATCATTCATTAATGATGTATAATGTGTTATAGAGATATTTTGGAAATTAGATGTTGCATATAATGGAGTGAGGGAGAGTGCAAAAAATTATGATGAATGGGTGCATGTTTGATGCTATGTTTTGGTTTAATGATCAAGTATAGGTCTTGAATTATTTGTGATTGATATATTGAGTGAATTGGGTAGTTAATGATGAGGAAATATAATGGAAGAGATAAAATAGGTAGAAGATGAGTTAGATGTAAAATATTGAAAGTTTGAAAATCTAGAAATTTTTTGTTGGACCCCGTCTCCGAGGCCCAACATTCAGACCCATGCAAGCATAGAAGACCGATATCGACACTAATACTGACCTCAAAAAGGGGAGACCTCGGTTCTAACGATTCCAACGCCACTGGGAACGCTCAATTTGCATTAGAAATGAAGAAGTTATGATTAAAATACTATCTTAAAGAAACAGTGAAAATTTACCCTCTACCGGCTTCAAGTCAAAATTTGAAAACTTTAGAAGCTAAGTAGTCGATCGGTTCCTTCATAAAACTTGTATATTTATACCTCTAGTTTGATTCAAAACAAGAATCACCTCGAACCGAGCTCCATAGCTTCGGTTATCTTAAAATTTGTAAAGTATGTTCAGACTTTGACAACCGATCGTCATGCTTTGTTTCAAACCACTTTTTTTTTGTTTTAGAATTTAAAAGCAATACTGATAAATCAGGTGTGGAAAGATAAAAAAAATATCTTAGAAATCCATCGCTTCGAAAATGGGGTCAATCGGAGGTCTACACACAAAGTTATGGCCAAAGGAAGGAAGAGGGGTCAGTCAGCCAGAAACCGACCCCAAAACTCGTAGGCGCTCGGCATGGGCGAGCGCCTGGGCGCCCGCATGGCCGAGCTCCTGGCGCTCGCTCGCCCACAAGCGCCTGGGCGCCCGCATGGCCGAGCGCCTGGGCGACCTGACCTGCGATCCGACCTATCTGACTTCTAACCCTCATAACTTTTGACTCCGAGCTCCAAATCAGGCACGGTTTGTTTCGTTGAAAAGGTAGGAGAAAATCTACATTGTTCAAGGACTCACACACCAGCTCGGACTCTAAAGAAATCAAAAATTTAAGCTAAGACCGATCGACTAGCTCTCCACAAACAGTACCAGGACTTAATACTAACAACTCACACCGACCGATCAACACATCAAAATTTATTCATAAAACGTCCTAGAAGAGCTCTACAGCTCGCCTAACACTCTCAAGGGGTCTAAATGATCCCATTCATCCTATATCAACCCAAAAATTAG
>JANITX010000212.1:59943216-59970646 GCA_027564395.1 Erythroxylum ulei | reverse complement strand
GCCTTAGTCCGAATACTCTTAAGTGACTTACACTTACCAAGGATGCCCTTTAATAACCAAACCATACAATAAAATCCGACTAACAGTTATAATCATTTGCTCCAACACGACACCATCAAATCGCGTAATTCCTTCAAATAACACTTTGTAGAAATTCCATTTATCGATCAAATAAATTTGCCACATTTAAAAACAATGCTGAAGTGCATGTTCCTAATCTCTCATCAAATGGGCCAAATTCTAACCGGTAATAGATCCCGAGACCTTGCACAATTTGATTGCTCACAAATTCTGAAATTCACGATTCTAGTCCTCACAGGGTAACGGGATGTTACATTACCAATTATAAAATTGTTACCTATGAGGTTTAAGCTCACCCCCTATTTTTCCTCCCCATAAGTAGGTGATGAGCAAGAGATCGAGTAGTTAATAGCCAATGCATCACTCTGCTTTTGAAATATTTTGTATTTGAAGTAAATCCTTTAAAGCAACGCTTTAGCTGCGTTTTGAGCAACTCATGATCTATGTAATTTTTGTATTTTGGTTTTGTGACATTAATGTGATTGCGACTTGAAATGCCCTCTAAAGCTTTGTAAAAACTCTTACCTTTTTATGTCAATGGAATAGGATTTACTTTTGGCTCATGATTTTCTTTCAAGTTAATACATTTCATCGTTTAGTTTGCATAAGGAAAAAGTTAGTGTTCAGACTCCAGGAAAAGATTTGGATTAATCTAGGTAGAAATAGGCAATTGTGCCTTTTGAAAAGTGGTAGGTCTTTCTCTTAGCTTTTCAATGGTATATAGTAGGAAACTTTTGACCCAGATGTTCAAAAATTAGGGTCTTTAGAAGGGGAATTGCTTAGGAGTATCAAGTGATATCATCTATAAAGACGTATCGTCTGTGATGATGTCATATTGTCTATGATGATGTCATATAGTCTGTAAATATGTATCATCAGTAAGGATGATTCGTCTGTAAAGATATATCGTCTGTAAAGATGTATTGCCTGTGATGACGTCATATCGTCTGTAAGGATGCGCCTTCTGTAAAGTTGTATCGTTTGTAAGGATGCCTCATCTTAAGCGTTGCATCATCTTAACTTAACTTTGCTTCGTCTTAAGTTGACTCCGCATTAGTCTTAAGTGTTGCATCGTCTTAAATTAACTTTGCTTTGTCTTAAGTTGACTCCGCATTCATCTTAAGCATTGCATAGTCTTTAGTTGACTTTGCTTCGTCTTAAGTTGACTTCGCATTCGTCTTAAGCGTTGCATCGTATTAAGTTGACTTTGCATCGTATTAAGTTGACCATGCTATCGTATACTCCCGCATTCGTCTACCTTCCGCTTCATCTACCTTCCACATTCGTCTGATTCCGCATTCATCAGCTTCTTGTTTCGTCTGTCTTTTTGATTCGTCTGCTTTTGCTATTGTCTGCTCTATATTTAACCCTTCAGACGATAGAATCTGTCTTTGATATCTACATGAAAGTTGTAGATCTCGAAGTCTTCTATCAAGACGCCCTAAGATTATCCTAATCTGCTATCTCTAAGGACAATTATGCTAACTGCCCCAAGACAGGGGCAATATGTTTAACGTTTTGGTCATAATTGATTCTTTTGGCCATAACTTCATCATCCGACCTCCAAATGAAGTTATTCTTAGAGCGATAGATTCCTAATGCCTTTTTCTATCCCTCCATAATAAATGCTTGGCTAATAAGGGTTCATTGAAATAACCCTATAAGGTAGTAGCCATAACTTTGTTATAGGATCTCCAAATGCGTTAATTCTTGTCTCTAAATAAACTAGAGACTTAGAGCCTCATACATTCTGAACAAGTAGAATTGAAATTCAAGTTTGGGCTTTTCCCAAATTCGGTTCAGAAATAGGAACAATGTATAGTATTAATGTTTGTCCTGGTAGGGGCACTTCACCCTTGTGGGATATGCGTTCAGATGTCACTTAGGACGTCGGGGCCGTTTCTCACGAAGGCGGGGTGTCCAACATCTTTATTGTTGTTAGGAATTAAACCAAAGTTTAGGTGACATTTATTTATTGGTTATATTGGTGTGAGTGTTTATATACAATTAAATCTTTATTTAACCTAGGAATATATATGTTAACTTTGTGTCGTACAATGGCTTTAAGAGAAAAGGCCAAAACAAAAAAAAATGTTTTGTGTTGTGTTCATGTAAGCCAAGATACGGCTATGATGGTTTTGGTTTGATCAATTACAAAAGTAAGATTTGTGGTTATTTAAATTTATCTACATCTGAAACTTGAGGAAGGCAATCACTTTTTGCCCTGTCAAGCATTACTTAGGTTCATTTTAAAAGATCAGCAAGCAGGTTCTTCTTTTACATAGACAGGGCCCACCTTACACTTGAGAAGACAATAACCATAGTCCACTTATTCTTCTACTTTTTCATTTAATACTCTATTCCTTACTATGCTAGAAGATACGGATCGCTGCAATCACGTAGTACATTCTATGTCCTGTCCTCAAATTTGATAGAAAGAAAAATTTTCAAGCATGGATGGTTCCGATTCAATTCTTTCTAAAAACTTTAGGGGTTTGGGAATTTGTTGAGCGTGGAGTTCTTAAACCTGCAAATATTGAAAATATGACAGAGGCGCAAAGGTGAGATTTGACTCATGCTCGCAACAAAGATGATCAGGCTACCCATAATATTTTTCAAAGTATTGAGTTTTTTGTGTTTCAGAAAATTATTAATGTAAAGTCTTTAAAGGAGGCTTGGGTAAAGAAGGAAAAGAATGAGTCAACGAACTAAGGCGAATTCAGTAAGAGAAGAGGCAGTAATTTCAGTTATGGTCAGAGACAGGGTGGAGGAGGTAATATTAATCAAAAAAATGATGCATCTAATGTTCATTGTTACAAGTGCAAAAAGTATACATATTGTCAGTTAGATTGTAAGTCTCATAATCAATGTCATAATTGCAAGAAGTATGGTCATTTCAATAGAGATTATCATTTGATGAGACTAGAAAATAGATATTGTCATGCAAAAGTTGCAGGGAATGTTGTCATGCAAAAGTTACAAGGAATGGTGGTGATAACATAAAAACTTTGCTGATTGGTAGTTCTGACTGTGGAGGCGAATATAACCATCAGTGATTGTTGGATACAGGGTGTAGTAATCATCTTAGTGGAAATAAATCTTTGGTTTTCGACTTTGATGATTCATTTCACACATCAGCAGAATTTGGAGATAATTGGTATATTCTGGTTTATGTGAAAGGCAAGATTGGAATCGGATTGAAGAAAAAAACACTTAATTATATTTTAGAAAAATTTTACTCTATGAATAATAGCCAAAATCTTTTAAGTGTAGGGCAATTGGCAAAGAAAGATTATGAGTTGCATTTCAACAAGCATGGATGCATTATTTATGATGCAGAGCACCAAATGATAGCCAAGGTACACATATCAAGAAATCATTTATTCCCTTTGCAAATTAATTATAAGGAATCTTTCTTTTATGTTTATGTAATTGGTGATGATAATTGGCTATAACATATGTGAGGGCATTTGAATTTTGGAAGTTTTGATTTTTTTTCTAAAAAGAAATATGTATTTGGCCTACCAGCTATTAGTTTTCCTGAAAAAGTCTGTGAGACTTATGTTTTAGGGAAGAAGCATAAGGAAGCTTTCCCCAAAGGCAAATCCTAGAGAGCAAACAGATCACTTGAACTTGTTCATTCAGATTTGTGCTCTGTAGAGGTTCCTTCCAATAGTGGTAGCAGGTATTTTATTAATTTTGTTGATGAATATAGTAGAAAGGCCTTGGTTTACTTTTTAAAGCGTAAATTTGAAGCACGTGACACTTTTAAGAGTTTTGTGGCTTATGTTGAAAAACAAAGTGGGTGTACTCTTAGATTTTTTAGAACTAGTAGGGATACTGAATATATTGTTTGTGACGATTTCCTGTAAAAAAATGACATTAAACATTAGTTAATTGCTAGATACACTTCTTAACAAAACTGGGTGGCAAAAAGAAAGAATAGAACTATTATAGATATGGTGAGATGCATACTGCATAGTAAAAATTTGCCTAAAAATTTTGGGTAGAAGGAGTTGCTTGTGCTATGTATGTTTTAAACCACTGTCCTACTAACAGTGTTCGTGATAAAATCCACAGAAAGCTTGAACTGGTAAGAAGCCCAATATTGGGCATCTCAAGGTGTTTGGTTGTAATGCTTATGCCCATATGCCTGATGAGTTGAGGAAGAAGCTAAATGGAAAAGCAGATATTTTTATTTTAATTAGCTACAGTCATGAGAAAAAAGGTACATAATAATATGCAGGGAATTGTTTGTGTGCTCAATAAAGAGTACCATGTGATACACTTTTAGTAAAGAGTACCATGTGACATGTGATACCAAGTATTGAACATAATAATACTTGGTAGCTTACTACACTTCCTAAGGAAAAGAAACTAATTGGTGTTAAATGAGTGTACAAGACTAAGTACAAACCCAATGGGGAGGTGGATTACTTCAAAACTCACCTGGTAGCTAAAGGTTAAACTAGGTATTGATTATTTTGAGGCATTTGCTCTTATTGCTAGACTTGATACTGTGAGAATGTTACTTTCACTTACTGCCCAAAATAGTTGGAAAATATTCCAAATAGATGTAAAGTCTACATTTTTTAATGGCGCTCTTGAGGAAGAGGTGTATGTTGAACAACCTCCAGGTTATGTTAAGAAGGGTGAAGAAGACAAGGTTTATATGTTGAATAAGGTCTTGTATAACAAGCGCCTAGGGCATGGTTTACTCACATTGATTCTTATTTTGTTAATCATGGCTTTTAAAGGTGTTCTTATGAGCATATTTTGTTTATTAAATCAAATCCATAGGGTGATCTTATTATTGTATGCTTGTATGTGAATGATTTAATTTTCACTGGCAATAATCTAAAACTGTTAGCGAATTTCAAGAAAGCTATGATTTCTTAGTTTGAGATGACCAATATGGGCTTTATGTCTTACTTCCTTAGTATTGAGGTGAATCAAACAGATGTAGGGATTTTTATTTCCTAAAAAAAGTATGCAAGTGATATTTTGAAGAAATTTAGGATGGAGTCATGCAACCTTATTTTGACTCATGCTAAAGACAAATTGAAGCTTATGAAATATGACATTGGTGAATTAGTTGATGCAACTAATTAAAAAAAATAGTTGAGAGTTTGTAATACTTGACTGCTACAAGGCTAGATATCATGTATGGTGTTGGGATATAAATAGCAGATTTATGGAGAGTCCTCATCATTCTCATTTGCAGGAAGCTAAGTGTATCTTGAGATACATTAAAGGTACACTTAGTGATGGTATTTTCTATTCCTGTAGTAATGATGTAGAGCTTGTTGGATATGTAGATAGTAATTGGGAAAGTGATGTTGAGATGAGAAAGAGTACGTCTAGTCTTTTTCTATCTTGGCACTGGAGTGTTTTCATGGTCGTCTAAGAAGCAATAGGTGGTTCCTCTCTCTATCACAGAAGAAGAGTATATTGTAGCAAAAGTTGTGCTACTCAAGTAGTCTGATTGCGAAGAATGCTTAGTAAGAGTTGAAGCATCAACAAGTCAAGTCTACAAAGATTTTTTGTGACAACAAGTCAGCAATTGCAACGACAAAGAATCTTGTGTTCCATGATTCCAGCAAGAACATTAACATTAAGTGAAAAACAGAAGGGGGAAATTTCGCAAACTTTCCAATTCGTTTCTGGCAAACAAAAAAATTAAAAGAACAAAAAATAAATCAACGCCAGAAATTTGGTAATGCAGTTCGGCACACCTTGCCTATATTTGCAAGGCCCTCACCTAGCTTAATACGTTCACGAAAGTACAATAGGTTTACTCAAGGCTTTACTGAGCTGACACCATTCAATCCTTGACACTATCTCTCAACCTCACTCCCCGTGAAAGAATTTCAAACCTAATAGTATAACTACCTCGTACTAACCTCGACAGAAGATTTTCTTAAATGATGTTTAATGATAATGAAACAAACTAAACAACTCAAGTGATTAAATAAAATTCAACATAAGCGATAACACTTGAGAAAGAAAAGAAGACAACTTCCCAATCAGTTCAGCTCTACTGAAATAAATTTGAAGTCGTCGCAACAATAACGAGCTAATTCAGATAAACACCAACATGAAGTCGCAGGTCACCTAATCAACAAAAAAATGTAGGAACAAGATGGATTAATTATCAACATAAAATCAGGTTGGAGATCATCATTTTAACACACATCCATTACACTGTTTATCTCCAAGAAACTCAAACAGCTACCTCACCATATCTTTAACTCATAAATCACCTTCATCGTGGAAAAATACCTGACACAATTCACCTTGGCTCACACACAAGACACGTTATGCAGCTGTATAAATTATCATGTGCCGTAAGCTTCTTTATCGTTGCTGCAATCACTTCACCACTCACTTCACAATGCAAACTGCGTTTTTTTCAGTATTTAATTAATGCCTATTAAAGAACTCACTCCATACCCACAAGTATAGTCAGCTCTACATCATAGACATCCACAATTGCCACAGTGTATATTCAACAGCTAACGCACACTACCTCTGTTACCCACACCGTAAAATTAACTGCAGGAGTAGATGAGAGACGTGCGCAATCTCCTCAAACAATAAGAGTCCCACATCAAATGCAGAACAACCTCATCCTTTTATTTTTTTTTTCAATCCATAAAATCCACACAATTCAGCAGTAACTCTATCCAATTACCAATATGTCCAGTAGTAAAACAACTCCAATATCAACATGATAATAGACACCAATCCAAGATATGATTCTTTTTCAACTACAAGATTATCCATATATCCTATTAATATTTTATATGTCCAATTAATAAATAATGCTAAAACTCATTATTTAGATATATAACATATATCCTAACAATCTCCCCCTTTTTGGCATTGTTTGTCACAAATATGAAACTCCACCTAAATAACATAATTGGACATATAAATATCAAATTCACAATTCATATGACAAATACTCCCCCTTAATCAAACATCAAGTTCCAAAGAACATCACAATTATCCAATTTTCTCTCCCTTGGGACAAAAATATGCCAAAAAGCATGACGATTAGTCACGTATATACCTTGAAATCTCCCCCTAAATGGAACATTCACCATAAACAATCTGATGTCTTCCCCTTAGGACAAAACAATATCAAAGCGCGTGATCATAAAAATCAACAATAGATGCAGTGAAAGAATCATAAGCACACCACGATGACAATTTACCACCATTCAAAACACATGCCAACATATCACTAGTTACTTCAATTCCATCTTCATCAGACTAATCAAATTCATAAACCCAAGCAATGAAATATGAGTGTTGTTAGTGTAGTGAGAGAGAGAGATACCCGAGAGAGAGACATACTTATGAGAGAGCTGAAGGGTCTTCGGTGGAGCCAAATAGAAGTCACAATGCTAACTAGTAAAAAAGATGGGATGACAATGACAACAAAAAAACTAAAGAACTAAAAAAGACTTTTTTTTACGTTTCCTCCCTTTTTTTTAAACAATACAAAAAAATACTTCAAAAATGTAAAGTACACAGTCCCTTCAGATGATATCAACAGCACTGAAAATCGCATGCATTGCTTGTGAATTTCCAAGTAAACTTTCTTCTTATGCTCTTGTCCATTCAGATGGATCTTTCTGAACTATCTCTCCTTTATCATCAGTGATTATTGGATGCGTCCACCTATGTACTACCAATTGCTAAGCTCTCGTGCCTTGAGCTTGAATGAAGACTTTTATCCGTGATTTTCATACAGGATAGTTAGATCTGTCCAACAGCGGTGGCCTGATAATCGATGCTCCTTCTCTTATGGCCACGTTTGCGAAACTAGGATCTGCACTAACCTTCTACCATGTTCTGAATCGGTGACCTTGCTCTGATACCAATTGAAAAACCGAAGGGGTAGTTTCGTAACTTTCTGATTCATTTTTGGCAAACAAAAAAATCAGAAAAATTAAAAGAACCAAAAATAAATCAACATCGAAAATTTGATAATGTAGTTTGGTATACCTATCCTTCGTCTACGGGGCCATCACCCAGCTGAATACTTTCACGAAAATATACTAGATTTGCCCAAGGCTTTATTGAGTCGACACCACTCAACCCTATCTCTCAACCTCACTTCCCATGAAAGAATTTTATACCCAATAGTACGACCACCTCGTACTAACCTCGACAGAAGATTTTCTCAAATGATGTTTAATGATAATGAAACAAACTAGACAACTCAAGTGATTAAATAAAATTCAACATAAACGATAACACTTAAGAAAGAAAAGAAGACAACTTCCCAATCGGTTCAGCTCCACTGAAATAAATCTGAAGTCATCGCAACAATAATGAGCTGATTCAGATAAACACCAATACAAAGCCACAGGTCGCCCAACCAACAGAAAAATGCAAGAACAAGATGGATTAATTATCAACATAAAATCAGGTTGGAGATCAACACTTTAACGCACATTCACTGCACTGTTTATCTCCAAGAAACTTAAGTAAGCTACCTCACTGTATCTTTAACTCACAAGTCACCTTCATCGCGGCAAAATACCTAACGTAGTTCACCTTGTCTCACACATAAGACACGTTATTTAGCTGTATAAATTATCATGCGCCGCAAGCTTCTTTACTGTAGCTGCAATCACTCCACCTGTCACATGCCTTTGCAATCTTCACTAGCCCATCCACAAAACACTCACTTTTTGATTAAACAACTAACTCTCTTCACCATAGCTTGTCCCCACTACACACTAACTCACTCACTTCATAATGTAAGCTGCGTTTTTTCAGTATTTAATTAATGCCTATTAAAGAACTCACTCCACACCCACACGTATATTCAACTCTACTTCATAGACATCCACAATTGCCGCAGTGTATATTCAACAACTAACGCACACTACCTCTATTACCCACACCGTAAGATTAACTGCAAGAGTAGATGAGAGACATACACAATCTGCTCAAACAATAACAGTCCCACTTTAAATACACAACAACCTCATCCCTTTATTTTTTTTCAATCCACACAATTTAGCAGTAACTCTATCCAATTACCAACATGTCCAGCAGTAAAACAATTCCAATATCAACATGATAATAGACTTCAATCTAAGATATGATTCTTTTTCAACTAAAAGATTATCCATATATCCAATTAATATTTTATATGTCCAATTAATAAATAATGTCAAAACTCATTATTTAGATATATAACATATATCCTAACATTAAGTATCACTACATTCGAGACTTGGTGACAGACAATGAGATTGTGAACGAGTTTTGCTCATCTAAGGAGCAACTTGCAGATATCTTTACAAAGCCATTCAAGGCAGATGTGTTTTTTGAAACTCAAGAGGATGCTTGGCATGGTGAAGCTTGAAGACTTGGTTTAAGGGAGTCTATGTTAGGAATTAAACTAAGTTTTAAGTGTCATTTATTTATTGGTTATATTGGTGTGAGCTTTTACACACAATTAAGTCTTTATTTAACCTAGGTATATATATATATATGTTAACTTTGTGTCATATGGTGGCTGTAATGGAAAAGGCCAAAGCAAAAAAAAAGATGGTTTGTCTTGTGTTCATGTAAACCGAGATACGGCTGTGATGGTTTTGGTTTGATCAATTACGTAAGTGAGATTTGTGGTTATCTAAATTTTGAACAAGTTTCATACGGAAAATATGTTCTCTAGACCAATCTATCGAGCTTTGAATTGTAAAAGCTGCTGGGAGATTTCATAGGCGAATAACTATAGCTACTTCTATTTTGTACTGCACACTCTTGCGTAGTTTTCGTGGCTTCTCTTTACTTATGGGGAAAGTAAAGTATGTGCATAAAACACTTCTCATAAAGCATGCATGTGTGTGATACAAATTTTCATAGAACAAACAATTTCGGATGTAGTGGTTTACAAGTTATTTAGAACATTATTTATTTCTTAACACTCCGCGACGGGACAGGCAAAGGCAGTATGAAGGTTTGGATTGACTCAGTCATGTAAGATAAATAATTGTATGAGATTTATCCACTTATCTTTTAGGCTATTAGGAATAGTGTGATGAGACAAACAAAAGTATAGGATATTATCCATTGACCATGACATCTCGTAAGAAGTCTAGAGATTGAAATTGAGGTTAATTAATTACAGTGTCCACATGGAACAGCACGGTCACCTGTATATGCTCAATCAAGGGACTCAAAAGTCAAAGACCAAGAATCTGGATGATGAACTACCCCAAATCTACATACATATTGTTTTTATAATTAAAAGCCATTATTCAAACCTAATTTGTGAGGTCAGGTTGGGAAGTGAACTTTGACATGGTGGCTCCCGCGGAAAGACAAGTGTGAGATCGATGAAGTAAAGCCGAGTTAATTAGTCCCCAAAAGAAAAAAAACTAAGTTTGCCAAATTTCTCCTAGATGACGTAGTGTGATATTTTTATGATGATTAATGACCAGGATTTTGATGCTTCAAAACCTCGAACTGGATCAGATATCACGGGGGAGCAGGAATCTCGAACTAAGCTAGCAGTTTACGTGGCACAAGGCATGTAATGATACGTAATCTAATGAACAAAAATATGTTGTCTAAGACGGGTGAGATTAATTTAAACATTTCCTCTGTGCTTTTTTGCTAAGATGTGCACGCACGAGTGTGAGAGTGATACCGATATAGCTTGCCTTATAGCAAACAACCAAATTGTTCATGAACTTCTGTTCAAGTATTTGGATAATATCTTGAGGAGAGCAATTCCATGTTAAGGTTGCTCGTATCCTAGTTTATGTATCCATGTTAAGGCTGATTGTGTCCTAGTCTATGTGCTATATATACAAAATGGTATCATTTTTCTTTTCTTTTTGGTATATATGATCCCAATTATAGTCAAAAGAATTTATCCAATAAATCGAGAATGAACGTCCTTCGGAAAATTAATTTCAAAGGCATAATTAACATTGGCCAGTCAAGATATAATTATTTTTCAAACATGTGATATTCATTAATCAGCTACTCCACTAATTAGGCTCTACATCTCAAAACATCCACTTCCTAAAATTGTTGTGCCTTCCAATTCCAAGGCACAAAGTTAATGTTCATTCAACTTTATCATCCACATATGATCAGGAAATGCTTGGAGGCCCAGAAACGTGGATTGCTGTGAGTGGAAGAATCATTAAAGCAGAAGTACTTCGTTAATGGGTTTCAACGATCTCATTTGCGCAAACATACTCAACAGAGTGATGATATAGAACTAGGCAACTAGCTAGATGTAGGTTTGAGGGTCAACATAATCATGATCAAAAACCTCATCTTGGAAAGTTTTTATCAATGAATCGTATGGTTAATGTTGTTAATGTCAATTAAGATATATTACTTATAAGCAACACACAATAATCTACACTACCTCAATAAGGACACGTAAACGTGGTGATGACGAAATGGGTGATGGCATGGTTGAGTAAGCTTGCAACCACAGAGTGGGTTTGTGTAGGAAAATAGGAAGAAATAAAGTTTCTTTGCGATACTTTGGGTGCTTGAAATATTAGCTTTGTCCATTTTGTCATTTTCACTCATTTTCTACATTCGCAGTCTACAAACACCAGAATAAACCATTCTAGTTCCCATGTCATTTTCTTAAACCAGTGGGAATCTCCTCCCTTTCTCTATACATATGTATATGTGTGTGCGCGCTTATGCATAATTAGGTAACTATAGTTAAGGGCATTATACATTGGTGGGTGTGGGGCTTTTGAGTCTTTACAAGTTAAAGGTGCGAGAAAGACTTTTGAACATTTGTGGTTTGTGTTAGTTTTGTATAGCTATGGGAAGGCAACCTTGCTGTGACAAACTTGGGGTCAAGAAAGGTCCATGGACAGCTGAAGAAGATAAGAAACTTATCAACTTCATTCTTACCAATGGCCAGTGTTGTTGGAGAGCTGTCCCTAAACTTGCCGGACTCCGTCGATGTGGCAAGAGTTGCCGGCTTCGTTGGACCAATTATCTCCGCCCTGACTTGAAGAGAGGTCTTCTTACTGAAGCTGAAGAACAGCTGGTTATAGATCTCCATGCTCGACTCGGAAACAGGTCAATCAAATCTCATACTTAAGTACGTATAGTATCGAAATGTGATCCATGCATTCACAAAATGCATTACAGATATTTTCCGTTTTCTCTAGTGATGTTCTTCCGGCGTCTAGTAGCTCTGGTCCTCTGGACATGATTTTCTTCTACCATACTTCTTCGTTGAAAAAATAGTTCTGAAGCCTGTCTTTCATTATCATGAAAAAGAAGATTATGCTTCTCATTTTATTTTTATTTATGTTGTTAACAAGATGTTCCGGTAACCTTTGGTCGACTGTTTCTGAGATCATATTTAATTCGGGGAATAAAGTTGTTTTAGTTCTGTAAATGATCCCGATATGTACATGCATATGTATCAATCATCCAAATATGTTAATTTGTGCAGCAACACTTTCTTTCTTCTTATTTTAACCATATTATTTAGAAGAGAATTTTCAAAACCTTTTGTTTTATTTTATTAATTGAATGAGAATCAATTTGATGTTTTCTTTTTCCGCTTAATTCTTGTGATTTTACCAAAAACATTAGTACCGGAGGCAACAACTACCAAGTCTCCGTTAGAGCTAAAGACTCGTTGGTTTAGCAGAGGTTCACCTCTGCTGATTAGCCATTATCAAGATTGTGCCTCTAATTTTTATTTATTTACGTATTTATGTAGATCGAATATAAATATGTGAATAAAAATTAATAAATTATTAACAAAATAACAGATCACTATTCTTGTTGGTTTATATATTCCTCTCTTTTTTTCATTCACGAAGCAATCAGTGAATCTTCAATGTCACTTCATATTATTCTTTACCTTTCATGAAAACATTAGGCGAATAAGCCATGCCTGGTACAAAATTATGAACAAAAAGCTGGTAGCGGGTTGTTCAAAAGACTCCAAGCTAATGATGGAACATTTTATAAGTTTAATGGTTCATATATACTTAACAATTCCGTGTTTTGTCCTGACATATTATATTTCTTTGTTGACTAAGTTTCTTTAAAATTCTCTGGTCCACGTTGCGTTATCCACCATATCGATGCCTTGTAATCAATAATAATATAAACACGGCGTCTTTTCTCGTAAGAATACTCAAATAGGAATATTGAAGACTAAACGCAGGAAATTAAGGTTAAAATTCAGGTGAACAGTCTATTTTCTTAACCCATAATGAACTATAAGTTTGGTTTGACGAATTTGCTCCAATGACTTCAATTTCGTACTTGATTCATTTTATTTATTGATGGTTTCATAGTTGCTGGATCAAATAAATTAGATAATATTATAAAATTTCCATTGTTTATATTATTACTTGTAGGTGGTCTAAGATAGCGGCAAGATTACCTGGCAGGACAGACAATGAAATTAAGAATCACTGGAACACTCATATCAAGAAAAAGCTTCTCAGAATGGGTATTGATCCTGTCACACATGAGCCTTTGCACAAAGAAGCTAAGCCGGAGGAAAATTCCTCAACACGTGCTGAGTCTCTGGTCCCTGAACCTAGCAACAATGCTGGTCAAGAAAATGAAGCCACCGTTAACTCATCATCAGAGGATGATTCAAGCTCTCCAACTGAGAACGGGTCCACCGACGAGTCATCACTTTTGTTAGATAGTATTTGCAATGATGAGACTTTATTAACTAGCTTGTGGATCGACGAGCCTCCCCTAATTGATGCCTCCTGGAACAATACTAGCGACGCTCCTGCGGCACTAGAAAATATTTATAACCACAAGGGTTACCAATCTTGGGACGAAGATTGCACTTGGTTACTTGAGTGTCAAGATTTTGGTATTCAAGATTTCGGGTTTGACTGTTTCGACAAGTCGGAATTAAATGCACTGAGCTCGCTAGAGATGGAAGACAATAAGCACTAGAAATTAATTAAACTTATGGTAAAGAGATCTTAGGCTGCGAATGTGAACATTTGAAAGAAGCGTCACCTCTTCTCAGCGTTTAATCTGAGTATTATTATAAACCATACGTCTAAGATCGTGGCTGGGGGAAGGTTGGAAGGAAGTCTGGTGGCTGTCAAAAGAGGGTTTCCCAGCAAACCAAGTCAAACGGTGACACCAAACAAGAAATCAATAGATTGTGACATTAATTTGGATTTGTCACAGATGTTGTAATCTGATGTAAGAAGTAGGGACAGACCTGGCATTGTAAAGGATGCTAGTGGGGTTACTTTTACAGAACGTTATGTAACATCTGTATATATTTGTATTTACATGGGTTGCAAGTGATCAAGTGTATCGTGTTTTCTTCATGTTGCTGTCATTTAAGCATAATAATTACAGCCCTCAACTCTTTGTGAATTCTCCCAAAAAACAAATGTCTAGCACAGAAACTTGGGAGGCTTTGAGTGTGCGGGAGAGTATTTATTGTGCTCTCATGTTACAGCGTTACCATCAGCACTGTTCCCTTGACCTTGGGATTATGAGGTTCAGTTAGCCTCCTCTACGACTGATATTAAAAGCAGCTTTTTCAAGATTCGCCTACTGAATCAAGACTCTCCTGAGGGACATGAACTGAAAAAAAAAAGAAGAAAAAAGCCAAAAGTTGACTTAGACTATTGAGTTAATTTACAATTGGACTTAATGACCACCTTCAACAAAAGAAGTTGAAAGCATCTCACTGTTGAAGTCAGTTGTGGGGAACTTGAAGATGTCATTTGTCGCTTAGTGGTTAAAGCTTTAAAGCCGAGGGCTTGATTCTTCACTTGGCTGGAAGAAATTAGATTAGTTTGTTATTCTTCCCGATTTTCCAAAAGATTTTTTAATGAACCTTCTATGATCTATACACTGTGATGCACAAATAAAGGCATGCATCAATTTTTTAAGATCATATAATTGAAATAAACTTCAAACTAAGTAAATGTTAAGAAAGAGTTGATCAAATTGGATGAGTATGCCCGACTTAGCTAATTACCAAGCTGTCATATACCAAACAAACCTAATTAGAGTAAGCAAGTTCGAAAGCCCAATTCAGATGTTTTATATTTCAAACGTGCAAAAGAATCAAAATATTGAAATTTAATTAAAAGCAGGTTGTAATTAGAGCGATTGAATGGATAATTATAGAAAAGGCGTTAAGGTCCCAGACAAACCCAACTAAAAGAAAGTTTGGCAACGATAAAAATTTAAGACGTGCTAACTCAATCACAAGCATGTGACATTCAAGAAAAATAAAAGGAAAATGAAAGTTGGTGTACCTTTTTATTAGATATGATATTGGTCTTTGGATTCGCATTCAATTTGTTGACAAGAAAGATAAGTGAAAAGCGTAAGATTTTTTTTTTTTTGAAGGGAAAGTAAACGAAAATACACAAGCGGTAGTGGTCTAATATAAGGGAAAGTATACGAAAATATAAGACCTTTCTGGCCCGTGTCGATCATTAGTAAATTCCTCAGCAATTCAATTGAAGCGAGCTTGATTACTTCTGCATTTATTAATTAGCTCCACCAAACCAGGGCATATAAAAATTGAAGCACTTGCATCCTATCGTGGGGTTTCTAACGAAGAAGCCTGGCACCTGTTTTCATTTTTCATCATTTAGACGAGCACTATATTGCAATTACGCTTTAATTATGTAATCAATAAACCCATTTAGCTTTTTCTTTTGGAGATTAATAAACTCGTCTATCTTGATGTCCCCAATTCGGTAATCATAATGGGCACTAGGCTTTTTGATTCTTAAGAGTTCCTAGTGGGCTAATTATTATAATCCAAAAAGCTCATCCATTTTCCCCTGCAATGTACACATAAATTACGAATGTCAATTTTGACTCAATTTGTCCGGCTCGACTTGATTCAGTCTAATTTTAGCCCGATGTGATTAGGACAAGGATTAAAATTGTTTAACCCAACCCAAATGTCAAAAACGATATCATTTTTTAATTTTTAAAAATATATATATATATATATATATATAAGGTTGGGTCAGGAAAAGCTAGTTATCGTTTTTGACATTATATATATATATATATATATATATAAGATTGGGCCAGGCAGGCCAGAGTGTCCCAACCCCTACCTGACCTATTGATATCCCTAACATGAACTTGCCTCACTATGAGTCGGCTTTCTCTCGACTGATGTAAAAAATATTAATTTTATTAATAATTAAATGCATTATTTTCTTTCCTTCGTTTTTGACACTTAGGCTGGGCAAAAGGTTTGAGTCCTGGCCTGAAATTTTCGATTTGAGTTCAAGTTTGATCATATTTTTATTTTTTAACATTTACAATAAAACGATATCTCGATCATAATTTTATTTTTTATATTTTAAAATAAAAAATGATATTTTTATTCAGCATGACATCGTTTTTTACCCCAAAATCAACCCGAGCTCAAATTTTTCAAATTTCTTTTTGAAAAAAACCTGGTCAAATCAAGCTAAGTCAGATCAAACTAAACTGTCATCTCTATTAACAATTTATTTCCCTTTGCCTCAAACTCAATAGATAGTAGTTTATAATTAGCTCAATTAAATTTTGAAATTTTGTTTAAATTTATAATATTATTTATAACTATAAATTATATTAATAAAATATTTAAAATTTATTTGTTTTAAATATAATTTATATGTACTCTACTATTAAAATTATTGACTTAAATCGTCATACAATCAAACTCATTTTATGTCAGCATTTACGTAAATTATAATTAATTAAAAATAAAAATATTCAGTTAATATTATTTAGTTGGATGAGTCTTCGCAATCTCTTATATGGGTAATACACATTTTACTTGACCAAATAAAATTCTAATTGTTTTATTCCAAGGCAAAAATATCTATATATATATATATATAGATAACAAATTATCTATTATTTGTTTTTTTTTATATATATATATATAAGTAAAAATAAATTATCTATTATTGAGTGAATTCGCAAATACTAAATAATTTTTAGAAGTTATTGTGCGATTTTGGAACCCTTAAAGGTTCCAAAACCAAACCACGGAGTCATTTCCTTTTGTTACGAAGGTGTTTCAGTTTGTCAGATTATTTTTGATCTACCTATGAATTCAGTAGTAGTCTGAAAGGTTTCTTATTTGAAAATCGCCATTTCTATGATTTTTTTTTTCAACTATAAGAATTAGTTGCTGCTTACTTATCAAATTATTTGAAAAAAATAAAAGAAACATACTCAATGGGAGTGACACTCAGACCATCATATTATTCAATTATATTGGCTTATTACCTCCTCTATTTGAAAATAAAAAATCACAAAAAATGCTTAAACACACGTAAAAAGAAGATGAAGAAGAGTATAGACTAAGTTAATCTCAAAATTCAATTCCTTAAACTGATTAGTTAATCAAAATCCTAAAAAAACTTTTTCTCTTCTCCAAAAAGGAACGGTTGGAAAATTCATTGGAAGATCAAATATATAATGCTAAAGGTTTTCTTTTTTTTATATGGAACGACCTATGTTCTAAATTCAATTATACATATGAAGCTAGAACACACCGAAAACCTTAACTTATAAGTCACCTAAAGTGACATTCCAATCACTCTTAAACTACAATTATCCAAATTGTTACCAAAGTATAACATTAATTATTAAAATCTTCATTAATTCTAAAAAAGTATGTTCGTCAGTTACAAAAAATATTATAGACAAACACAATTACCCAAACTATCATATTCAAAAATATATACAATAAACTAACTTTACTCAATTTAACCTAAATTCCACTCTGCCAATGATGTGCACTGAAATTATTGATAATTTCTCTATCTCCTAAAAAAATAGAGGCAAGAGGTGAGTTATTTAGTCAGTAAAGATAACTGACTTTATCCTAAAAATCAAATAACTTAGTATATAAGTATATAAAATTAGTCAAGCGAATAAAACATACATATATTACTAAAATACACACCCTTACTCAAACTATCCAAACAATTGACAAACATCTAAAATTTTATCAAAGCAATGATTAAAGACTAATATTATTTTACTATTGTCATTTATATTTTATCCCATAAAGAACTGAATTGTTTGGGCCTTGCTTAACCTAATAAACTTACATTCAATAGTGTCCAGCTCATCTTTACTCATCATAATCTCTCGAAACGTAATTAGATGTATAAATATCGACACAGGGTTCCTTAATTTCTTAATCTAATTTGATACCTTAATACTATTCCAATACCTAACCATCAGTACAGGATATCCCTAAGACTCAGGATATCCTAGTACCACTCTGGCACCTAGCCATCAGCATAAGTCATCCTTAAGACTCAAGATGTTCTAGTACCTGCTCCACGGATAAATACCTAGCTATCTGTCGCTCATATTTATACAACCTATCAATCTGTGACTATTAGATGTAGGTTATCTTAGGTAAACCACAGATTCACGTTTACATTATTTATTAACAACTTATTATTAGCTAGTTTCTATTTAGTTAACACATTTTTTGCTGAATTAACAAGCGATACATCTCATAATATGTAACAAAATATAAAAGCAAAACATCTTATACTTTGTTAATTATTTGTGAAATGAATAAACATAATTCATATATTTTAGAAATCCATATATGTAACTATTAATCATTAATTTTATTAATGACTAATTCAAACTATGATTCACTATAAAATAATTTATTTATAACAAAAATTCAAAGTTTCAAGAACCATACACTATTCTAAGAGTACAGTTTAAGGTTATCCTTATATGAATTTCAAACTCAATTAATTGATAGTCCAATTTACTCTTTAATCTGACCTTCGGACTTAGACATTACAAAATTCTATTAGAAGAATTTAAGAAAAATTTCCAACTCGATTGTACTTAATAATCCAACATTATTCACTTTTCTATTTTATTCTTAATTATTAAAAAATCCTTACTTAACCTTATATAACATAATTACTAAAATACCCTTAACTATTAAAAGTCCTATTTTAACCTTGTTTATCTTTATTAATGCAAAATATCCTTCTATGAATTAAATTCTAATTTTACCTTTAAATTTTTACATTTCCTATTTTGCCTCTTAATACAACTTAAATTTTCATAACTTGCCTTCTTCTTCTTTTCCTCTTCTCCTACCTCTTCTTTTTTCTCATTTTCCAGACACCTTTTCTCCATTTTATTTGTCCCATGACTTCAATTTATTGTCCCAAGCAATCAAAATATACAATCCAACTATCAACTAGTGTAAGATGACTAAAACTCACAATAAAAGACATATAGTTGTTGTTGGAATTTTGCCCATGTGAAGTTTATGCCTTTCTAAAGGATTTTGGGATATTAAACTCCATAAGTTCCTCACAATTTGTTGCAAAACAAAAAAAAGAGGGAACACATGAGAAAGGTTTCAGATGTTGGAGAGAGATGATGTATTTAACCACTTACCAATTGGAAAAATGGAGAGGAATATGAAGAAGACAATTTATTTTTTGATGGGTATTTAATTTCCCAATTGCTGGCTTTTAATTATACCCCTCAATTTAATTATTTTATGGTCTATAGTTGTTATGCTAGATTCCTTGTTTTTCGTTTTGTGGGCTTTATAGTTCTTCCTTTTAAAAGAATTTACATATTAGAGGATCCAAAAAAATGAGGATACTAACATCGAACTTCATCCCTACCTTATAAGTCAACTCTGTTGGAGAACGATGATAACTCTATAAAACTTGCACCATCGATATAGCATGGCTTGGATCCAATCAGTACTGTCTCAAAATTGACATATGGAACACATTATGAATCTATGATAACTCTAGTGGTAAGGCTAATGTGTAAGCTAATGGTGGTAAGGTTAATCTATAAGCTAATGGCCCCACATGTTGTACAATTTTATATAGGTCGATGTATCTCAAACTTAACTTCCTCTCCTACCAAACCTCATAATTCCCCTCTAAGGTGATATTCATAGAAATACCATATCTCTCATATTGTACTCCATTGTTGATCAACATAATTCTTTTGTCGATCTTGAGCTGTCATCAAGCATTGCCTTACTACTCTTATTTTCTCCACCATCTCCTGAACCAATTATGGTCCCTTTAACAATTTAGCACCTTCTATAATATAACATGTCAAATCTTTACACCACTCGCCATATAATGCCTCAAATGGTGTCATATCGATGCTAGAGTGATAACTATTGTCATACGTAAACTCCATCAAAGGTAGATATCTATCCTAGTCACCCTAGAAGTTTAGCACACACGCTCTCATCATATCCTCCAATGTTTGAATCGTACGCTTTGATTGTCCATCCAACTGAGGCAGTACTCAAATTCAACCTAGTCCGTAAAGTTGTTTTGTAAACTCATTTAGAAATGGGAAGTAAATAGTGGATCTCGATCTGATACAATAGATAGTGGAACACTATGTAACCTTATAATCTTATCAACATATAACTTGAAAGCTTGTCCATGAAGCCTTTCTGTTGTACAGGTAAGAAATGAGTTGATTTAGTCAACCTATCCATAATCACCCGAACTGAATCATGCTTACATCTGATTCTCGGTAACGCTACCATGAAATCCATCAAAAATTTCTCCCACTTCCATGATGGAATAGCTAAGGTTCTTAATTTTCTTACTAGTATCTAATGCTTTGCCTTGAGTTGCTGACAATTTAAACATCTCGACAAAAGCTTTGCTACATCTTTCTTCATTGTCGGCCACCAGTAATAAGGTCTTAGGTTTCGATACATTTTTGTAATATCAGAATGCATAACATATGGTGCACTATGAGCTTCCTTCAAAATCTCCTCTTATAGTCCGTCATCTTGCACACAAACTCACCTCCCAATCACCAACACTCCATCTGCTCTTATTGAAAAGTTAGTCTCCCTATTCCCCTACTCTGGTGCACTCTTTCCCTCTCATGCTCATTAGATAAGAATCCTGAGCTTTTGCCTCTCTAATCTTATCTCCTAAATCTAGTTGAACCTATAATTTTACCAATAAACCGCTCACATAATCAATCTCCAATCTCATGTCCAGTGCTTTTAACTCCACTAATGATGTCATATTGTGTCTAGTCAAACTAGCCATTACGCTTGGGCTTTTCTTACTCAAAGCATCTGCCACTATATTAGTCTTCCACAGATGATAATCAATAATACAATCATAATCCTTCAACAACTTAATCCATCTTCTTTACTTTAAGTTCAACTCCCTCTAAGTTAAGAAATACTTAAGGCTTTTGTGATTTGTAAGGATTCAGAATGTCTCTATATCCTAAGAGTATGCACAATCACTGCTAACTCTACATTATAGTTAGGATAATTCAACTCATGCGATCTCAACTAACGAGAGACATAAGTTATCGCTTTTCCATGTTGCATCAATACACACCCAAAACCTACCCTCAAAGCATCTGTATATACCTCAAAACGTCTACCACTTGATGGTAGCACCTAAAATTGGACTAGAAATCAATCTCCACTTAAGCTCCTCAATACTTTACTGACATTGATTGTTCCACTTAAACTAAACTCCTTTATTTAACGTCTTGGTCAATGGGCTAGTAATCATTGAAAGTCCTTCTACAAATCTTTGATAATACCCAATAAGTCCTAAAAATTTCTTTACCTTTGATGTACTTTTAGGAAACTCCTACTCCATAATTACCTTTACCTTAACAAGATTAGGCATCACTCCCGCTCTGGATATCACATATCCAAGGAAAACTATCTGCTCCATCCAGAACTCACACTTACTTAACTTATCATATAATTGTCTTTCCTTCAGAATACGTAACACAATTCTCAAATATTGCTTTTATTATTCTTTATTTTCTGAATACACCAATATATCATCAATGAATACTACCACAAATGATCCAGATACTCCTAAAAAGTTTTGTTCATTGATGCCATGAATGTGGTTGGTGCATTAGTCAACCCAAAAGGCATCACTAAAAACTTATAGTGGCCATACATAGTACAAAAAGTTGTTTTGAGAATATTTAGCTTAGCTATCCTCATCTATCACTATCCCGATCTCAAGTCAATCTTGGAAAATATGGCTACTCCCCTTAGTTGATCTAAAAGATCATCTATCCTTGGTAATGAGTACTTATTCTTCACGGTCATCTTATTTAGTTGTTAGTAATCAACGCAAAGTCTTATTTATTAAAGCTGAGAAAACTTTTCTATAAGGATATCAAATGCAAAATTGGAAATAAAGAGAGTGCATCCCTATGGTTTGACAATTGGAGTAAGTTAGGCCCTTTAAATAGAACCAACTTGATGTCAAGATTAATAAACCTCTTCCTTAAGAGCAATAAGGTCAATGTGATCATCATTAACAATAACTAGCCTAGTGGCTTTACTAATCTCTCCTCTATTATGCACATTGTTCCATATTATAGCCCAAACCTTGAAATGAAAGACTCTTATATTTAGTTGAAGCACTCATCTAGTAAGTTTATTAATCACTTTTTGAAGGAGATGTTTAGGTCTTAGAGATAGAAACAATCCTAGTATGACACTATTTGAAGCAAGAAGGCACTTCTAAGTCTTCTTCTTCATATAGCTAATAGCTAAACAAAGACGTGCCACATTGGATAAATTTAGATTCATTGACATCCCTCAAGTATGCAGGCTTTGAGAAATCTTACTAAAAACTTTACATCATCTCTTCTTTAACCGTGAATTCTCAACCACTATTTGGTGTATGATCCAATCTTTCTATAAGCTTAATGTTACTAGGCATAACCATATATAAACCTTTTTGTAATTAATTAAGATGGGAGGATAAATCAGGGAGTAAAATTATCTATCAAATAGCTTTTAGTAGCTTAAAATGCCATTTAGAGAGAAAGGAATATTATAGTATTTCAAGGTGTAGAAAGTTCTAAGGAGCAAGTTACTATTGAGCTGATATCCTAGATTAGAAAAAAAAACTTATAATAAATCAAGTTTGTAGGGGTTGTAGCAATTTAATAGCTTCTTTTTAGAGAATGTTGGACCAAAGGTTTTGTAGCTTTCAGTGTTTAATGGGCTAATACATATATGTAGCTCCTCTTAGAATCAATGTTATAAATATTGTATCAGTACCAATACCTAATTTGGTTTTGGTATGGTACTATATTAGTATCGGTCAATAATGGATACCATTTTTGGTAAAATTTTAAATTTATAAAATTGTCCCTAAATTTTTTAAAATTGCAAAATTGTCCCTCAATATATTGTATTGTGTAATTTATAATTTTAAATCAACCTTATCTCCAAAAATCATAATAATAGAAAATTGAAATAAAATTAATCTATTTTTTATCAATATTACTTTTCACATATTTCACATATAAATAATAACCACAATTAATATGTAAAAGACCATTTAATCATTATACAATTATAAAAATAAAGACAATATAAAGTACTTAAAATGTTACAATTTCATCATATAATAAATAATAATTACATCAAAACATCAATCAAGTAAAGAGAATAATAAATATCCATGACTCTCTAAGTATTACAATTTACAATAAGAGTTCGTGCCAAGGAAATAACCAACTAGAAGTGAAGCCTGAAACAAAAACATCTACAATTATAATTATATTGCATATATAGAATTTAACACATACACACACACACATATATAAGGAGAAATGAAAACTTGGAACTTCATTCAATCAAATATCTGCTTAAATCACATTGACCTCAATTCTCATTCGATACAAATTTCTCATCATTAAAAGAAGTCTCATCATCACCATTATTATAATTCATTATACTAAATGACCTATGAATACTTTTCTATCCAATATTATCTTCCAAGTCACTCTCATATATTAAACTTGGTTTCTCAAAAACTTAATCGGCCAAAAGATCGATATGGTCAAGGTAAATTGGATTTACAGAATTATTAGTTCTATTAAAAGTCTTAATAACATTAAATTATTAATAAATATCAGGACATTATATCTAAAGCTTAATAATGATAACGATATACCTTTCCTAAAGCTTTAAATTATATCAAACAATGACCAAGTCATCAAATTTTTATGCTCCAATCTATTCATTTTCTTGGAATGAATAAATTCAAATATGTTTCAATTCTTTTTACACCTTGTTCCACTCACACATTAACTTAGAATTTAAATTACAGATTTTTGCAATTTTAGAATACCACTTCTAAATTGGTCCCACCTAGCAATTGTAAGATAACAAAATATTATAAACAAAATAAAGTAATAATTAATTTTCAACAAGTAACAAAAGTGAAAAAAAAATATTTAAAATAAGTTTGTTCCTTTGAGGAATAATAATAGGCATCCTAAAATCACCAAAAACATCCTTAAAAATCTCCATTTATGAGCTTAAGAGATCTTGCATCATCTCATGGACAATAATAGTTATAATAGTTAATAACATTCCCTATTAAATAGAACTTTCTTTATAAAACTTTGTATGAAATAGAAACTAGGATTCAAAAATTCCCTAGCTACAAACAATAGAAAGTAAAGTTGTCTTTCCTATATCTTATTAATAACTACAAGATAAGATGTGTACAAATAAGTCCTATTTTTCAAATTCGCATTGATTGCTTCCTTCGCCCTCTCTATAGCATTACAAGAATAAACCATTGTTGCTTTCTCATCACTATAAACCAAATAAAGTACCTTCGCCAAAGGCTCACAAACTCGAATAAAAAATTGATATTGGAACTAAAATTCATTATCTTTAAGTATAATTCTAAAAACCTCCAATCTAGCATTAGACCTAGTGTGCTAATATTCAACCCAATTATTACTTGTAAATATTCTCTTTAACTCCTTCATCAGAATAAAACATTGAAGTGATAAGAGCTTCTTAACAGATGTCAATGTATTAGAGAAATTTGGATAGAGCTTCTTAACAGATGCATGTTAGCTGCTGATTTAGACATCTTGGAAAGCAACCAGATTTGGAAGTTGAACTTCAAAAACAACACTGCTAGCAAATGCTTTTAGATAGCATTATTGTTGACAATCACGGCAGTATGGGATGAGAGAAACCTCAGAACTTTTCAAGATAAAAGCACTCATATAGAGCAATTTTGTAAAAAATTGGTACAACAAATCTGGCTACATATCAGCTTACAAAAGCAAAAATTTTAGCACAAGCAATACCTCCTCTCCTATTGGAATGTGTAGATTCCTATTACTCAGGTGTGCCCTCAATTAACACTTTTGTATTCCTTAATTGTCACTAGTATATGGTGACAAAAGTTGTAAATTTTGGAAATTCTTGGAACTGCCTTTAAAGCTTAAGATATTCATTTTTTAAAAAAAAATAAATTTGTGTAAGAATTTGAAGAAATAGATCAATAATAATTTCTCAAGAACTGATGTTTCTTTCTAAACCCAAACATCAAATATATACATTGAATGTTGCGCTTTCACAATTATAACTCATTTTGTATAATTACATAATTCAAACATAAAATCACAACTATAAACTATTTTTGGGTAATTATATAATTCAAAAATAGACTCACAACTATTACCTATTTTTTAAAATATATAATCCAATCATAAACTTACAACTATAACTCATTTTGTGTTATTACTTAATTCAATTATAAACTCACATATTTACCAATAAAATATAAACTCACATCTAATTTAGTTTGTGTAATCACATAATTAAACCATAAAATTATAAATATAACTCATTTTGTATGATTATATAATTTAAACATAAACTCACAATGATAACCTACTTTGTATAATTATGAGATTCAACCATAAACTTTTAACTATAGCTTATTTTGTAACATTATTGATTTGCTGATTAAATAATCCAATCATAGACATAAACTTACAACTATAACTTAGTTTGTATAATTATTAACCATATAAGTCAACCATAAATTAACTAAACTAAGTCATTTTGATGATTACAATATTCATTTTATAATATATATATATATATAAACATACAACTATAACTTAGTTTGTATAATTACTAACCATATAATAATTCAACCATAAATTGACTAAACAAAGTCATTTTGATGATTACATACATACATACATACACACACATATATATATTAATCTCAAATTCATGATCCAATTCAAAATTCCAGTTCGAATCATTACAAAAAGTCAAGAACAAAACCAAATTTAATTTCCAAACAGTACTATCTTAATTTTTATTAATGACACAAAATCAAGCTTTCATTCCACTATTCCACAATCATAATTCACAAGCCATACATGATACACTACAAGTCAACATGACTACATCACAAGCAACCACATTATCAATTTATCAATTATCACACATACATATGGTTCCACTTTTAGCAAATTTTTACTTGCAAAATACAACCTTGGCTTAAGCTCACATCCCTGCAATTTTACAACACAACACAACACAAGAGGGTAATGTGATGCAATAGTGGAGGATCAGAGGTGGAGCACTGGAGCTTGCTTGGAGGAAGATCAATGATGGGCGGCAGGACTCAATGCTAAGGTGACTACTAGTGACGATGGTGATTGATGACGATTGTGATTGGCAATGGCGACTGGCCGAAGATCACATTGAAACAACTAGATTAGACTCGGGAGAAATGCTAGAGTCTGGAGAGATGAGGGAGAGGGAGGATATTGTCACTGACTAAGGTTGAGGAGAGGGGTGGCAGAGGGAATGGAAATAATGAATATGTTTTGTTATTTTTATGGTTAATCTTTTTACATTTTAGTCCTCGATTTTTTTAAATTTTACAATATTAACTAGTATTTAGTCATATTTTAAATATTAGTCAGTATAAGTTTGTACCACCAACCGGTATGATACTATTAAGTTTCATACTATTTTTTGGCCGATACAGTACGAAATTCATATCCTAACCTGCAATAGCCTACGCATCAATCCTAAAATTATCAATGAGAAATAGATTAGTACCTTCTTTGGCAATCTCTTAGTTTTGAGATATCAATTATATTGTATCTTGGGTACTAACTCAGGCTAATGTACATGAAATCGTTGGTTTCAAGCATGTAGTCTCTTCCAGTGTTTTTAATTCCGTACCGTTCCGGCCCAAATTTGGTACCGATACGGGTGTAGGTGGTACCGGTAAAAAATACCGGTCAGTACCGGCCAATTTCGGAAGTACCGAAAATTTTAATTCAAAATACCGGTCAAATTTTAAAAAATTCGGGGACTTTTTTTGCAAAATTTTAAAAAAATTTCAAAATTTTCCCCCTCCCTCCTACCTCTCCTTCCCCCCCTTTTTTTTCAAAGTTTTCAAAATAATAATAAATATTTTATTACTAATAATAATTATAA
>JANITX010000212.1:59871213-59882827 GCA_027564395.1 Erythroxylum ulei | reverse complement strand
GTGGAGTTTAGTGGTGTTTGTTTGTAGTGTTCTCTTATCGTAGGATATGTATCGGAATAACCTACGGGTGGTCCGATGGGTACTCTATGGTAAGGGGGCGCTACATCCGTGCCACCCAATTAAGCTCAAATCCGGTATTTTACTCTCAGATGAAACATGTAGCAATTGATTTCCATTTTATTAGGGACCAGGTCCAATCAGGTGCTCTTTGAATATCGCACGTCTCCGCTGCAGATCAAACCGCCGACAGCCTCACCAAACCTCTCTCACGGCATTCATTTCTTCATCAGAAACACAAGCTTGGCATTCGAAGACAATAGCCAACTTGAGAGGCCATATTAGAGACAAAGCCTATCTACTGATATGGCCCAAATCCACAACTCAACTCAAATGAAGATAATAAGATAATGGCAGAATCAAGTTTAAATGTAATCAAAAAGATTCATTGTAATCTCCTGAAAATAATTCAAAAACACAATCATAGGGATAGACAGTTTCATTTTTGAATATTCAAATTGATGAATTGTAATTGTATATAAACAATGAAATGATACATGAATAGATGATTCATTCTCTCATATAACTCTAGATCTTATAAATAGCAGACGGTCGCAAACCAATGAAGTCAATCAGCTTCAGACCATAGAGGAGACATTGGACTACATAGCTCGGTTAGGACATGAGGTGGATGAATTAAAGGCGAGGGGTAGTACCTCAAAGCACCCGTGGTCACCAGGACAATAAAATTGTTGTAGTCATTTGCTTTCAATTACAAAAACTTATTATGTACACTGTAATGTTTTTATTATCAATTAAGATAATTTTAACATTATATCATTAATCAACTTTCTGTTTAAACAAATTAAATATATAAATAAATCAAAATATTATGCACAGATAATTTATAACTGTTGAAATTATGCATTAATCATAAGATTATAAAATAAAATTTAATGTTGGGATTTTAAAAAAAATCTTTTAATTTTCTTTACTGACAGAAAACAAAAGCCCATTGGTAAAATGCACTATATTTACCGACAGAACACCATAAACCGTCGGTAAAATGTATAATATTTACCGACGGTTACTCCTCTTTCTTTCGGTAATTAAGGATTTTTTGAACTGCGATTTACCGACGGTCAATCATAACCGTCGGAATATCACCGACAGAATAACCAGTACCATCGGAAATTGTAAAAAACCACCAAATCAAAGAATGCAGACCTCAAACTAAAGATACCAGTGTTGACTCAAAAACCTCACTCTCGGCTAATTTTTACTCCTCTATGATATTAACTTGTGAAACACTAGAGGGCAGATAGGAAGTAGGATATGGTCTCGAAAATTTGCTTAGGATTAAAAGATCATGTCTATTCTGCTTATATTCTCAATCCGTCATTAATTACTAAATAAATTTGGGCGATTAGCTAATTGAAGTGCTTCGAGGATTTGGACATATTTTGCCTAATATACACATACTAATAAAATGCCCCAAAAAGCCCACAAGAGATTTTTTAGCACTATTATGAATATTGCATCAAACTTAATATTAGAACTGGTAAATACAAATATTGTTTCAAATAATTTTTTAAAATTATCAAATATTTTATTAATTTTATAAAATTGCAAAACAGTTACTCAATATATTATTTTTACTTACTTCAATTATATCTCAATAAATTACAATAAAATAACTTTAATATAATAAATATGTTTTAATTTTATTAATATTATTTTTCACATGTTTCTCATGAATTAAGATAAGAAAAAAATCATTTAACTCTCATATAGATATAAAATTAAAATAGTACAAAATAAAAATATACATTTATAATAAATAAATTTAATTTCTACTGCATCTTTACATATTTTAAAATTTATTATAATAACTTTTCATATGTATGTAATAAAAAGTATATTTATTATCAATATGAAATATATAAAATTTAAAAATATTGAAATTATGTTAAACTAATATATTTAGTTATGTAATCTACAATCAATTTATACAAGTCTAATTACATATGTTATGTTTAACCATTTTGATGATAAATATATAGTATTTCAAAATTTAAATTGGATTTATTTCCTTGAATAAATTCTTAAAAGAAAATAAAATCATATAATAATTGCTTCCTTCTTTTATGAACTTTCTTTATAAACTTACAAATAGTTCTATGACATTCAAAAAGATCTTCCTAATTCGAATAATTAGCTTTGCAAGCCTTAATAGAACGTCTAAATATCGAAGATTTTAACAGAGATAATATTGAAGATTAAGCAATGACTAGTTAAGGAAAATGTTTATTTAAGGAAAAGCCACTACATTTGCGAAAAACACGAGACTTGCAAATTATCCTAGCAACATCAATATTCTTGAAAGTCTTATCAAATTCTTTGTGCCTTAGAGAGAGTGAAAACACTATATCGAGAGAGATTGTTATTCTTTGAGAGCTTACATTGAGCTTATCTTATATTTATTTTTGAGAGCTTGTAGAGGCTTGTTATACACTTCGAGTATGGAAGGTTACAAAACCTTGAAAAATATGTACTTGTAAGCTTGGAGAGGCTCATCAAATTTAGTATTCGGATTCTTGTAGTGAAATACTCAAGTTAAATACTTGGAGACTGGACGTAGGTTTTGTTATTAGCTAGACCAGTATAAATTGATTGTGTCATTATTTCTCTCTTCCTAACTTTGAAATTTATTATAAGTTTGTGTTTTCAAGAGACTCATTTGGCTTTATAATAAGCTCTTTCTGTTTTCCTACCGTAAGAGGTTTTTTTAAACGTTAACAGGTTCTTATCAATTAAAAGACTCCTTTTGTTTTTGAACGTTAACAGACTCTTTTCGTTTTTAAGCATTAGCAGACTCCGATTAATTAGCAAGCTCCTTTTTTTTTTGAACACTAACAGATTCCTTTCTATTAACAGGATCCTTTTGTTTTTAACATCAAAGGAATCCTTTCTATTTATAATCTTATTTTTGTTTAGCAGGATCTTATCAAATTACCTTAAAACTTTTTTACACATAATTCACTGTCCCTCTTACGTGTATTTGCTTTATCAACATAAAGATAATTATTTAATACATTTTTATTTGAATCTTCACTATTTATCAAATAAATTATAGACAATTTTCATATTCTTTTTACGTATAGATAGTTATTATTTTATATAAAAGAAATTTTTTAATTCAGTACTAAAATTTTTAAAAATAATAATTCTGAGTAGTATTTGACCGATATCAGTTACCGACCAATATTAATTTAGAATACTATTTTTGAAACTCCTAGTAAGATTTAGTGGAAACTCGTGTTTTATTAGTACTATTTAGAAATATTTTTCCATATGTATAATTATGAGAGTAGCAACGGTCTCCTTGGATTTGTTTTTTTCGGTATGTAGCGATTGTTCATTTTCCCACACGCATTTAGATGTAGAAACACACCCTTTTGTCCTTCCTACCACGGAATTTGTTTCAATTTGAGCCTGAACCCAGCCCGAGTCCAGAATGTTGGGAGCGGACATCAAAATTCAACTAAATTCTAGGACTGACTTGTCACGTAAGTATGCCATTATACATAGTTCATGTCCCAGATACCAGCTACCAGCCTCTACTAGAACTTCATCGGATCAATTTCCATTTCCTGCAGCAACAGGCTGAACCTCTACACTTACCAATACTTGTTTATTTTTACAAGCGACTAATTTCTGGATTCACCAATTTCCTAAATCAACCGGAAAATTTTTGAGTTGTAAATATATCCATGATTCATAGAAATCGACTCTCTTTATTAATAGAAGAAATTTTGAATTTTTTTTATGCACATCAAACAGAAATAGCAGCTCACCTTGTGAAAATCATATCCGTAACTTGACAGCAGTCAATTTGCAGCTGTTGCTTGTGTAAAATTACACCACGTAGTGTCTTTTCTACACTGATTCTTGCAGTTTTTGAAAGTTTGAAGTTATGTACAACGATAACACAAAAGAGGAGGGAAGTAAACACCTCTCGAAAATTTCCCCCAAAGACTGCAGCCAGAACTTGCTGGCTACGATTTGTCGTTGCTTCAAAAACTCACGACGATCCCTCGTGTCTTCATGGCCAAAAGCACAAGTTTTTGCACTATTAAGGAGCTGGTCGTCTATATTATGATGAGATTCAGAACTTTCTTCGCCTGGAGAAAACTGGTCCTGCCTTGATGAATTTTCAGAGTTTCCTCCATCTTTAGATTGATCATCAGGATCTTCTTTCCCTTGTTTCTTCTCACTCTGACTTCCACCTGTATCATCCTTTGGAATGCTCCGTACCAAGTCTGGTCGAGCTTCTACCCCAACACGCCTCAGGTGCAGCTATGATATATAGTACAGAAACATTTCAGCAGGTTGGTGCCAGATTATCAAACTTACTTTAGAAACAGTTAAAATCATAGAAACTTGATCAACCTGAAGATGCAAGTTGACTTCATCTGAGCGTGAAAGAAATGGAAAATCACCACCACTCTTCAGGTACGCACGTCTTGCTTCAGGATACCTTTCACTCAATTGATCTTTAAGATGTTGAGGAATTGCACAGTAGTCATTCGTCTTGGAGAACAAAGGGGTAGCATGTCAACAAAAACTAGTATATTAATCAAAACGTTTGCATTTGTTTACAAGGAACAAAACTGCAAGAAGAAAATGAAAAAGTGTACAAAAAAGAGAACAAATGAATAAGAAATCAATTATCTACTAGCTTACAATTATAGTTGGATTAGTTTTAGTCGTCTCTTGAGGTGACCAAGAAATGAAGAATACTATTTTCACTTGCATTCAATTTTTGGAAAAGAAACTTCAGTATTGAACTATGTTAACAATCTACTACTAATTAATCTTTATCTATAGGCATGGCTGGTAGAAATATGCAGTGATTGCACACACATAAAGTTTCACATAACCTACATCCATTAAATTGATAGATGAATCAGAAAGCTGGGAATCCAACTGAAGCACCTACATCCATTATAGTGATAGATGAATCTGAGAGTAGAAGAGATCCAACTGAAGCAGTATCAACATTTAAAGTCAACCTGGCCGCCAAGTCTTCTCTATGAAGTGTTTCAACCTGATATAGTAATCACATAACATAAGAGCTGATGAGCACGTTAAATTATAAGAAAAAAGAAAACAGAAAATGCCAGAATAAATAAGATAATATAGAAAAGAAAAGAGAACAAAATGGAGGGGTGGGGGAAGGTGGGGGAGCATACTAAAACCTACCAAATAGTCAAAGAAGCATCTTTGCAATACTGGAAGTGAAATTCAACGATAATATTACTACTCAGTAAAAATACTAGCACTACAAAACAGGCTAGAAGATTTGCATGCTGGCTCAAAGGTTTACATAATAAGACAGAAAATAGTCAAAAACAGATATTGGTTAAATAGTCCATCACTATGCTCCGATTGCGCTTTTCTTGGTTCCGAAGTGACAAAGTCACATGTTTCTTCCTTTTCTTTTTACATTTTGACATGCATCTTCAGTTTTTCATTTTCTTCCCCGTTGAAGATCATGGAGATTTAGTATAAAAATACTGTTATGTATTTGATAGAGGAATAATTTCTGTACTTATAATAGAATAGTTTAGATATATTTAAGAATGTACATTATTATGAAATACTGTACTACCTTATTATTCCAAATAAACAAAACTGTGCTACCCTATTATTCCAAATAAACAAACTAAACTTAATTAATAATACACCACAGGTTCTTAGCAGTCTGTATCCATGGAAGCAGGCCATACAAATGAACCACGAGTCAATATTCTTCTCCTTTCTCAACCTTTTTTTCAGAATACAACAGTGCAGCAGCTAAAATGAAGATGCACGGGGGATCAAAATCCAAGTTTCAAAGTCATGTAATTAGCCTAAAAGAGAAATCGAGTGTACTTACATCATGAACAAAACTATTGAGGATACAACCCATGAAAAATAGAACATGGAAATATAAAATCTTAGGTAGAAACCTGAGAAACAACAAAGTCCACAGAATCGGCGATGAATGGTTCATGAGGGCCATCTCGAATCCCAGTCAAAACGTATCTTTTTAACAGAAACGAAGGAGTCCAGCTTACACTGCACCACAATAGAATTTACAGAAACCATAACTTCTTTTGCACAAATGACAGCACATCTAAGAAGCTCAATAAAAGGGACCAACTTTTCTTAGTTCAGCACATATAAGAAACTCAATAAAAGGGACCAACTTTTCTTAGTTCCAAGCTTCCAGAAAACATTTATGACATAATATGTGTATATTCAAGTTTTCAATTTGATGAATGAGAACCTTAAGTATCCTTTTCCAAAAAGTAGGGGTGAAACGATAAGCTCGTCAAAAAGGAAAACGAACAGGAAACACAATTACACTGACAACTTTCTCAGTTTGAGAAAGCACAATTTTCAATTTGCAAAGGACCAATTCAAGGGATATAAACTGTAGAAGGGCAGAAGAGGCAATTGAATGACTTCTTCGATATAAGGTTCGCCCCTATTGATTTATGATAGTAGGACAATACAGGCTACTAACGATCTTCTAATTTAAAGCATGGAAACTATTTGAATAAAAGGATACCTAACACAATATTCTTATATAGGATAACTGAGATGACAATAATAGACCTAACCCTGAAAAGAAGTAAAGTAGAAAAATAGATGCAGCTTCCTAAGACTGCTAGAATTTAAATGAATTCATGAAGTTTCCCTTCTTATAAACTAATCCTTCGATTTATACAAGCCAAAGCTTGTTAACTAAGACAACATGACATCAGAAAGAAAAAACCGGAAAATCACTAATGTCAAATCCGAATTTAGGGAAAAAAGATCACAGATTCTTATTTGCTTAGGCAAGTGACACAGAAGCTCAAGTTCAGCAAGGAAGGGAAAGGGGAAGAGGGGAGAGAGGGGTGCATTAGTGAATGTTTTCCTTGGCAATCATTCATTTAACCAAAGTGTAGCACCTTTGGGCTAATCTACAACTTAGGTTTAAATGGCCACATTTTACCACTGTGAAGCCCCAAGTATTCCAAAATGTTGAGATTTAACAACATAAGGAACTGCTCAGTAGAAGAAGCTTCCAACCATAGTTCCACTTCATCTCTTAAGAAATTCACATTCTCCTGCTAGCAATTACAAATTCACCTCCAATGAACAATTTTCTCCATTTTATTTGACAATAATCACAAAAGTGTGCTTTCTACTGTTGACATTTTAGAGCACATACAACACTACGTTATCCATGCACGTGAAATCCCTCATACTAAGCAAATGGCTATCATCATCTTATATGAACATAAATATCTTTCATGATTCTACCAATGATGATAGAATGAATATTTTGACGGATACATACACAGGAGCCCATGGCATGGCAGCTGCAAAATTGCGTGTATCCAAAAATGTATTTGACAGTATCAGTGATCTCACTCGTCTTGGTCGATGCTGGGCAAAAAGTTGTGCTAAGAAGCCTCCAAGAGAAGTACCATAAAGATGTATCTATTACATATAAGATTAATACGTTCAATCAGCTTATAGGCAATCTCAGTAACTTATAAAAACAGAGAGTAAGCAACATGCAAAGCTAACCAACAGAAAAACATATTCAATCAGCTTACAGGCAATCTCAGTGACTTATAAAAACCGAGTAAGCAACATGCAAAGCTAACCAACGGAAAAACATACATTTTAATCATACTTGGTTTAACCAACAGAAAAACGTACATTTTAGTCATACTTGGTTCCAAGTATATTCATATTATCATAATAACTGGGTGGATAGCAATACAAAATAGGCTCCTATCCTACTATTTAGACCATATATCTATTATCAGGTTTGTGTCCACTTTATGTTTATACAAAACTCACACCGTACAGCATGGTAAACATAACCATTGAAACTATTTAGCTTCTAATGTATAAAAAGTCACTGATAAACAATAAGCAGATGTTGATTCTTACATGATGAACATCAATGACATCCAGAAATTTTTCAAATGCTTGAATCCACTCGTGATGGTTCCATACACGTGGAATATCAACTGAAATCACTCGATAACCCTGGAAAAATAGCAAATGACTAGATTAATCAGCTTTCAGCAAGTGTCACCAACAGCCACTAGTACAAATCATAATGAAATCCATAAGATGATGTAACAGATGAAAACTTTCAAATTTTGTGAAATACAATGAGTATTATTAATGATAACTGGACATCCATATAATAAATACACAATTCCATAGTAAAACACAAGTTTAAGAAAATAAATTAAAAAAAACTAAAGGAGGGGAAAAGAACTAAAGTGCCATTAACTTGTTATGCAAATAATTCCACAGCAAATAAGAAAATTACCTTCATGGACAAAGACATGATCTGTTTATAGTATACATCTGCGGTTCCTGCTAGCCCAGGTAGGCAAATAAGTGGAGGGACCACTTTTGGACCAAAATCATAATATCGCCATTGTTTGGTGCCAATCTATGATTGAGCAAAAAATAATGTTGCAATCAAAAGGATAATCTTCAATGAAAAGAAGTAGAAGCCTGCCTATCATTTCTAAATAAAAGAAAAGAAAGCAGCAATAGTAGACATATGATTAAATTCAATAGAATAGATACAAGAAATTAAATCAAAGTCTATAAAATCATGGAAAATATAGTAGTTATGGAACTACATAAACGAACTAAGAAAAAAACTTTGTAGTCATGGAGACAATAGAAACACTAATATGATACTTCAGGGAAGCAGGGATCAGAATGCAAACCAATAGAACCAAGCCTAGTGTCTAGAATTTAAAAAGGGAAAACCAAATATTCATAAACTTCCCAAGATAGCAAACTAAAACTAAACGATAAGAACAAAAGTTAAAATAAAATCGGATAACGTTAACGATTTGACTTGGAAGGAGAATCTTGAAGTTAATTGAAATGCAAACCCAGCTATTAAAGTCACTCACCAAGCAAATCTCATAACAAACAACAATTAATCACACCCAGATCATCATAATACCAATACTAAGGAAGAAAGCAAAAACTCAAAACTGATAATTTACTACGAAAAAGAGGAACAAAGCCAAAACAAAAGAGTACCCAATTGAGAACACAAGTTGACCGCTAAAACTCCACCATCATATCGATATCAGCTAAGCACTTGCATAGATTTGAGAAAAGGGGGGAGAAGAAGAAAAAAGAGAAACTCACAGGGATCTTGTGGAGAGGAACTTGAGACTTGAAGTGAACATAATCTCCGGGCGCCGAGAAGACGCCTTTCATTCTCAATTATTGATTTCTAGACATGAATTCTCATTTCATATCAGAAAGACGCCACCTTTTTCCATTCCGATAGAACGACGATCACTCCTCTCTCTCTCTCGCTCTCGCTCTACGTGCAATTCTTTGTCCGCCTCTCTGTATTATTGTTGTTTGTCTTCGTCTATTGGTTGTTGGAGTTGATTAGGATTCTGATTTGTAAAGCACGTGCCTCGCTGTTAACGGTCAACTGACGGTCACGTCCTTCACCTGATAGTCAACGTTTTATAGTTTGGGTGCGGATAATTGTGTCATATTGTCTGTAATCTACTAGATCTCAGCCGTTCGCTCGCAACATATTTCTGTTTTACACCACATATTTCTGTTTTTACAGACTTTACAAGCGGTTAAACGTACCCCAAAAAGATTACAGGTATGTATCTGGTTGCTTTGATTGCTTCTTACACGATAAAGACGCAGTTTGATTCTGTTTTGTGAGAATTGAGTACTGACACTTCTTCCCTAATCTATTCAGAGAATTGTCCATTACAAGAATTATATGAAACATTTTTTAGATAGCTAATATAAATCACCGACGAATCAATGCTTTAAAAACAAATAACGAGTATAATTTGTTAATCGACTACCTGACAAGCCAACAATTTAAACTCAATTTACAAATTAGATTCAAATGTCAGTAAGACAAATTAGAAAACCAAACTTAAAATCAAGTGTCCTTCGTACAAACATCAAATCCTTTACGGTTAAAACGAAATCAGCGCATGGAAAATAAGTAAAGCTCTACGCGAACTATACTAACATCGCATTCCACTGGGATATAGCTTGGTAAGCAAATTCTGTACACAACAGCCATAAAGCCTACTCTTAACACGAGTATGTTGGTCCTGTGAATGAAGTCAAGAACAATCAGGAGACCCAAAGTTCATTCTTTTCCACATTCAACGCAATGAATGAAGCCAATCGTCATGAACGAAAGCAATGCAAGAGATTGAGTAAAATCAATCAAAGGTTTAGAACGAAAGCAAATCAAATTGCAAGGACTGCAATCACAATAATCTGCAACTATAACATGATCCACAGTAACCTGCAACTGTAGTATGACTATGAACCATGGTGGACAACAATTTGCAACTTCACTATCATCCACATGAACCTTCCTTCATCACAAAGATGCTAGCAAAAGAAACAAAAGTAGATCAAAGCTAAAAGACCATGTAAAACCGTAGCAACCCAATCCTTCTGATTAGTGAATAGAGTAGCCCTCACCCTATACACTGACTAGGAGTTATTGTCTACAGAATGCCACAAATGTTAACATCGAAAACCTTAAAACATAAAAGAGGAAGAAATTAAAAGATCACTTGAACAATTGAAACGCCAGATAGCATCACCATCATCTCAAACACAAAACCAATTCAAACACATACATTTGCAAATGTTATCTAAACCAATTACTTAGCCACCATCCTAGTAATAAAGTCCTCGTAGCGGATTTTCCCATCCGAACCCACATCGACCTCCCGGATCCACTCGTCGAACTCCGCAGGCTCCAGCTTCTCCCCAATACTCGTCAAAATGTGACGCAGATCCGCCACGGACACAAAACCCGTGGAATCCTTATCGAGCACCTTGAATGCATCGCGAAGCTGGCGATCGAAGGGCTCTGCTTTCATGTGCTTGGCCATGAGATCCAGGAATCTTGGGAAATCGAAGGGAGCGGTTAGGTTTTCCTCGGCGATTATGGACTTGAGTTGGGCTTGGGTTGGGTTTCCTCCCAGAGAACGCATGAGGATTCCTAATTCAGAAGGCGCGATCTTGCCGTCCCCGTCAGTGTCGAAGAGCGTGAACGCTTCCTTCATCGACGAGACTTGGTCGTTGCTCAGATCCTTGCCCATTTTAGCTTGCCGGATCGGATCGGGTCTCTTTCTTCTGTCTCCGTTGCTAACTGAAATGGTGTTTTAGGCTTAAAAAATTGAACGAATGTTATGCTCGGTAACTTAAGGCCCCACTTTTTTATTTTGATTTTTTATTTTTGATTTTTATTTTCAAATTCAGAAAAAAATATATGATTTATTTAGATTTTTAGTTTAGTTTTCTCCTTTCATTTTTCAAAATTTATAAAAACCATAAAAATAGATTTTATTTTATCTTTATTATCAACTAAATATATATTATTTAATTATTTAATATATTAATTTTAACAAGAATTATAAATAATTTAATTCAATATCATATATTTAATTAATTTAAATTAACTATTAATAAGAATTATGCATAATTTAATTTTAATTGATATTTTTATTTAATT
>JANITX010000212.1:59643017-59653708 GCA_027564395.1 Erythroxylum ulei | reverse complement strand
TCTCCAATTGAATACAATTAAATAATTGTTCAATGAAAATAACCATTACATTTGCATGGTTAATAGTATATATCTATAAGGCGTGATGGATATCCCAGATGATAATGCAATTTTGCTCCATGTTCTCTTTTCTATCTATCTCTATTACTCCCATCCCACAAAAAAAAAAAAACTGTAAAAGCTTTGGTAAGATAATTTGTTATTAGACTTGGCTCAGCCAAGTCTCAAACTGAAACATTTCGTGATTTATTTACGGTAATCCAGAACTCATTTTTCTCACTGGTGGCACCAACAAAGGTGTGATGCAGTTCTTAAAAACAATTATCCTTTTGATCAAACATAGTTGTCGCAAAGCCTATATTCACAATTGGTACATGTTAGTGATCCTTAGAGTCAAATAGCAATTGATTTGTAGCCTCCAATTTATTGTTGTTTGTTACTGATTGATGCTGCAGACAGTTGACAAGATTTATACGGTTGCAGCAATATCATACAATGCTAATGTTGCTGCTCAGATATTTGTAAGTTGGATGTGAATGTTTACGTAGTCCATCTGTAACTTTATCCAGTCTTCTCTCTGTTCAAATTATCACTGCTTAAAAGTTCTATCTTTCTGTTTACAGACAGGACTAATGGTTAACCCGCCCAAACCTGGAGATGTTACATGCTGAGATGTTGTTCATTTGGAGCCTCGTTTCATGCTAATCAGATTGTTTTTTCTGTAAGTTTTCAACACGGATATCAATTGGGAGGAAAATTTCATCAACGGAGAAAATTTTCTTTCCCAATATCTGTAACAAGAATGAAAGAGTCTAGTGAAATCTCTATGTTTTATTGTGGATAGGTGTGTTATTTTCCTTTTCACGTCAAGGATGTTTACCATATTAGTGACTAACAACTTACATGAACATCAAAACTTGCAGCAAAGGTATCGTTGAATCATTGAGGAGAAGAGCAAGGATAATGACTGATGGATTCAACAGCTGCAGACATGTGGTTTGCAATTTTACAGAGGGCAAGTTAGTTTGCTGTTAAATGTGTTATTCTCTTGCTTTTCATGGACTACATTAATCTTATGGTTGATGGCGCTTGTACTGACATAAAGAATTGTTATCAGGTGATTATAATCAATGATGGTTTTTTGTTTCTAAATAACAAATCTAATAATCAGTATATATTATTGCATTCACAAGCCTCTTGCCCCTTTGATCGTAACTCAAGCAAGTCACGGTTGTGACTTAACTTGCACGTCCGTGCAAGTTCTAAAAATCAGAAGAAGAAGAATTACAGTTGGTGATGAAATTTGATACACGAGTTCGTGGATAGAACAAATGATATTGAAAAGCAAAAGAAAAAAGTTACACTATATTATGAAAACAAGAGATTAGCAAAGTAAACATCTATTCAGTGAAGATCCTGAGATAATAGGGCATTAGGCATTTTTTAAAATCACTGCCAATATTTCATTGTCATTCCTGATCTCTTTTTTTTAATATCTCTTATTTAAGAATTTCAATTTTTATTTTAAATTAATATTCTTTATCTCCAGTCATCTTTGCATTTTCTCTGTCATTTTATGGTCCCTAATTATGTGATAGAATTACATAAGGCAATATCACATAATATATTCATCACTCTATTTGTCTAGCTCAATAATGTAATCGCTCATAAAACTAGCACAATTTGATGTGGTTGAGATTCGGGAATTTAGGTGTTACAAGGTGTAGGAAGGTGGCGATGAGAGACGAAACAGGGAGAAGGGTTTCTTCTTTAGTATTGAAAAGAAGGAGAATATGCGAAAACTTATGATTTTGTGAGAACGAAGATGAAGGGGAGGAGGTCGTAGGACAGTTAGAGGGGTTCCTTTTTTAGTGTTGAAAAGAAAAAGAATGTGTAAAATTTTTTGGTTTTGTGAAAATGAAGATGAAACGGTGGAGAACATAGAACGGTGAGAGGTGTTCCTTCTTTAGTATTGAAAAGAAGGAGAATGTGTGAACATTTTTTATTTTATGAGAGCGAAGATTAAGAGGTGGACGACACCGGTTAGGGTCAGCTTGGCTGGTAAGTCATGGAATTTGGAAGAGTAAAACAGTTTGTAAAATTCAAGAAGAAACGACAACATATTTCGATTGGACAGAATTAGATAGAGTAACCTTAGACAAAGGATCTCAACTCGGATAAGACACATTAGAGATACGAGAGAAAATGAAAGGTTAGAGAAAGAAAGAAGAGGTTTAAATTTTATGGTCATTATTGGATATAAATTTTATTTTGGGTGTTCTTTATTCATAAGACATTCTCTAATTAATGTTAGATTCTTCAATTACTTTAAGAAAAAACTTAAAAGATTATCTACCCAACTGCATCCTCAAACAAGCCTTTTAAGGTTCTACGAGAAATCCTTTTCATCTCTCTTTTTTGGATTATACATGCAATTCCAGAACCCAAGTGATGTACTTAATCTACAATTTCTAACTTGCATACTGAATTTATGGACAAAAGATGTGTAGTTTTCTTAAATTCAACTTTCAGTGTCATGTGTTGTCTTTGAAAACCCATCTAACCAAACCAGTTCTTTTTAGTTCTCTTATTTCCTTTACCTTTGAACTTGATCAGCGGTAGCACTACTAAATTGCTTTGAGATCAGAAATGACTTAAAAGTATCTCTTTCTTTGTCGATATAATGTACCAGGCCTTTGACTCTTCGGAAGCAATATTTTGGTTCGCTAGATTATAAATGATTGAGAAGTACCATCACTTTCTCCTACCTGTCTTTATTTAATAACAATTTAGGAAAAAAAATTGAGGTGAAACAAATAGAAGTACAAGCCCAGAATAAAAATGAAAACAAAAGGCTAAAAGGAGATTTTGACTTTCAATAGATAACTTCCAAAATCAATATAGTGCATCAAAAAGAGTACTGATTAATGAATGAAGGCTTAGTGAACTGGGATGATCCTAATTTCAGAATTATAATAAAGAAATGTCACTTGGGATTGTAATCCCATTTTAAAAACATGGGTTCATCCAAATGAATACCTGTCTACTATACCAAGCATAGTGCAACTTTTGGTTCTAAGGTCCTGGTCTTTTCGATAAGTCAAACCACAAATTATGATATGAAGGCTAAAATGAGCAATTAATTACAAATTTGTCATTATTAGTTGTAAGTTAGCTAAACCCCTACGGGTAAATTTAGTTTCACGAGCTATTAAATGGATTAGTAATTTAAGAATGAAGTCAGCCTTATTTCTATTGTCAGGAAAACAATTTTGTAGCCCTCAATTTGAGTCACAGGCATAATAATGGTAATCATAACAATTTTGAAGCAAATGCTGAGAAATAGAACATGTCATGAAGATACATTATGAGAGTACATAAATGGTAAGAAATAGAACACGTTATGAAGACAGATTATGAGATTATATTAGCAGATGCACGTTGGGGAAACGCATACAAGACACAGGACCACAAGATTCAAAAAGGATTTTAATTAGATGATCATAAAAAGGACACATAAACGGCACAAAGTTAGGGTCTGATGAAGAAACACGAAAAGGTGGGGGACACTTTTTGGAGCTACTTCTCCTATTATAGAAATAGTGTATCATTTGGAAGGGGGGTCAGGTTAAAGTAGATCGTTGGTATTTTTGTTGGTGAAAACCCACGACGCTCACCTCTTCGCTGTGAAAATATGACCAGTGGTCCATAAAATAATTATGGTCCTAAAAAGCTAAGAGAAGGTGGGTTTCTCATCTTTGTCACATAATGATATTTTGCGCATAGGGTTATACACAAGTAACGAAAGTCATATATGTTACATATACGGAAACAAGTAGAATAAATAATCACATTAGTCAGAATATAAGATTCTTTTGGACAACAATTAACAGCAAGTATTGCGGGAAGAAATCTTCTCTCGTTGAAATGGAAGGGCTCATTATACTTGATTTAATCACTAGTGAACGTGTCTGGGAGTCATTGAAGTATAATTAGATGCCAGAGTCAAAAGAAAAAGAAATTGGAGCAACATCATGATAGGAGAAATTTTGGTGATAATCTCAACTGTTGTAAAGAAAGATTCACATTAAGACATGATTTTGTTACCCTCTTCCATAATGATACTTCTAAATATGATCTTAAGGAATCTATTAAAATTAAGTTTCTAGCTCCGTTGTAAACTCTTAGGACATGAATTTGGGAATTGTATTCAAGTAAAGGATCTTGATTAAGACAAATACGTTATCTATTATGTAGTGTAGAAGTAGCAATAAATGTAAAGACAAGTTTGATAAGGAGCAAAGGGTAAAGTGAGAAGGATAAAGGCATAAAATGTAGAAATGAGTGGGGCAAATGGAGGAGGAGGAAGATTCGCAATCTCGTATAAAGAGAATGTAATTGTCCTATATACTAATCATTATATTTCCTTTAACTTTAACTACAAAAGAAATGAGTGGATGGACTACGGAGCAAAGCAAAATACTTGTGAAAGGCCATATAGAAAAGTTATTAGTAGGTGACCAGTCAGCGTTGGTACGCCCTTGCCGACAAGAATTTCTGTCTCGCAGTACCCACAGCGGGACAATACAACAACGCCATACTTTTCTCTTCTACACTTAAAACTTACCCCTACTTGGTTTTTCACCTCCTTTTTTTTTCACTATTGATTTTGACGTAAGCAGGCTTAAAGCCGAGTAGCCAGCAACGTTCCGGAATATGACTAGTATGTCTCTTCAGTTTCCTACTTGGTGGTAAGTTTTGGATGTCAATGACTTGCCAGTCTCTTTTTAATCTTTAGAGTGGGAGCAAGTGACTAACCCACTAAAAGTAGTAAATCCTCGATTTGTGAGTTGTGACATTAGTGGGAGGGCTACAACCCAGTCTTTTCTCCCATGCCACCGCTGTCAGACTGAAGGGTTAAAAGTTTGCAAGTTTTAAGATTGATGCAGCTTCAATTACTATCCCACCTGCCGTGTGCATAGCAGACCTGCTATTATCTGATTTGAAAGAGGCTATTTCGATGCAGAAATTGAATCAGATGAATTAAACTTTCGTTCATCTTTGGCCGCTGTAGAAATAGAGAAGCGAAGGACCAAGAACTAAGAAAACTGATCAACAACTCCATTGATGGAAATTACACACACAAAATACACTCAACATTATAAGTACATGACATCTTCCTGTTAATTTTTATTTTTACATTCCAAGTTCGTTTTCAAACATGGAAAACAGATGAAATTAGTAACAAAATTTGGTTGCAGAATCGCTTTTAAGCATCTTTTGTGACGCTCCATTCCGACAATCTTCCTATGTTTTCTGGCCTCTTTAAAACACCTTTCTCGCAATTATGGGGAAGCATTGGCCCAATTACCCTGCATGAAGGTCGTGAACTTTAGAATGTTTAAAAGAGAAGTTACCACTCAAAAGATATGATTTGATGACCAAAAACCTCATCTATTTATATATATCTACATCTCTCTGATCACTGTGTCCATGGGCAACCAAAGTTTTGAAAAGGACTTCCACTTCTTTTATGGTGGGTCTCCACACCAACCCCAAAAAGACACAAAAATCAGGAGATATGGATGGAGATGAAAAACAGTTAGACGTGGCTATTCCAGCTAGAAAGCTTGCTCTCTTAGGTTGTTGACCCATGTTGCTGGAACTTGGCTTGCCATTTACCCAACCAGCTTGTTAGAATAAAGCTCTGGCCTTCCATGAAAACATATCCTTGGTTCTGCAAAAAAGGAAATTTCAAGTCAATTCCTTCTTGGATCCTTCTGCCAGAATTCCCTCCTTTAATCATGGCCTCATTGTATTCTAACCACCAACATTTTTATGGTGGCCTCTCCAGTCTAAGAGTATCTTTATCAATTGTCTCTGCCAACCAAAAACGATTCATTTAGCATGATTAGTCTTAACTTCTTGATTTCAAATAATTATGATTATCAATCAAGTTCTCGCTAGGTAAAAAGTTGTTCTCTCTTCCATATTTCATAGTCGAACATACCAAAGCTTGATTAAAAAATTTAGACTCAAGTTGCATGGAAAGCAAGGGGTCTAATTATTGAAATTTCACATTTGAAAGGGGAAAGAAGCTAATCCAGTCCAGGAATTATCTAGCGTAAGCGCCATTGGAGATTATATCAAGAGCATGACTCAACTTTTTATCCAGGAATGTCCCTTACATAGATGTGATCTAAACATTGGGTGGACTAAAATTAGAGGCACTTACTCAGGCAGGAACTTGGACTGGTTTTCATGCATCAAAAGGTGCATATTATAGATAACGTTCATCCAAGATCCTTGCCATTGTCAAAGCTAAACCCACGCCTAGCAACCTATATAAGGACATGCAAAGACCAACAATTACAGTCCTCAGTCCACAACCAAAAACAATAGTGCAGAGACTTAGGCAGAATCCTTCTATGTGTCCTCTAATATATGAAAAGCAATGCAACCAATAGGAGACTATGATCATGAGTGCAGTAGATCTTGCTTGTCGTTCAAGTAGTTACAAGGTCAAAAAGCAAGAAATAAGAAACCCACATGACAACAGAACTCTAGGTGAAGAGGCAAACCGACCCCTTGCAATGCTGGAAAACTTGGGGTTTAATCTTGGATGTGATCAAATAGAATAGATGACGACCTCTGAAGACAGAAAGCCTATGGCATGGAGGGGAAGTAGACATACAAAGGTAACGCTTACTCCTGGAGACTTAATTGCAGAACAAAACAAGCTAAGCTGTTTACGGTGTGGCTGCAAAACTTCAAAAGAAGTTCAGAAATGGTGGCCTGAAAACAAGATACCACAATCAAGTACTTTGAAGATTAATCAGTCAGTCTAAACAGAACATATACATGTCCATGGTCTTAAGTTATATAACAATTGATGTTGAACGTTATGTAGTGAGGAATTAATCTATGTCATTGCTATTGTTCCAAAAACTCAAATTTGAAATCGTAACAGAATTGAAATCTCAGAGAAAGTTGACTATTCTTAATAAATATTGGCTGTCATTTATCCAAATTACTTGAGTAACAAAAGTTTTACAACATCCTTCCTGATCTATGATGTCTGCCATACATCGAGTGCTATCTTTACAAACAAGATCATCTTTCTGCAAATCGCAAGCTCCAAAAATGATTATAGGATGAAAGATGGACGACTGCTCAATCATGAGGCCACATAATTCTAGGCCTACAAAACTGAATCCCCTACCAGTTTCCCTCTTCTTCCCAAACTGATCGTCACCCAAATCCCCTAAAGAGCAAGTAAACAAGTACAAAAAGAGAAAAAAAAAATGATGAACAATGGAAAGAATTTAATAAATCCTACTAATTTAAAAACTGAAAGGAGAGAATTAAAATAAAAAAAGAAGTTACACTGAGGATGTATCAACAAGAACTTCATTTAACACATCATCCTCACCGTTTGCCAGAAGTGCAAAAAGCTCTGCATCTTTTTCCTCATCGCTTGAAAAGTCTCGCTTCTCAAGCTTAGAATGAGCTGCAATAAATATTAATTTTTGTGCCTTCTCCATGCCCACGCTTGAGTGTCCATGTGTACATACCCATCTCAGCAAAGACCAATTGCATTTGAATCCACATGAAGTCGCATGAAGGAAAATAAGCCTAACTGCAACTTTCCCTAGTGACTTGAACTCAGTAAGGTATGTTTCCCAGACAAGCCTACTACTTTGAGGATTGGCGATTCTCAATTTTCCTGTAATCGGATCCCTCTCTTTCATCTGGACAGCTCTTGCATACACCGGATCAAGCCCTTCTGTTCTCCATTTCATGAGTTCCATTAATGCAATATGAGCCTCCTCCCTCGAAACAAGCCTGGTTATGAGCTTGTCCACATCTTTCTCTTGCTCTGGTGTTAAACATTTGAAAGGAGGAAGGTACTTACCACTAGTGTCCCTGAGCAGATAGAGTGGATCAAGTATATAAGCAGCCGCCCAAGCAGGATGATAATTTTTCTTGAACCTCCTTTCGATCACTTTCTCCACTGCTGCTTCTGCAAAGTGGAACTTGGAACACCAATCCTTCACTTTTGCTTTAAGTTCGTTCCAAAGCGGAAGGCATTGCCCAACCAATGGCCTATCAGCCTCAATCTCTTGGGCCATTTCCTTGATCAACTTCACCAATGAGTGTACCGCCTCCAATTCATTCCAAAACCCCACTTCTCCGATCATCTCAGCAATTTCTCTTCCAATAGGATCCTCAATGGACACCATCTTAAAAGACTCATCAAGTAAAACCAACTGCAATGCTCGACCTGAGCTCAGTATATCCTCTATCATTGTATAGACAGTTGCAAAATCCATTTGATCATACTCACGCAAGGGCGGCGCTCTCAATAATCCCGCGTGGCCATACTCTTGCAGTTGATACTTGTGAAAACTATGTCTAATTGGAGTCTTATTATTAACAAAAGTTGCAAGCTTGAAGCAATTCTCGCTCACTGTCTTGAACAAAGGAAGTTCCCTGCTAAAATCCTTAATCAAACTAGTGAACCCTTGAAACTGACACGAAAGATTAACCATCCAATGGTTCTGATTCTCCAAATTCCTTAAAGCCTTGGACTTAAACCTGTCTGCAACTATCCCAACACACTGTTGCACGACATTCCCGCAAATGCCACTTATCGTCTCCCACAAAATATCCTCCGCATACTTAGACGGCACTGAACCGCTAAGAAACACAGCTCTCCGATACAAACTAGTCCCATTAGGCAAATTAACTGTCAAATTAACCAAATTAAGGTCATTAAAACCCCCATAACTCTTAACCTTCCAACCATCAGACGCAATCTGAAAAAACATGGCATCTCTAATCCTCGTCTCAGACTCAGCCTTGGCTTCCTCGTACTTAACACTCAACCTCCCGCCAACAAACTCCCTCCTTGAAACTGCAGGCAAGCCAACTTGATTCAAGAATGCCCTGAACTTCGGATGCTCCAAACTCGAAAACGAAACCGATGCACACGACTCATAAACCCAATCAGCCAAAAAATCAAGAGCACAGTCAATCTGGGTCTTGCTTAAAGCTGGTCCTGGCGACGTTTTTGGACTCTTCAGCTTCTTGACACTATCTTCGAGCATAGCCAAAGCACCCAAGTCCTCTTTTCCACCAGAAAGCATCAAATGCGGTTGTTGGGCCAACACAGCCACTTCACCAGAGTACCTGGACGGATCTATTATAGCTACGGGACTTATTTGATAAGAAGTCGCTGAAGTCGAAGTCGCAACCGCAGTCACGGGATAAGAAGGCGCTCCTGAAATTCCTGAACTTGCACCCACAGAACGCTTCCGGCTGCTCTGCACCAACGTGGCCGCGGAGCCAGAAGGCACAGTGACGGCGGCGTTGGGAGAGATTGAGGAAATGGGTTTGGGGATAGAGTTGAAATTAGGACAAGTTCCACGTTTAAGATGCTCCGAAGCAGTGCGAGACGGGTTCGAAGCGGAGAAAACTGCGTCGCATAAAGAGCATCTAAGTTTCACAGCTTTTGGGAGGCCGGTTTCGGTGTTATGCACTAACATGGGCTCAAGGTGAGTCCAGTACCACGCGCCTTTACCCTTTATAGCTTTGGTCCGAACCATGACAAGCCCTTCGTAGCGTTTGTGAACGGCCTTCGCCGTGAGCTCGTCGGCGGAGGCGGTGGAGTCCACCGGAGTTGTCGTTGTGTTAGTGGTTGTGGCCATTGCAGTTGATGGGAGAACAAAAAACAAAAGATACAACGTGGTGTTGATTCGTGTCTGCAGGGTTTTAGAGTACGGTGGGGTTTAACTTTAAGAGTTGGTGTGTGGTGGTGGTGGCCGTTGTTTATTAGTTGCATTCAGCTCCGGCCGAGGTAGCCGGATTTTGATCCTCCGGCAGGAGTCCATGCCGGAGACCGGCGATCGACGTTGACAAATTTTGGTATAATTTTTAATAGGCTTTGGTTTTGGGTTCACTGATGGGTCCTCATTGAGGGGAGGCTTTCAAAGAGCAAAGAAAAGAGCAGAGTGAGTGAGAAAAATGATATGAGAGACAGAGAGCAGAGAAGGAAAGAAAGTAGTTGGAGAGTGAAGTACACGAGCCGATTAACTGAGCGTGGGAAATATGAGACAGAAAATTTGATGGAAACTGCTAAAACGAAGTAACACCACCGTCCAACGTACGAAAAAACTACTGACATTGGCTGTTAGTTCCAGGTGATTGGGGAGTGAGGTGAACGCGCTTTTAAAAGGGCTTCTTGTTTTGGTATCCCTTTCATGTTTCTTGCCATTTTATTTATTTATTTTTACTGCTTTCTCTTGTGTGTGTGTGCGTGTGTTGTTGCTGAGGTCTTGTTGTGGGTCTTGTAGGGAAGGGTCCTTCTTGTCCGTTTCCTCCTTTTACTTTTATGCTCATTATTTTGTAAATATAGGACGCTTGGTTTATATAAGGTAATAAAAATAATAATGAGAATGAATATAGTGAAGAATGAGAATGAATATAATCATTATAATTATGATGGTTGGTTAAAATGAAGGAATGATTACCATTGCCATTGATAGTGTTTAGCTTATAAAAAATATTGTAATTAATTAATTACAAAATGAATTGTATTTTAATTAATGAATAAATTATATTTTAATTAATTAATTACAAAATGAATTATATTTTAATTAATGAATGAATTATATTTTAATTAATTACAA
>JANITX010000212.1:59617109-59632115 GCA_027564395.1 Erythroxylum ulei | reverse complement strand
CCTTACCTATTAGCCTTGCAACTTAAATGTTTAAGTGATCTTCCCATAATGCCCCCTTATGCAACTTATCACTTTAATTTTAATTCACTACACCCATGTCACAAAAAATCTTAATAGTAATGACATGCTAATTAATTTCAACATATATAAATGTTACACGACCCCAAAACTTGTCTCATAATGCTTATAATAAAAAAATTTCCAAGGGCTAACACAAACATTTTTTGTGTTATGAACATAGTTAATACTGAGGTTTTCTATCAAAAAATGTGTAGAATTTTGAACTTTTTTCTACAAATTTTCATGATGTGAAAATTATGGGATTTTTGTTGAGGGATGTCATGACAACGATTTTATTGACTTTTACAGTGTCATCTAAAAATAATAGAGTTGCATTACTTCTAAGTCCCATGCTGCTCTCATTTTGTAATGACATATCTCTAACTTCTGGTTCTTATTGATGTTTGAGTTATTTTTATGAGTATTGTTTATGTTTGAGCTATAGATATCCAATATAATGGCACCTAGTAGAAATAAAAGGAAGAAGGTGGCAAGTATCGAAATTGTTCTTCCCCTATAACAACCATATCAATCAAATTCTAGCTAATAGAAACAATCAACTTCATCCATCAATGAACCCAGTCAGCAATAATCTCCATCTACCTTAACTAGTACTGAGGGATCTGTAGGTTTGTTATTCTTTAACACCTACAAATAAACTTATTTATACTCAAATATATATTTATATGTTTAATGCATATTTTTTTATCACTATTCATTTATTGTCAGGTTCCAATATCAACTTTAGAAAAAGAGAGAGAGGTATAACTAAAGATTGTAAGTTGCAACGAATAGTAAGTTTTCTGTACATATTGATACCTCGCAAGGTCATCCTATAGAGTAAGTTTAGGGGTAATTGCCAGAACTAAATTGTCTTACCTTAAGCATGCCAAGCAGTTGGAGAGAGACAACTTGCTAGAGAATGCTTTGGATAAGGTTTTGGTAAAATTTTAATTTATTTAATTATATGCAATATTGTTTTACTTATTTAAAGATTAATTTCACTTTTATTTGTTGTTCACAGATGAAGCTCAATATCATCAATATTGACAACCCTGATCTTTCAACTGTGTAACTTCACTGTTAAAACAAAGAACCAAGGATCGTCGTTATCAACTACATCAATATTACAAATCTTTTCCTTCAGATGAGGAGGAAAGGAGTCATATTCCCGAATGCATGTCTCCAGAAAATTAGAGCAATATGTGTGATTATTAGGCCTTTGCCAACGTTAAGATTTGTTTTCTTTCTCTTCACATTTGCTTCCATTAATCTTGTTACACAATTTAATGATTATTTCTTTTCTTTATTTAAGATAGGTATGAGAAAGTCAAAGTTAACAGAGGAAATTGAAAACTCCTCACAACCAATGTTCCAAATCATTTGTTGTCCTGCAAAATTAATTTGTGAGTTCTTTGTTTACAAGTTATAATTATATTAGTAAATACAATATTATTTATTATGTTTTGTATTTTTTTCATAAGACAAAGTCAAAAGGAACTACATGGAGAACGGAGTCATAGCATCACACTCTATAAAATAACATACAATAAGGAAGGTAGTGGCTGAATGTCTAAAGAAGCGCAAAATAATTATGTAAGTATAAAAATTTGTTTAAATTTTATGTTTATTTATTTATGTAGTGCTAACTAATAATATTTGAATTGAATATTGATTTTTTAAAAAATTTAGAATAAGATGTAGGAGTTGTTGCAAACATCAATGTTTGACATAAATGAGCTAAATATAGATGACATTTGCATCAAGGTGCTTGGTACACGATTCGGCTACATTAAAGGTCTTGAGTTTGGGCCTAAGCCAACTACTTCATCTTCATCAAGACCACCATATGTTCAACATCTTAAAGAGGACAATTAGTGGCTTAATGCTAAATTAGAATGTAATGAAAAAAGTTGTTCAAGCTTGAAAAGTTGGTCAAAATTTTACTTGACTCAAATTATGTAAACAATGAAGATAAAACAAGTCTTAGTCATTAAACTAATATGTGTATTTTTTTTGTGTATATAAGTATTTTTGAAATTGTAATTAACATCTTGTACACGACCAAATTTAATGATATTTTATTTTCTATATACAATGCTTCTAATTTTCAATTATTTTATTATATTTTTCATAATAAATTATACAATAAAAATCTAGATATTAAATACAATAATATTGATTAAAAATGCCACCAATAATTATAATTTACCTAATATAATATTTAGTTATAATGTGTATTAAAATTTTCAAAACATCGTCAAATATTTTTGGCTAAGTTTTTAAAAATGTCGTCAATAATTTTTGTCTACGCTTTCTTTTTGTAACTAAAAGTTATTAGCTACAATTTCAAAATTATAGATACTAACTTTTAGCTATGTTTTGAAAATAAGTTTTAGTGTGAAAACAAAGCCTAGTCAAAACTTATTGGCGACAATTTAGAAAAACGTCACCTGTACTTTTTCACTACGAAAACTACTTATAACAAAAAACAGTTAGCGACGATTTGGCGAAAACATCGCTTATATTTTCTTGCTATGATGATTTGGGGACGATTTGGCGACAAATATAAATCGTCACTAATGACTATTAGCAATGATTTTGGGACTTTTAACGATGAAATTGTTCGTCGCTAAAAGTCCCTTTTGCTGTAGTGTAGCATGGAGTTTGAGCATGAAATTGTCTCCAATAAAATATGCATGTCAAATGAGTATGGAAAGTTGAGTTATTCTAGGAAAACAACATAGTTAGTAATTTAGTAGGAAACTACTTTGATTATTTTTGTAGAAAGAGAAAATAACTTGAGAAAAAAATATGTATGTTTAAATTACCACATAAAGGAGTATTTATAAATAATTGTAAGTGTATATAGGCTTAAATATATGGTATTGTCACACAAGACATATCTTTAATAATGTACTATTATTATATACATTAATATCTCTCCTCAAATTTAAGATGACGAGGAGTTATACATCTTGAGTTTGAAAATAAGTTTTTGAAATTGTCAAGGTAGATGGGATATGATGAAAATTTCTACAATTTGAGACTGCAATGAAATAGGGACAAGTTGAATAGTGTCTTGAGTAACAGGTAACATACAAGGTAATAATCAATCTCAATATATATGGTAGGCTTGTGGAAGATATCATTATAAGCAATTTGTATATGACTGCGATTATCACAAAGGGGAGGAATTGTGGAAGAGAGGAAAATACATATATCTTGAAGCAACATAGATAGCCAACATATTTTAAAAGTTATGTTTATAAGAGCTTGATATTTTGCTTCCAAGTCAGATTGAAATGTAGATGTTTGTTCCTTGTTGCATCATGAAATGTGATATGCGTCAAAGAAGAAACAAACTATTAATAGAGCATTGATCAGTTGGATCTTTATCCCAATTAGCATTAAAGTATACTCGTAACTCTAATGGAGATGAATGATAGAATTGAAGAGCTTGAAGAGAGTACCTTTGATATATAGAAGGATACGAAGAAAAATAAATGAATAAGTTGTATGTTAGTACATAAATTAATTGATGATATGAACAACATGGACAATATTAGGACAAAAGGTAACGAGGTATATAAGATTACTAACTAAGTGGTGATAAATAGTTCCATCATTGAAGAGAGTCTCAACAATAGAAAAAAGATGGACACTAGATTCAAGTAGGGTGCTAATAATCTTAGTGTCAATAGTACCAGAATGAGAGATAAGATTGATGACATATTTTGCTTATGACATATATAATAGCTAAATTCATTATATGAAAATTTAAGACCTAAAAATAACTTATATTACTTAAATCCTTCATCTCAAACTATTGATATAGAAAGGATTTAAGAATGGAAATACCTTAAGTGTGATCACTAGTAATTATCATGTTGTCAATATAAAAGGGAAGAAGAGTTTATTCTTAAATTTTGTGAATGAGCAATGCATGATTATATAAGTTGGAATAAAAAACCAAGGAGACTAATAGTGGAGCTAAATTTAGCAAATTAGGCTTGAGGAGTCTATTTTAGTCTATATAAGGCTTTATAAAGGCGATAAATCTTATTGGGTGGACGATCATAACCAATTTAAGGTTGCATGTACACTTCTTCTATAAGATCACCATTAAGAAAGTCATTCTTTATATCTATCTAGAATAATGGCCAACAATTACCAGTAAAAATTGTAATAAGATTGTGGACTAAGGTTAAATGACCTACGAAATTAAAAGTCTACTTATAGTCAATACCATAGTTGTGGGTAAATCTTTTTAGCGACCAATCATGCTTTGTATCACTCAACTAATCAATCAACTTGGGTCTTAATTTTATAGAGATATTTACAAACAATAATAGATTTTTTTGGAGGTAAATCGACCGTGTCCCAAGTATTGGTGATAGTAAGTGCATATAGTTCTTTTGCCATTGCTTTCTTTCATAGAGGATTAAATCTTGCCTCGCAATAGGTGGGAGACTCATATGGAATAATCATAAAATTCTTAAAGTCAGACAAAGAATGACTTACTTGGATGTATATCGGGTATCAGTTTAAGAAGTAAGAAGTTCTGATAATGGAGAAAGATCATACAGAGTGGGTGTTAAATCCATAACTAAAGAAAAGCAATAGGGCCAAATATATATTGTATTGAGTTGTTATTGTAAAACCCCGAACCTTTCCTTTGCTTGAATAAAATTTTTTTATTTTCGATGAATAGTATTTTTGGATGAATAGTAAATTATTGTGGGACCAAACCTCGAAATAATGAAAAATATCTGAAATAAATATTAGAGTTTAATGATACTGAAATGGATCGAAAATAAGTTTGATAGGATGGATTTCGGGAGTTTCAAACGTTTACGACTAAAATGCTCTTTTTGGAAAGTAATGGTTATTAATGATTTTAAACCCATTCAAAAAATTTTAAAGCATCAAATCAATAAGTATTGACCTTAATTCGAGTATTTTATGGTCAATTTGATGATAATACATTTGTGGAATATTTTTGGGATTTAATTCGGTTAGTTGGTGAATTAAATGCATTAAAGGGTAATTTGTTTTTTTGTATGCATTAACAGGCAATTTGGTCTTTATGATATTCATTAAAGGGAAATTTTGGTCATTTTACATGGTGTTAATGGAAGAATGAGTCATTAGAAGAGAACCAATAGGAAGATGAAATGTGGAATACATTAAATGAGCATTTAAAAGAATAAAACAAGACTTTTGTCTTCATTTAAACATAACCGTGAGAGTGTTTGAGAGGGTAAATGTGAAAGAGGAAAAAAAGTGAAAAGAAGAGAAGCAAGGTTGAAGGTCGCCCAAGGAGAGAGGAAGAAGTGGGCTTCCATTGTTGGTGGGTTTTGATGGAGATTTGGAGAAACCTTGATCAAACCCAAGTTTTCGTCATTTACCCAAAAGATTGGGGGGAAAAATTGTTAAGTTTTCCTAACCTAAATTTATGATTTTTATGGGTTTATTTTGAGTGAGAAGGATGTCTTTAAGATTAGTGGTTTCTTGGTATTACTTTGGTGTTTCTTTACATAGAATTGAATGAATATAACAAGAGAGGAACATGTAGTAGAATTCTATCTTAGATTAGTTTGAAATAGTCCCATTGTTTTGGTCATAAATTAGCCTACAGACCTCTAAATTGAGTGATTCTAATTGGAAATGAAACCTAAGCCATATTGCAAATCATATCTAGAATAAACCTAAACCTAATTCTAGATGAATGATAACTAAGTTTGAGATTGAAAATGTTAACCTGATACTGCCCCTGTGGTGAAATAGATTGTGATATTTGGTACATTTTTTATGATTTAAAAGATGAAATAGCATAATTATTGATGATATGGAAAATAGCATAATTATTGATGATATGGAAACTGGAGACTTAGTAGAACAAATGTCTAGATGACCTTAAAGCCTAATTTGAACATTTTCTATGTGAAAAATAAGTAACAAAAGGAGGTATGGATTCCGGATATAGGTCATAACTGTGATTCATCATGCATGATCATGATATGGTGAATTAAATTGATAGAGATAGTGTTTTGAAGAAATTGATAACTTAGAATGGGTAACAAATGATTTTAAGTGACTTTTGAAGTTAGAATTGGAAACAGAGAATAATAGGTTAGCTTACAATAGTAAACAGAAATATAATTAACGTACATGTTGTACTAATCTCGAATTCAATTAAACTGAATTTATGGTGATAATGTCTCATTTATGAATTTGGAAATAGATGCTTAAGTGAAATGCGCTTGTGTAGGTAAAGAAAATGCACAAAACGCGTGAGTGTGCTTGGCAATAAAGTTGCTTAACGGTGAGTGCATTTTAAATGTATTTTATGAAAATGATTTCTATTTTATAGTGAAGTGATTAAGGATTGTGAGTTTTATGTGAATGATGCATTATAAGTGAATATTGTCAGTATAATTTTATGTTTTTGGCAATATATGTATTAAATTTTAAAAGTTAAATCTTATATGATTTGATTTTATATTGAGATAATGTTATTGGTTGATGAAAAGGAAATGGTTTATATCCTATGGTATACCAATAGCTTTTATACATATTATTATACCAATGTATAACAGTTATCATAGTATGGGTAAGTGATGTAGAACCAGCTCTATAACTAATGGTTAACTAGTTGTGGGTAAGCAATGTAGAACCAGCTCCGTAATTAGTGATTGACTAGTTGCGGGTAAGCGATGCAAAACTAGTTTCATAACTACTGATGTATAATAGTTATCTTAGTGCGGGTAAGCGATGTAGAACTAGCTTCGTCACTAGTTGTGTCACGGGTAAGTGATGCAAAACTAGTTCTCTGACTTTTATTTCAAATTAATGTCGCCACTATTTATTTGAAAAGCAATTTGATAAATTTGATTTTAGGAAGCATATATGTTTCATATTAGTATTGAATTATACAAATTGAGATGAATTTGTTTTAGGGAGGTTTAAATTGTTAATTATGATTTGAATAGAAAAATTTAGCACTCATTGAGCTTTTTTAGCTCACACTCTCTTTTCTGTTTTTAAATGAAACCTCCTAGGTCCACGCGTAGGGGCTTCAACAGCAAGGGCTCGACCTTACGACTAGTCAACTTCGTCACGTGCTGTTGTGTAGGCATTTTTAACTTGTAAATGTTTTTGGGAAATTTTGCATTTTCATGAATATGTTTTGGAGTGTATTTTATGTAAAGAACGTATGTAGATGAATGTTTTAAAGTTAAATGCTTTAATATTTCTAAGTTTATTTTTAAGATTATTGAAGTAATCGTTGAGATTGCTTGTGAATGGACTTAACGTCCAACATTTGTAGTGGGGATTTTGAGATGATTATAAAAGTGTTTTTGAACTTTTACAAAGACTTGAAAATTTTAGGAAGGTCAAATATAGTCGTTGTGCTGCCAAAATTTTTAATAAAAATGATTTAAACTACAAAAAAAACTGCACTGCATATATCTTTTTATGATGCGTTAAAGCTTTTCCATTAAAAAAGGCAATAGGCTTAGCTCCACGAGAACTTTTTAGTTGGATCAGATATCGACCAGAAGGCAGGCCGCCTAGTCACTTCAAAATAGAGGCCTATGAGTTATAACTGTTAAAAATTGCTCCTATAAAAGAAATGTCAAAAACAAGGCTATAGTGGGATTAGAGAAGAACTGTTGAGGAGGTTTGTTGACTAGAAATTATGAAACAGTTAAAAACATCTCATGTTCCCAAAAGATCACATGTTGTGAGATACAAAATCTTTGGAAAAAAGGATCCCATATATACCCTTTGTAGTCTACCATGTACCCTAAAAAATAATATAATCATGCTCCTAGGTATAATATGATGTATTCATTTGGTTGAATAAGAACAAAATAAGAGCTACTAAAGACTTTTAGGATTTTGATGGTAAGGAGCGTGACTATATAAAGATTCATAAGTAGAAATATTACCCATGATTAGAGTAGGAACACGATTAATGATATAGACAATAATTTCTCTCCAAAAGGTTTTTGGGAAGAGGAAGATAGGAAAAGAGCTTAAATAGTATTGAGAATTTTTTATGTTTTCGTTTAGCTCTACCATCCCATTGAGAGACACTTAGATATGATCTTTGAAATAATGCCCTACTGATCAAGAAAATAGGTGAAATATTTTTCTTATATCCCACATCATTATTAGTATGCAAAATTATAGTTGGAAAGTGATAATAGACAGAAAATAATTTAAACCTATGATGCAGGAAATAAACCATGTATAACTAAAAAAGTCATAAAAAATCATGTAGTATTACAAACTACCTATGGTACTATAAGGAGTAGTCCCCTAAATATCATAATGAATTAAATCAAAAGGAGATGAAGAAATATAATAATTATTAATAAAAGGAAAAATATAACTTTTATAAAGCTTATATGAAAAATAATAAAAATTTTCAAACTTGACCTAATCCAAAAAACCACTAAAAATTAATCATCCAAGTCAAAGATTGTAAGGATGACCATGACGAGAGTGTCATATATGAGATATAATAACATCAATACAAGTTTGGATGGAATTTGGAAACAGGTAATTTCAAATAGCCCTCCAATCTTATACTTTTTCCTAAGGATCTCATCCTTATATACATATTGTATAGTATAACTATGACTTAAGAAAATTAAGATAATATCAAGTTCATATAATTGAGCAATAAATTCAAGATTTAAGGAGAGTTTAGGAATAAAAAAAGTATCAAGAAAAGATAAGTTAGGTGTCGAACGGTGCTTTCAATTTGAACACATAATAGAGTTATCAACAATATTGTATAATATATAGAATAAAAGGAGTTTTTAAGGAATCAAATATGGAAGAGTTAAAGGTCATGTTGTTATAACAAATATAATTAAGGTACTTGGAAGATGAAGTCCCTAATGTGAACTAATGTGATAGATAAAGTAAGTGAGGAAGCAATACCAAAATTTGGTTAAAGTTATTGTAAAACAAAGATCTTTTAAGGAAAATTTAAGAGATGTTAATATATTCTTTATTACATCCTCTATGGCAACAATAATAGTAGTATGTTAAGAGAACTTAAAAGAGTTACCTTATTTAGGTTGTTTCTTGCATTTAGGGACATGATGATCACTCGTTTTATGATAGCTACAAAATACCTTATTCCTAATTGAGTTTTAAAAGGTAAAATTCTGATAAGAGAAGTTTGAGTAGCAAGAACAAAATTGGTAAATAGAATAAAATTTTCCATTTATAGGGTGTTAAAGTTGTGCCTCTTTAATAATTAGATTTTTGATTAAAATATTAAGGCTCGATAGAGATCTTTGATGAAGAAAAAATCTATAGATAGACTCAAACTTATATCAAAGAATCAATAATAGATGCAAAATATGCTTTCAATTGAAAAGATTGATATAGCTAGTGACAGTTTGGGAATTATGCCAAATAGGGTTTTCAAGTGTCAACTAATCCTAAAGCTCTAGTATTTTGTATTCATTACTATAGATAGTTTGGTCACTTTGTTATTGTATGAAATGGAGTTGTCTATAAAGCTAAAATTGATTGACATCATCAGATATAAAATAATAATCTTTAAAAATATTCCACAACTCTACAGTAGTATCAAACTGCTAGAAATTAAGGTGAATTAGTTAACATATATATTACAAAATCATATTAGAATTTAATTATTCATATCATCTAAACATACTAGGCATTCTATAAATATAACTTCTATTTTATCTAGCTTTTGAATATGTTTAATTATTTCTTTGGTAACAATATGCCAAAAAAGCCTATCTTTGACAAGCTACACACTTTCTTAACCCACAATTCATAGTTGGATCTATTAAAGATTACATTTATTAGTTAAAGAACGTATTGTTAAAGTTTATAAGTATCCATAATGTATAAAAGAGAAAGATTCTTAACATTAAGGCTTATTAAAGTTTGGAATTATCCATAATGTATAAAAATAGAAATATTCTTAACATTAGGGCTTAAAAAAAGAAAACGAAGAAACTTATATGTTGAGCTAGAATTTGATCAATTTGACATTAAATAAGTGTTTAAAACACCCAAAAATCTTAGGAACTAGTCTAACTTAAGAAGAAACTTATAAGAAAATAGCTAAATTGATTTGTCAAAGGTTGGTCAATGGTTCTAAATCGAATTGGCTGAACCAATGATGAGACAGGGTGCTAACGTGACAAATGTGGGATCCAAGCTGATATATTAGTCTAAGTAGTAGGTATGGGAGCTGGAACTGACATAATAGTTTGACATGGTAAGTGTCAGGCCATTTACCTGTAATGATGTGGCATTAGCTTGGTTTACCTGTAAACCAATTAGTGGGTAACATATGGCAATGATGTTAACCAAATCTTTATGTTTCTTGAGTTGGAAGTTTGTCATTTTGGCTTAAGATAACTAAAATGATATAATTTTAATCATCTTCAAACTTTGGATGCAAGAGCTTTAAAGTTAAATGTCAAACTTCTAAAGGTGTGCATGGCTACGTGTAGAGGAGTTAAGATATAAGGTTTATACTATTATGATTTTTAAGTAATTGAAGAGCTTGTTATATATCAAACACTACTTGCATACTATAAAACAAAAAAAAAACCTTTTAGAAAAGGAACTTTAATACCATATAAAAAGAGAAAAGAAGTTGAGAAAAAGGAGTTACGTGCTTTTATGTGTCTAAACTATTTCATAAAGAAGATATTATACATGATTTTGCTAAACATATTATTAATATTATGTCTAAATATATACTATGTTATATAAAATATATATTTAATAATATGCTACGATTACATATGTTAACAATTTTAACATGTGAAAGTTATATTGTTTGAATATTTATTTAGAGAGAGAAAATGTTAAACTATAAATGTTCTATATTTTATCACAAGTGCATGGTGTAGTTATAATTAATACAAATGAGTACGGATCGATCCCACGAGGATCATCAGTTAACTACCTATTACTTACAAACCTAATAACCTAGATCAACCTTTATAGATGAATTAATAAAGAAAATAAAATAAACAACAAATCTAAATACTAACACAAAGCAATAATCAAGAATATACAATATTATAAATTAATTAGATTTAAGTAGATTCCCTTAGGACTTTATTATATTCAATTTTATCTTTAATTAATTAATTATTCTATCTTCTTAGATCAGTAAGAGAATATAACGTAAAGTATATTCTCTCTTAAGACGTATAATCTTTATTCAAAGATATATCAACAAAATCTCTTTCAAATTTAGAAAACACAAGAATGCTTTAATTCATTTTATAAACTCTCTTGATAGGTTTGACCCTAATGTAGGAGGATCTTATGACTATCTATTGAGTAGCTTATGCTTAACATTCTTTATTCACTTTATGACATAAACGCATATCTCATCTCTCGAATGTTAATGCATGAATCATATAATGAATCTTTCACTTTTACCCCTTCAATTTGATCTATTATAAAATCATGAATAAATCACAAGAAAACTATAATTTCATTAAATTAAAGAGTGAATTAAAGTATATCACATCCTAAGTTCTTCCTACCTTATCTAATACTTATTTAATTCATATTCACATAAAAGATATCAGCATAAAAATAATAAATAAAACAAGATAAAGAAGTTATGTTTTTTAATCTTGAAATCTTTGAAGAATTGTTGAAATCTTTCTTTATCTTTAAAGAATGGTGAACTCTTGATCCAAACTGATGCAAAATAACTTCAAAGTGACTTTATCATATTTTCTTAGCTAAAGAGCTGGTCTTTTCTACCTGTTTTCTTTGCAAAAATTGAAATTCTAACTTTCAATTGCCCGTGTAGCAAACCATATCCAATATAAATTTCTCCAAAAATAGCAATGTTAGCAGTTGTACATACATACGACCATGTAGTATACTATTTGTCATTAAGGGGGGTAACAAGGGACGTGTAAGGTGTGTAAGAGGAATAAAAGTAACCACAATTATACACAACCCTTAAAAAGGGTTCATGTGTAATGTTATATTATATGTTCTCTAAATCTTTTAAAATTATTTCGTTTAACTTGAACTCTTCTCTAACTTTGCTTCTTTTCCTTTTATGGATAGAAATATAACCTAAAATGACAAAACTTCTTAAATTAAGTTTGAAAACTACGAAAAACATAAGTAACATACCATAAAATAATACTAAAATGTTATATATCTAGCATACATCAAACTTCCCCTATAGTTAAACAATTGCTTTTCCTCAAACAAAATGCTTCGTCATTCAATCTTAAATAGAAAATGAATTCGGAAAAATGTCAACCTAATAAAACATACTAAAGAAAAATTTTCACTACTTATTCAATTATAGAGGATCTTCAAAATGTTTTGCAACTAATTACTTGCATCAATTCACAAGATGGTTTAATTCACTTCATGACTTTTCAAACTTTAATTTGAATTACCAAACTTAATCGTATGTATAAATAACATATATAAGATACATGCTTCAACTTTCATATACCTTCACATCATTTTTATTAATAAAACATGAACTTAAATAGGAGCATTAAAAGCTTGTTTAAAAATTCGTCTAGCCTTATATGCAAGAGTAAACACCTTATTATGAATACTACTCTTACTCAACTAGGTCACTATCTTAAATAAGTACTAGCACCACTCTTTAATTTCAACTGTTTTTATTGAAATAAAACCAATAGAGTGAAATTATTATGCTCATTTATTCACAAATTATTAATTTTATTTTCTTCTTTTTTTCGAATGAAGTCATAATTACTTATACATATGTATCTTACACAAGAATATTATAATGATCATCATGTATTCATTCTCCAAGTTCTTAAGGCAAATAAAACTCACTTATAAATTCAACACTTATAACTAGTTACAAAAACAATCAAATTCACAAAAATAATCAAATTCATAATGAATTATTTCCAATAACATGCTTTCAAAGAAAAAAATTTCCAAAAATTACCTCATATTAAGAAAATAATGACAAAATGGATAAACTTGTATGGTCAAGTCGAGTTGTGAATCCATTCCACAGATGTATCATTAAAGTGCTAAATGGACTACCAAAAGAACTTTGAAAAAATAATAATATCAATAGTGTATATACACGATCAAGAATATTTATGTAAAATAAAAACGAAAAATAAAATACAAACGCATGTTAAGAGTCTTGAGGAGGTGGTTAACGGTGGCATGTATGACACTATTACCCATTGGTCCTCTAGGCCTTCAAATCTCCATTAGGCTCCCTATGAAGGAATCGATCGCCACTATTCTCATGTCGTCATTGAGAATAGTGGTCTCCTTTAGTTGGTGTGGCAGTACCTTTTAACTCTCTAAGATCAACATCCATAGCATCATTATCTTTAGCTGATGCGTCAGGTTTATTGGGCTCTTTAGGCTCTTAGTTTAGCTTCATCACCTTTTACTACTGCTAGCTCGTGCTCTATCTCCATCCTTGTAATTGTCTTATATGGATATATTGGTATAGGTCAAATTTCCACTTATATATGTTACATGAACTGCATTATACTATAACCCATCTAGTGTATGTACACCTTAATGTATGCCAAATTAGTTAGTTGAGCTAATGATGTAGATGGTGGTGGTTGTGGTGGTATAAGAGCTCTTTTAAGTCCTATGGTCTGATCCTCCTAAGTAGTCACCTCCTTATCTACTAGTTATGGTGCATAAACAAACGTGAAGTATTACCCTCAATTATCTATCAATCATCTATATCACTTTGAGTATCTCCAATGTCATAAGCATAGGAATGACTGTCACTGTGAAATCTATATCATCTATAGGTACTATTAACTCGTGCATTAGACTTATAATTACTATTCCTCCTTCAGTGATCCTAAAATTAGCCTTGTTGAAGTATCCTTAGACCAACTATATAAAGAGTATGCCAAATTGCATCCTCTACTTTTTGCATATGCAATACAACAGGGAAAAATCCATTTTGATGACAAATCCAATGGTCTCCCTTCTTGCACACATTGAATAGGCCAAGAACTTGTGTATAAACCTCATATAGAGGAATAGAAACCTAGAAACCTTAGATTTTATGGGGTAATATGGGTGTATGATTGCCATTAACTGCTAGTGGATCCTTGCATCTGTATCTAGAAAATCCCAATCAATATGGATCTTGTTAGTGTCAACAACCCTGCACGCCATTAGTAGACTGCAAACTAGTTATAGCTCAAATTGTAGTCTATAACTCCTAGTCTGAGCTTGAGTACTTATATATCTGTCTATAACATCCTTATGTCATCTACCTTTAATATGCATATAAACTCTAGTTTAAACTTGCAATAGACCAAGGCATGATAATCAAAGACATCAAACCACCTATTGAATGGAATTATCTCACATACCCCAATAGTACGATTGACCTATTTGAGGATATCCCAGTTAATGAAACATGGCATCTCAAACTATCTAGTATGGAAGGCTTGATACCTTTTTTTTCTATGGCTCTATTAGATGTGAGATGGCATTTAGGCTACATACATTTTCCTCTGCTACCTCCTTAGAGCATGCGTCCTTAAGATAATAATGTGTGATGTAGAAGCAGTGGTGTCCACTTTGGTCCTCTTGCACTATGGCTGATGTACAGGCCTCTGTGATAGTCTAAGTGGTCTCCAAGTTCTTATTATAATATGATATCTAAATACAAATATAAATAATGTTGGATCTTGAATTTTCCAAATTTTTGAATTGGTTATTTATGTTTGTTTATTGGTTTAACTTTTTTATTTTATTTTAGAATTAGGTCCTTAATGAGATTGAGGGAAGGATTAGAAATTGAAATTAAAATGAAGGTTAGGATGAAGTTAGAATTAAGTTAGCTTAAGTGGTGGTTAGAGCCATATAAGACAAAACAAGGGCAAAGGTGGAAAGCCCAAG
>JANITX010000212.1:59569960-59581617 GCA_027564395.1 Erythroxylum ulei | reverse complement strand
ATTACATCTAAACCTCAAATAAAAAATAATAAAATATCTATAACTTTATAACTATTATCATTTGCAACAAGAGTCCATGCCACGGATTCAACCAACTAGAAGTGAAATATGAAACAAAAATATTTACAATTATATTTATATTGCATATACAAAATTTAACATATATATCAATTATAAGTGAAATTAAAAGAAGAGGAGAAATAAAAACTTAGAACTTCATTCAACTTAATACTAGCTTAAATCGTATTGACTCCAATTCTCATTTGGTACAAAATCCTCATCGTTCAAGTTTATTGCATCAAATGACATTCCAATACTTTCTTATCCAAGATTATCTTCCTAAGTCACTATCATTTTTCAAACCCAGTTCCTCAGAAATTCAATATGCCAAATGATCGATATGATTAAGGCAAATTGGATTGACAGAATTACTTATTCTATTAAGAGTCTTAGTAAACAATAAAATTAAATTATTAAGAAATTACAAGAAATTATATCCAACTTAATAATGATAATAACATAACTTTCCCGAAACTTTAAATTGTATCAAACAAAGATCAAGGCATTCAATCTTTTGCGTTCCAATATATTTATTTTCTTGGAATGGATGAATTCTAATGTATTCAAATTCTTTTCACACCTAGTTGCACTCACACATTGACTTAGAATTCTAATTGCAAACCTTTACAATTATAGAACACCACTTTTGGATTGATCCCACCAAGTAATTGTAAGATAATAAAAGAAGCATTAAAAACAAAATAAAGTGATGATTAATTTTCAACAATTAACAAAAGTGAAAAAAATATATACCCAGATTAAGTTTGTCTATTTGATGAATAATAATTAGTATCCCAAAATCATCAGAAATAACCTTATAAATCTTCATTTATGAGCTTAGGAGATCATGCATCATCTCATGGGCAACAATTGTCGTAATAATTAATAGCATCCCCTATTAACTTAAGCTTTCTTTATAAAACTTGGTCTGAAATAAAAACTAGGATTAAAAAATGCCCCAGTTGTAAACAACAAAGAGTAAAATTACTTTTCCTTGTTTATGACTGCAAGATAAGGTTTGCATAAAGAAGGCTTATTTTTATATTAGCCTTAATTACTTCGTTCACCCTCTCTATGGTATCATAAAAATAACTCATTATTGCCTTATCATTACTAGCAGTCAAATGAAATACCCTCACCAAATGCTTACAAACTCGGATGACAAATTGACATTATGACCAAAATTCATTATTTCAAATATAATTGTTGAAACCTCCAATCTAGCATTAGACCTAACATGCTAAGATGTAACTCACTTATCACTTGTAAACATCTGTCTCAAAATTTTCTTCATCATAATAAAGTACTTAAGTAATAAGAAATTAGTTGCAAATCTTATAATAGTATGATGACACAAATTTTTACCATTGGTTAAATCCTTTCTTATAAATTCAAGGTTGATGCACGATTGTAGATGAACTTGGTCAACTTTTTTACTTTTGACATAGTCTCATCAATAAGAGGAAAATACCTAGTATCTCCTATATTTTTCAATATCAGGTTAATGCGATATTGCAAGACAAGAAGTCTAATAAAAAGAATTATACTTGTTTTACAATCTTCTGCCAACTTCTTTATAAGCGGAATTATTGATAGTAATGAAATGAACAATATTTTCTAGCCCAACTTTACTTACAACTTCATCAAATATTTGAAATAGAGTATCAACATTCCTAACAAGGCTAGATGCATCAATAGACTTTAAAAATATTATCACTTTTTGCATAATAAACTAAAAATTAATAATAAGCTCATGTCTTCAATTTGTCTAACTATCACACATGATTGAGCACTCATAAGTAGCCCAAGTCACTCTTTCTTTATCTAAATAACTTTTTATTTTTATAAATAGATCTGCTAAGAAGTTTATCTTTGTATTCATCAATTGAAGGAACTTTGTATCCTGAACCATACCACTATCTAGTCATTGTCATATCCACATTATAAGTCGCTTCTTTAGATTGGAAGGCACTACAGATTGAAGGCTGATTTCTAAGAGTTATTCATAGTGCAAAAAAATTAGACACCTTTCTTCTTTCCTAGCATCAGGTGCAATATTTTCTTCTTATTGGTAAGAATACTACCCCCTTCAACATCCACGCTATCATCCTAAACACCAATAAAAGAACTTCTACCACCAATTTCATAGTTCAATCTTTTCATTCTTTTTTTATCATGCCGATACTCTTCAAGCAAAGTATTCATTTTCTATTTCACATTATGACTCACTTTTTTATAAGGCTTCGCATCACCTTTGATCTCATTTAAATGCTTCTTTAATCTGGTGATTTCTTCACCTTTCAAATGCTTATTACAATGCAAACAAATAGTATGGTTCTTCATTCAAGGAACTAATCTAGCATAAGTGTAAGCTGGATCATCAAATCTTCTTATCTTAAGTGATTGAATTATAAAAAATGCTTGAACTTCCTTCCATTTATCTGTAAAATAAATAAATACATATGTTAAATTAAATTAATAAGCCAAAATTAAATTAATAACTCCATATCAAAGTAAAGAACATTCAATTTCATTATCAACTACTGTTACAAAATATGTATTATTTAACTCATAATTCAAAACTAACACAAAAGCATATCTTATATAACTCATTTTGTGTGATTACATTATTCAACCATAAACTAAAAACATAAACTCAGAACTGTAACCTATTCAATTTTAACCATAACTCACAATTATAAGTTTACAACCTATTTTATTATTTAATCACATAATTCAACTATAAACAAATCTATTTTGTTTGCTTATATAATTCAATTTGTAATAATTATCATTATTTTGTTTTCTTAACTAATTTTGATCAATTCAAATATAAACAAATCTATTTTGTTTGCTTATATAATTCAATTTATAATAATTATCATTATTTTTTTTCTTAACTAATTTTGATCAAAATTGTTACTCAAATCCTAATTCTCAACTTTAATTTAACAATTTTTCATTCACCAATTTTAATTAACGTTCTTAGTTTTTTATTCAAATTAACATCACAATCAAAAGTTAACATACACTATATAATTAATTTCATCCAACATAATTCACCAATAATTTAAGAACCAACAATTCAACATACAAATTATACATATACATCTTATATAACTCATTTTATATGATTAACCATAAACTAAAGACATACACTCACAGCTATAACCTATTCAATTTAAACCATAACTCACAACTATAAGTTTACAACCTATTTGATGTAATCATATAATTCGACTATAAACTAATATATTTAGTTTGTTTATATAATTCAATTTGTAATGCTTATCAATACTTAATTTTTTTAACTAATTTTAATCAACACTGTTACTAAAATCCTAATACCCAAATTTAATTTAACAATCTTTCATTCATTAATTCTAATCAACATTCTTATTTTTACTAAAATTAACTCCATAATTAAGAATCAACATACATGATACATGATACAATTCAATTTAATCTAACACAATTTAACAAGAACCAACAATTCAAAATACATAATTACTACATAACACAAAGTCATAAGACAAAAATACACAATTCATCATATATTCGTAATTCAATATTCATTTATTTATATCCAATGTTCTATAGAATACAAACATACAATTTAGTATTCAAATCAACAATCAACACAATTCAATATTTCAATATCAACATTCCACAATTTTATAATCCACAATTCCACAAAATTTGTTAATTTTTTTGCAATCTTCACTAGGTTGTATCCCTGGATTGGTGTGGGTTGGTTCAGTAGGTCTATATGAGTGCTTATAGACTGGATTCTCTGGACTGTGGTGTCGTGGATCAATGGTGCAGGTTATCAGGTGTGTGGGTGCGACTAGGTATAACCATCTGGGTGCGGGTGCGATTGAGTCTGACCATCTGAGTACGGGTGCGATTGGGTCTGACCATCTGCAATTGCGAGTGCTACCTAACTGGTGCAATAGGTATGGGTTGGTATGATGGGTGCGATCACCTGATGGGTGTGATGCAGCGATGGTGACTATTGTGACGACAAGTTAGAAGCACGGTGAGGTGAGTTAGACAGTGAGAGAGATGTAATAGGCGACAACAGATGGGTGGGAATCGGGGAGGGGGTCAAGTGGGTATGTTTAGTTGTTAAGGTTAAAATTTTTTAAAATTTCAATTAAGTCCTTCAAGTTTTAAAAATCTGCAAATCAACTCTTGATACGAAATATTACAATACCGTATTATTTTTCTGTTTATACGGTATGACACCCTTATCATTGATCTAGACTATTATTAGGAAATGACATCCAAGAAGTCCTTTTCTTTTCAAATAAGCACGTAACACTCTTAAAATGTTTTAGAACTTCAAGAATTGTGTGTCTTTATTAACGTAGCTTGACAAAGTTTATGACATATCATCAAAGGGGACATTTCGACTAGATGTTTATACGGTTTGATTACAAATAATAATTAAATTATTTGATTATATTAAATTAAAATATAATTTAATATGATCGCTGTGTTTAAGAGTAAGTGTTACAACTTTTTTTCACCATTTCTTTTATTTGAAAAAGATAGATAAGAATAGACGATAAATGTATTCGTGTACAATATAATTTATAATTTCTAGGACATGCACAAGTGCTTCCAACTAACTTTGTTCCGATTCCATTTGCAAATAGACAAGAGAATAAGAGTTGGGAGGATATACGATTAAAAGCATGCCACATTTGATTGGAGTTGTTAAAAATATATATTTGTTGAACATTGTACTTCCTTGTTTGTCCGTTTGAGAACTTTTCTATAGGACTGCCAAATGAAAGATTCTTAAAAAGAAAAGGACGTTATAAGGCAATCGAGTGAGAGATGTCTTAAGAAATACGTAATTGTGTACTGAAAATTGTCTCACATTTAGGTTTGTTAAAATTTGAACTCAATATTCGTACCACCAAACTAAACCCTCTAATACAAATATTTCATTGTTAGTATTGAATTTTTTAATATAGGCAAAGTGTAGAGTCCATTAATAAGAATTGGGCTTGGGTCAACCATTGTCCAAATAACTAGAACTAGTTATTTCGATAGTTGACCTTTACCACTTATAAACCCTTTAACATTTTCATGTCTAGGTAATATGGGGCACTCTAATACTCCCCCTCAAGTGCAACTGGGATTGGACATCCAGTTGTCACTTGAAATATACACAGTGGTAACCGGACCGGGCCGCTGGGACTGGACATCCAGACGGACAACCGAAAAATTAATAATCCGGACCAAACCTAGCTCTGATACCATATTGAATTTTTTAATATGGGTAAAGTGTAGAGTCCATTAACAAGAATTGGGCTTGGTCAACCATTATCCAAATAAGTAGAACTAGTTGTTTGGATAGTTGACCTTTACCACTTATAAACCCTTTAACATTTTCATGTTTAGGCAATACGGGACACTCTAACAATTAGCAACTTTTACCATTTGTTTGATTAGAAAGTACAAGTCTCCAACAGTGTTGGCCTCACTTGAGTGATCCAATTTGAGCAAGACGATTACACAATGTGTTTTTCATCACCAGAATACAGTTGCTGGTACCAACAAAATAGAGTTGCTATTCTTTCAAGCAGAAAACACAGATAACGGAATATTGACATTTTAGCAGATATACACGAGATTAAAGAAACAAAGGTTGACAACTTCATATGAATGAGTTCACCTAGGATGCTACCACCATTTGATCTGTTGGTTGAGAGATGGAATCTTTATGATAAGGGTTTGAGCTAAATTTGACCTTCAGTTTAGGGAAAAAAAAAAAGAAAGAAAGAAAGAAAGAAAGAAAAAGAGAATCACAAAAGCCAAATTATATTAGAATGCCTAAACCCCTTCGATCATATTGTAGTAAAAATTCATTAAGTACTACCAAGCCAATGCGTATGCATAACATCTTAAGAATAATTAAGAACAGATAAAATTCTATTGTTATTGTATAAATCTTATATGAAAGCTTGAATTTCTAAGATTACTTGCGTAAGCAAAGTTATAGCAATACTTTTTATGATAATGACAGCCTTGAAATATAAGCGGTCCATCTTAAAACATATAGTTCGTGAAATTTGACATAACGAGAAACAAAGAAAAATCAAATAATACGTAATTTAAACAAACACGAGAATTCAATCGCTGAGAAAGTTTCAAGTCAATTGACGATGAGAGCATATTGATAGAATGTCTAAAACAATGTTTAGGAAGCCTATTTATAGGCTTGAAAAGGCAATCGTAATCTAAAAGAAAATAGTTAAAAAAAGAAGTAGTAGAAAGCTTATAGAAATAGGAAACCAATACAAGTAAGAAACTTAAAGAAATAGAAACGAAACGAAAAAAGTAGTGAACTTATGGAAATACAGAATTTTATGGAAATAGGAAATTTATAGAGATAGGAAACTTTATGGAAATAAACGTTCCATATCAGTTTCCTCTACTTGAAAAAACTCGTCCTAAAATTTTCTGAAAAATTAGGATACAAATGCTTATTAGGAGCATGATATGGGAAAATATCCACTACATTGACAGTCTCACAAATTCCTATGTTATTAGGTAGGTCAATCACGTAAGCATTGTTGTTGATTTTCTTTTTACACCTTGTGTGGACCATATTTTCGAGGCTGTAGCTTATTGTAAGTACTGATCAGAAACCTCTCCTTACGTAAGAACATCATCACTTGGTCGCCCTCAATGGTGTTGTTCAGCAACTTGTTTGTAATTCCAGTTAGCCTCTTCTAATTTCTATTTGACCTCAGCCTACACATTAGTTCACTCTTCTGCCATATGACACGTAGCTTTACTCAGGTCATCTTCAACTAGCAACTTTACTAAATCAAGATTATGCTAGGGAGGTTTGTATAGACTACTAAAAACAATGACCTTCCGTTGGCAATATAAATAGTATTATCATAGGCAATTTTGCTTATGCCAAAGTAAGATTCCACTGCTTAGACCTACCCTACAGATGCTCTGAATCAGATTGCCTAATGTTTGATTTATCACCTCCATCTAACTACTTTTCTACGAGTGAGAAATAGTATTGTAATTCAAGGCAAAGTTAAACATTTTCCATATAGTCCTCTAAAATGGCGCCTAAGAATTTATTGTCTCGGTCTAATGTAATAGTTTTGGGTACTCCATGCAAACAAACAACCTTTTTGAAGAATTACTTGGTTATCCTACTTGCATGAATTTTTCTTACAAGGGATAAAGTTCACCATTTTGTAGAATATGTCCATAGAAACAAACAGAGAGGCTACCCCTCTTTCAAATCAAGATAATCTAAAAATAAAATCTATAGAAAAATCCTATTATATGTTATTAATAAAGGGTAAAGGCATGTACAAACCCATTCCCTACAACTATCCATTAGCAATTTGGAACACATAACACTTTTGCACAAATCGGGAAACATCTCTACGCATACGATGCCAATAATAACACTCTTCCGTAGCAACTAAACTCTTATATCACCCTAGATGTCCGGCAAGGCCTCCTCCACACAAATTTTGAATCACCTTTTCCATTATCAATGTCTTAGGAATGCAAAGTTGATTACCTAAAAAGTGAAACCCATCATGGATATGGAATTCCTCGGATCGCAAAGTTAATTACCTCACAAGACAAACTTGTAATATATGTGGAATTTTTTTCGTAGGCCACTGTCTTGAAATCTGTAAGTTGACTTAAGACATAGGCCAATTTATTTTGAACATTGGGCTTATGCTTAAGTTTTAGCAAAAATTTCTATAGGAATTAAGAACACCTTGCATGCATATCTTTACTAATTCTTTTCTAACTATTCAAATACATCTAAGCATTATAGTCATAATAAGTAATAAATTCATGACCAATTAGATAGTGTTCCCAAACCTTCAGGGCATACACTACTGAGTAAAACTCTTTGTCATATGTGACCTATTTTTGTTGGGCCTTGGTGAACTTCTCATTATAAAACACTATAGGTCAACCTCAATGGGAAAGAACATCACCTATTCCCAAGCCACTGACATCACACTTAATCTCAAAATTGGGTAGGGCTAAAACTAGTATAGAACGCAACTTCTCCTTTAATAGGACAAAGCTCTTATCTGCTTCTTTGCTTTATTGAAACTTTTCTTTCTTCAGGCACTCTGTGATTGGAGTTACAATGGTGCTGAAATTTTGAGTGAACCATCAGTAGAAGGTATCTAACACTTGAAAGCTCCTAACATCGGAGACTATCTTTTATATAAACCATTCCTTAATAGATCGAATCTTGGTTTCATTTACCTAGATTCCATCAACATAGACAATATATCCCAAGAACAAGACTTTGTCGATCATAAAATTGCACTTCTTCACATTTATGTAAAGCTTATTTTCTTATCATATCATAACTTATTGCCAGTGTATGACATGTTCTTCTTATGAATGATTTTAAATCAGGATATCATTAAAATATATGACTGCAAACTCCCCAATGAATAGCCATAATGTTTGATTCATCAGCCTCATGAATGTGCTTAAGGCATTGGTGAGGCCATAATGCATGACCATCCACTTATACAACTTATCATTAGTCTTAAAGGTTGTCTTCTACTCATCTTTTGGCCAAATATAAATATGGTGATAACCACTCTGAAGATCAACTTTTGAGAATACTATAGACCTATATAATTGATCAAGCATATCATCTGGCCTAGGTATAGAAAATTTGAAACCAATGGTGATTTTGTTGATGGCTCGATTATGAATACATATCCTCCAACTCTTGTCTGATTTAGTTATTAATAAGGATAGAGATGTACATGGGCTCATACTCTACCGACTATGCCCATTTTAAAGTAACTCCTTGACCTTCTCTTATGAAATCTCACACTTTTTAGGCTCATCTGGTAATACAACATATTAGCCAAACTTACCATGGAATTAGGTCAATATGATATTGGATATCTCGCATTAGTAGAAGTTTATCTGGTAACTCCTTAAGCATTATGTCGTCCAACTCCTTTAATAAAGGTCGAATAACTTATGACACTTGATGAAGCTGTGTATTTGAAAAAAAAGAGGACATATTTCACCACTAATGTATAAAACCACTTCCCTTTGATAGCCATCAACATTTCACATTTTGACTCAGTGATAGTAAGGAAAGTCTGGCCCTCTACTTTGGAAGCTTTGGGCTAGAAATTCTTTCATTGTAGGTGAAATCCTTTCTGCAACTTGTACACATACTCCCGTCCATCATGCTAGGCAATAACATCAAACTACCAAGGCCTTCCCAACAACAAGTGACAAGCATCAATATCCACTACATCAAAATAAATCTCATCCCAATATTAACTAATAAAAAAGGTACCTTATAGTGCTCAATCACTTGAATCTTATCTACCAATTTAATCCAACAAATGTTTAAGGATCTAAGTACCTCTCAATTTGCAATCCTAGTCGTTTCATCATATCTTTGCTAATGATGTTATAACAATTCCCACAGTCAACAATCACATCAAATAACTAATCTACAATGGTAAATGGAGTCCAAAGAAGCTGATGTCATTGATTCTTATCTTCTTGTTTTGAAACTACTAATAACTTATGAATTTCATAATTCTCTTACTCCTTATTTTTTACCTTTTGGCTTTCGTACTCATCGTCATCACCATTAGGTTCATAGATAATGACATCATCATCTTTCTCGCACTCCACAATATTCACTTTTTATTGGAAATACTAGTTTGACAAATTTCTCGATTCTCTACACTGATAGCAAATTCCAAGTCGAGACTTGGTATTGTGCAACTTTTACTTCTAATAAAACCCTTAATATTCACAAGTATACTCATCGTAAACTTGTAGTATCAAAGGTATCTATCCCACGAGAAAATAGTTAGAACTAAGTAAACCTAACTTTGTCTAAGGTATCGGGATATGAATTGAATGAAAATAAAATATTCAAAATTTAAAACAATTAAATAAAGCTAAGCAAATAATCAAATAACAAATGAGCTACCACAAATATGTGAGGAACATCAAGGATGAAGCTTAGGATTCATTCTATCGTTATTATGCTCCCAAACTTCTATTGATTCAATTTGATGTCGATTCTATATTTTCGAAGGGTTATTTACTCTCTCTCGAGACCTAATCATTTATCTCTAATTGATTATGAAATTTAACATTTTACAACATCTCGATTCACAAAATCTACTTAACGTTTTCAACTAATTCTTAAGTCATCTATCAAATAATTGGATTTTCATATATGATATCTCTTTGTATGATTACCAATTTGATATTTGTGAGACTTATTAGGTCACTAACTCTCATTACCTAACCTAATTGGATTACATTCGAATCACTCTCTCAATTTATTACTGAACTATTAGCATACCTAAATATCACAACACCAAAAAATTGAATTGAAATCAACAACAATCAAGTTACAAAACAACTTAAGAACAAATCCAAATCTGAAACTTAGAGCATCCTAAATAACATATCCAAATCAAAGTTACGCATCTAATTTAATGAAATAAATAGTGGAAAGAAAGAAAGAATTTGATTTGAACTAAACATGAAATCTGGAATTTCTGGATTGCTCTTCTTGCTCCTCCTTCTTGCTCCTCCTTCTTGCTTTCTCAATTTGGAAGATGGTGGCTGCTCTTTTTTAAGTGTTTTATGTTCTTAAATAGTTCTTAAGCTTCTAGGGTTCTTTCTAGGGTTTACCCACTTAATTTGATTCCAAAAATAACCTCAAAATGTTAAAATTACAAAAAGAGTCACGTGCTAGAAAAGCTTAAATTCGCTGGAATAACCATTTACACTCTTTGTCATGATCGAGGCTTACTTCCATACTTCTAATTCTTCTCTTTTCTTCAATTTCCTGTTTTCATACACTCAAACACATATCAGACACCTCTTGAAACATAAAATTAAGATCCAAAGTTTGCTCAAATCATACAAACACTTAGAATATAAACAAGCACTAATAATAACATAATTATAAGCTTATATACATGATAATCATCTATGAAATACTTAAAAGCACACTTAAATATCTATCAAAACATAGTATAATTTACGCCTATCACTTTGGAGCTTCCTTGTTTGCATCCCCTTTGGTTTACTCACAACCTTCTCTTCCCAGAAACGAGTCCCATATGGAGGAGGTTCTGATAAGGTCTTTGTCCTCTCTATAGAAACTCTAGAAGCTTCTTCCACATAACTTATGCGAGGAGGTTCAATTCTAACCTCTCTTTTGAGCTGATAATTTCTCCTTTAATGCCAAATTTTAAGCCTCTATAAAAGTATGAATTGGTAACATCCCAATCTTATCCCATACGGCAGACATCAAACCATCCAAGAATCTCATAATTATCTTCTCCTATATCTACCCTAGATCATTATTGTAGCACCCCACTCCCGCAATGATCCGAACCCGATATCGATGGTGATATCCGAGTTCGTGCCCCGCGAGGGTGGCGTGCTAAATCACTCAATCATTCGAAATTTGGTATATATTTTTTAAAGCACAAAACACAATATGCGGAAGACCATAATCAAATAGGGCATAAGCCCTTTTTACTCATATAGTGGAATTT
>JANITX010000212.1:59558690-59569860 GCA_027564395.1 Erythroxylum ulei | reverse complement strand
TGAACATTTTCCAGATCACTACCAATTTTATTTCTAAATCTTTCCTTATCACAACTCATACCGAGATCACTCTTTCTGCTCCTCGTTTTCAATAAAAACACATTTAATATCAATTATACCCGGTAATTGTCAATGAATGCATGTACCCCTTTTTATACGAAAACATTCCATGTTTATATGCATAAATGCTAACATGATGTATGAACAAGAAAATGCATTGTCTTAGTTTCTCTTTAAGCTCGCTTGTACTGAAAATTTGGGTCTTAACCCTTAATATGGGGACGGGATGTTACAATTATGTTGTAGTCTTATATAGACCGAGAACCTTATATGCATCATTATTATTGTTGGAATAAAATCTACTCATATTTGAGGGGTAGAAAATGCTTCTAAATCATCTATTGTATCTACATATAAACTGAGAATCCTTTCCATCACACCTTCTCCTTTCTTTGATCTTCTCTTACCAAGTAGAGGCAGCTCCTTTAACCTAAAAGCTACTAGCTTTACCTTTCTCTCTTTCAAGATCTCATGATAATCAAAGAATTACTTAACATCTACGATCTAGTCAAAAAAATTCTTTAATACTAAAATCTTTTTTAAAATAGAAATATCTACCTAGAACTTGAAACGATCGACTAGATGTCTTTCGTTCTGTGGTTTGTTAAACCAAAAGTCCTCATCTGAATTTGATTCATTATCGTAGGTAGGTTGTCTCTAACCTTGATTAGGAACAAGTTCCTGAATAGGGTGCCTTAGCGCTTGTTATTTCTTAATACAATATTTATTGTCCTCATTATCACTATTGGCAAGAGGGTTAAAGGCATCGAGCTGCTCCAAAATCTCCCCAAAACACACCTTCAAATGATCCTCCAATTGGTGAATAATCTAATGCCCCATCTTCTTTAGTGCCTGCCCTTGGTCCTCTGGCCTAGAGTTATTTAAACAACAATTTATGTTTTTGTTGTCATCGCTGGCCATAGACAGGTGATTTAATCTGCTCTAATACCATTTGACATAGCAAGAAATAAAGAATAAATAAACAACACGCTTAATTTGAAGAAACACGAAAATTCACTAATGGAGAAAGTTTAAAGCTAATTAAATATCAGAGTATTATTGATAGAATATTTAATACAATGTTTAGAAAAAACCTATTTACAAGCTTGACAAAGCGATCTTAATCCAAAAGAAAATAAAAAACAAAAACAAGTAAGACACTTATAGAAATAAAAAAATTAAAACAAGTAGGAAACTTATAAAAATAGAAAATAAAAAAAGTAGGAAATTTATGAAAATAGAAGTTCCACATAAAAATTAAGAAATGAAATTGACTTCATCCATTATGTGATAGGCGTCCCAATAAGAGTCCACAGAAGTTAAAATAGTTTGGTTGGAATTATATAGGATACAGATGTTAGTTTATGCCTTACAGTAATCGATTGGTTGTAGTTTAGTAGCAAAATAATTTAAAGACATTCTTTATCTTGTACATATTTAAAGGTATATAATAAAGTTCATAAGATAATTATACTTGGTAAATGAAATTATAATCTTGTACATATTTAAAGGTATATAATAAAGTTCATAAGATAATTATACTTGGTAAATGAAATTATAATGAGATTATAATTATGAGTTTCATTTTACAATTATGTATTATCCCTAAATTGTTTCTAGTCATTATTCTATTAAGACTGTACATTAATAGAACGTAAAAAGACTAATGCATACTATGTTGTTCCTTATTAAGGAAGTAGTTGACTAAAGTATGAAGATACTTAAACAAACGTATGGGTGCTTGTTAGAAAACAAGTTCACTGAACTGACCCGATATAAGAAATCCATTTAGAATATTACTTGTATATTTATGGAAATTCTCATTGTGATGATTGTATAAGTGACCCTTTGACTTGAGGTCTTCAAAGTTATATTGTATAAGGATTTATATGTGTTGATACTACTTATGACCTATTTTAGTCATAGGTCATTCTGTCGGTAATCGTTGGATGCAACATAAACTATATGGAGGGAGTGGAGTGATCAAGATAGGATTCATCGCCCTAAATTAATTAGGGAGAATGTTCTGTTATTCTTAATTAGTATTGATTCAGGAAATTCATGGCAAGATGGAATGATGTTTTGTAAATAGTTTACAAATGTCATTAATTAAATCAATATCGAATGGCGGAGAACTAATATGATTGGACTTAGAATAGAATAGACATTAATTTCATGTTTTATGTCTAATCAGAACATTATATGATGAAAGGATTAAATTATTCAAAAAAATCATGTACAAAAAGGTTAGTCAAAACTACTTTGACATTCTTAAATATTTGAGTCGTCATGATGTATTACCAAATGTCAATCTTGATCTACGATTATATATTGTTTAATTGAATAATTAAAGATAAATTAAAATGAGTTTTAGTTTATCTAATTGTAATTATGAATTATAATTATAATTTACAATCATTTCTAGTATATTTAGGAACCTAGTGGATTTCATACAAAAAAAGGGTTAAAAAGAGCAAAGATATGATAATCACGTTGGACTTAATTATAAAGTTTGAGAAACTTTATGATTAAATATGAGATATGTAATATATTTGATCTTATTTAGGCATAATTGATTTTTAATTAAAATTATTTGTAATTCTAATTAAATTTTTGTTGAAATTAGAATTTAATTTTAGTTAAATTATTAAAATGTACAAAAGTTATTATAAATAGGCTTAAGCTCTAATGGAGCTAAAACTTTGTAAGAGTTACAAAGTTCTTTCAATTTGTTTGTGGATATCGTTACAGGTAAGACACTTGTGTGACTATAGTGGTCGAGATAGATCGGTTTCAAAAATAGTTCAAGGATATGACAAGAAATGATCAAGCTTCGAAATAAGGTACGAATTTAGATTCATGTTTTATTATGATTTATGTGCTAATCATTTTATAGAATTAAAGTGATCTTGGTTTTTGAGACATCAAAATACGAAAAAAGTTTCATAATTATTCTGCTGCGATTGGGATTGGATCCCATCTCGATTCTCCAACAGTGGTATAAGAGGTGACTTTAATTATATAATTTGATTAAAATTGTTTGATTGTTTTTTATTTGATTAAAAAATTATGGCTTGAATTTCATTTATGCAAAAGTTGCATGGATCTAAAATAAAGATTATACATGTTCCTAATAATGATTAAGATTTCATTAATTAGGTTTAATTTTCTTTTAATTGAAATAAACTTAAACAAATGCTCCCTTTTGTTTAAGTTCTCTAGAAATTCACAACACACCTCTATTATTGCTTGTGTTCTGAAAAAAAAACTGAATATGTGCATATTTTAGTTGATTTTTGGCTTTTTTTTGGTGTTGATTAAAGTAATTGATGGTGAAGGTGGCAGCACACTCACCCAGAGACCAGTGGCTATTATTGCCACTGGTGAGGGGCGATAACTCACTCACAAGAGGTGCCCCATCAGAGAATGGATGACTAGTTGGAGACGTAGGTGAGGGGCGACGCAAGGGGGAGAACTATTGGTGTTCAAATGTGGTTGGGTAACGAGCATGAAAAACCAACATGTGATGGCAAACAAATTCCAGAAAACTTAGATATGCATAAAAATGATGGGGGTGCACGTAACGCACCCAAGTTGGGACCGGCGCGTCTGCATCACGCGTTGCACACACTAGTCATAAAAGTGGTTCTTACATGCATCAGTCATTGTGCACACACCAGACGGTCCCACCCGCTTTTTTATTTGATTTTTTATATATTTTAACCCTCAATTTTAAATTATTTTAATTCAAATTAAATTATTTTAAATTCCTAATAAATTTGAAAAAGTATTTTCTAATTGTTTGAAAATTATATTCAAAGGTCATTTTATTAGGAATACCTCATAATTTAGCTTATTTCAAGGTGTTGAATTATTAAATTGAATTAATTATCAAATCAATAACTAGAATCAATCAAATATTTAAAATAGTTATCTTTCATAATTCGATCATGTTAGATAATTAATATAATGAGATGTTATTTTTAATTATTTTTATTAATGATTAAGAATAATAATCTAATTGATTCCTAATTTAATTTTAGAAAAGTAGTTTCTAAAAAATTAGAATTAATTAGTTTCATTTAGATTGAAATTAATTAATTAGACTCCTTAAAATTAAGGAAAAGTATTTTCTTAAGTATTTAAGAAAGGTGCATCTTAATTATATTTTTTATTTATGAATAATAAGTTTCTTGATTTATAAGAAAAGATATTGTCTTGATTAAATTTTAAAAAGTGTTTTCATTTATTAATTAAGAAAATTTTGCTTTCTTTAATTTTTTAAAATAGTTTCCTAATTTATTAAAGAAAGACTTTCTAATTAATTAAGAAATCAATCTCTAAATAAATAATATAAAGAATTTTATTAATTAAATTTAAAAGTATTTTATTTAATTTTGAAAGTAGTTTCTTTTTAATATTAGAAAATAGTTTCCTAATTAAGGAAAAGTAATTTCTAATTAGATTGGAAATCGTAATTTCTAATTAGATTGGAAATAATTTTCTAATTAGATTAGAATATGTTACTTATATAATTTTGGAAAAGGAATTTTTCCAAATTATAATAAGTAAGAAACGTAATTATCAAAAATCATTAAATTTTATTAAAGAAGTTAAGATAATTGGAAATATTTTCCACTTGGATTTGAAAATGTTTTCAAAACCAAATTAAATTTCTATTTAGAATGGGAATTTAGTTTATTTAGAAATCAATAGTTTTAATCTAATTTTATTTTTCCAAGGAGTTGAAAGTATCATTCTAAATTTTGAAGATCAATAATTAGAATCAAACGAAGCTTGATATTTTTTGCATATAATTTGATTCTGAATGCATAAGTTGCATATTTTATTTATATGTTTGATATATATATCGAATGTAAGTTAAAATTGTATGTTTATATAAGTGATACATGCAATTTTGTGTTTGATGAGACGAATGAAATTAAATCTCTCATTAAAATACAAAGTATAACTTGAAAATGTGATTGCTGCCTTCCATTATTGTAACTTGTAAGAATAAACCAAAGTTTTGTTTATTGTTAAGCTTGTTGAGCAAACTCAAAGTCGCTTTAACTTAAATATATTTAGTCTTATGACAGTGGGTTCTACTTAACTAAATTTGTATGATTTGAATGAGCAAACTCATGATCACATAAATTTTGAGGTAGGGTTAGGAAAAACATATAAGATATGTTTTGGCAAGAATTCTTACCTAATGGATCTAGGAGTCATATGAGATGTGATTAATAAAGTTGTTATCTACCAAATTTAGGTTTAGTTGGTTTGTTAAGAAAACTCAAGATCAACTAAATTTGAATGAGATCCTAGCCCATTAGAAAAATTAGAGTAATATTTTTGAATAGTAGTATAGGCTATTATTTCGATTAAAACACTAGGAGTAACCAAATACATTATTAAAGTTTTATTCTCATTTGGTAGTCTGGCATATAAAGTTTTAGAGATGTGTCAAAATCATATAGATAACAAAATATAATGACATTTTTAATTGACTAATGTCTCATAAAGTTTGATGACAATATGTAAGATGTATGTCAACACCATGATAGCAAGATGCAAGAGGTTACATAGAATAGAGTTGAAAGGTATAGTACCTTGTTGGAATTATTCCACTTAACTTAGCCTACTAAAAGCATAAACATGGACATCAATTAAAGGCATTTGCTATAGTATGATATTAATTGTCGTAAGAATAAAAATGATTGCATGACTTTTTTTTTTCCTATACGAGATAGGATGTAGATCATATATATTTCTAGTTCATGCTTCTGAGTATTTGATATTGAATTTAGAGTTAACACAATTATAATGTTCAAAGCATGATAAGAAATATATTGTTAAGTAAAAGTTGTTGATTTAATTTTATACAAATAGTTTATATGTGTTGAATCAAAGGAGACTTATGCTTAACATAAATGGCAAGAATACAAAGTTAAATAAATGAGACTATCCTTTTATGTCATGTTAGTTAAATCAACATGATGAGAATTATAAAGTTACATACAAGGATATATGTATCCTTTTGATTATGAATCGTATTAAACTTACGAAACTTGTTAAGTTGGAGAATAACCAAATCAATCTTTGGTGAAAGGGTGATCACGATATTGAATTGTTAAATTTATACATATGATATATTGGATGAATAACAATTCATAAAAGGATAATACTTATATTTCAGTATATTACTAATGACTTTATATGATATAGTTATATGTATTAAATGAAATGATTTAAAATTTTGAAAAGTTTAATTTGTTTAAATCTAAATAGAAATTAATCATTGAGAATCATGAAGCACTTTGATGAGATTGTTATGGTAAGTTTTAAATTTTCAGTTATCTATAAGAAATGAGATTTTTTGGTAACAACCTTCACAATAAAATTTCATAAGAGTATGGTTTTATGTAAAGAGGAAAACAAAATATGAGATATTTTATGATGCAATATTATTTCTTGTATAACTATGCCTAGTACAAAGAATTACCTTTAATAGTTCTAATTAAATCAACTAATAAGATTTCATATTAGATATGAAACTTTAAGTTTTTGAAATAGTCAAAGTTAATGATTTAAGGATATGATGCTTAGCTAAAGCATGTATTATCTATTAAGTTTAAGCTATGAGATATCCAAAAGTTTGGATATAATCTTATAGATCTATTGAATAAATTGTTTGTTTCAATGTATACTGATAAGAGAATGGTTCTCAAGATAAGTAGTAAGAGTAAAATGAAATTTTAAAAGTTCAAATCTCATGACTATACATCTAATTGGAACTAATTCGTTTGTTGATACATTTGATGTATATTTGAAATGCTATGAGAAATTGAAAGATTTACTTTTTTAATGAATTTAAATAGTTTGTTTTTCAGATGATTATGAATTTATCATGTCTACAAGAAGGTTAATGAGAGTATTGTTGTCTTCTTCAATGGGAGTATATGGAGACATATTACACATAGACATCAATACTTCTAATTTTCAATAATTAAAAGTATAATTGTCCAAGAACAAGTCTTGTTAGATGTGAAAAGGTAACAACTTAATTTTGAGATAGTGGAAGTTGTTCACCTATTCTAAGTTCAAGTACATAGATAATGTACTAAAGATGTTTAGTACATGAGATATCAAATACTTGTGACGTATTAAAGATATCCATTATTCTATGTATGAGTTGATATTTAAGCATGGTTATAAGGATATGAACTTTAGAAGTCAATTCTAATTAAGGTCTATTTACTTAGAAAAATATCATTCAAGATTGGAAGGTTCCAATGTAGCAATAGTTGCTAATTAAGACATAATACAATTTTCATTTAGTGAAAATGATTACTTGGATCATTAAGTTCTTTAATGAACTTAATATAATTCCTTGCATTGTTCAAGACAGTAATGTACTACAAAATGTTAGAGTCATTGGGCATGCAAAAGAAGCTAAGGTCTCATCAAAGATCTAAGTATGTATTAAGGCAGATTTTCTTAATTATAACGATAATTAAGATGGAAGTTGTAAAATTTAAACAAGCGCTCACTATAAAGAATCTTGTAGAATTCTCTCATTAAACCACTGTCCCAGCAGTAACATAATCTTCATATGGTGATATGATATAAAATACCTAAACGATTGGCTTAGTGCAAGTGGGAGATTGATAGTTTATGCTCTACAATCATTCAATTGGTTGTAGTTTAGTGACAAAATAATTTAAGGGCATACTTTATCTTGTACATATTTAAATGTATATGAGAAAGTTCGTGGGATAATTAACAATAACAACAACACCCAGTATAAATCCCACTGGGATAATTATACATGGTAAATAAAATTATAATGATATTATAATTATGAGATTCTTATTTCATTTATATATTATCCATAAATTGTTCTTAGTCATTATTCTATTAAGATTGGACATTAATAGAATGCAAAAAGATTAGCACATGTTATGTTTTTCCTTATGAAGTAATCGATCTCATAGACTAAAGTATGGAGATATTTAAACAAATGTGTGAGTGCTTGTTAGAGAATAAAATCACTAAACTGACTTCATATGAGAAATCCATTTGGAACATTACTTGTATGTCTTTGGAAATTCTCATTGTGATAATTGTATAAGTGATCCTTGGACTTGAGATCTCCAAAGTTATCTTATATATGGATTGTTAGGTTTTGATACTACTTATGACCTATTCTTATCATAAGTCGTTCAGTCTTTGGATGTAGCATGAATTACATGGAGATAGTTGAGTGATCAAGATAAGATTCATCACCCTAAAGTAATTAGGAAGAATTATTCTCAATTAGTATGATTCGAGAAATCCTTAGTCAAGGTAGAATGACGTTTCGTAAATAATTTACAAATGTCATTAATTGAGTCAATAGCTAATGGAGAAGAGCTAATATAATTAGACTCAAAATAGAGTATACATTAATTTCAAGCTCTATGTCTAATCGAAACATTATGTGATGAAAGGATTGAATAATTATACAAAAAAATCATGCACGAAAAGATTAGTCAAAACCATTTTAACATTCTTAAATATTTGGATGGTCATAATATATTGATGTACGTCAATCTTAATCTAAGAACATAAAATTGTATAATTAAAAAATTGAAGATAAATTAAAAGTAATTTTAATTTATTTAATTCTAATTATGAATTGAATTATAATTTATAATTTATAATCATTGACAACATATTTGGAAACTTAATCAGTCTCACATAAAAAACGGGTTGAAGAGAGTAAAGATATTTTAATCAAGTTGGATTCGATTATAAAGTTTGAGAAACTTTATGATTAAATATGAGATATTTAATAAGTAAAGATTAACATGAGATATTGGATCTTATTTGGACATAATTGGTATTTTATTAAGATTATTTATAATTCTAATTAAAGTTTAATTGAAATTAAATTTTAATTTTAATTAAATTACTAAAATGTTCAAAACTTATTATAATTAGGCTTTAAGTTATAAATTAAACTTTGATTAGAATTAAATTACTAAAATGTCTAAAGCTTATTATAAATTGGCTTTAAGTTCTAATGGAGTTAACATTTCTTACTTAACCCTTTCTGTAAGAGTCACAAAGTTCTCTCAACATATTTTGTAGATATCGTTAGAGATCAGACACTTATGTATCTACGATTATTCACATGAATAAATTTTAGAAACAACTCAAAGAATATGTCAAGAAATGATCAAGTTTCAGAATAAGGTACAAATTTATATTTATACTTTATTATAATTTATGTGTTAATCATTTTATAAAATTACAGTAATTTCGAGAAATCAAAATAAAAAATTTGTAATTATTCTGCTATAATTTAGATCAGTTTCTGTCCTAATTTCTTAGCAAAAGACACCAAGGAAAGTGGACAGGCAAGCATCGATTAACTTGGAACCCAGTTTTCAAGTAAATTTAATAGGGCAGGGTTTTTTGAACAACTTAATTTGATCATTCTTCTTGTTCAAGAGAAGCATATGGGTTCTTGGCTTGCTGCAGTATCCAGTACAGGATAAGTGAACAAATCCTGTCCGTATTTTCTAGTAGAATTCACGAAATTTGAAGAAAAAAAGTAAAAACTTTTCAAATCTGACGACGATCATCAGGTGAATCAGATACAATGATTGCTTTTAAATTTATTCCTCTACGTGCAAAACGTCAGTTGATCGCGGAGAGTAGATCATTTTCAAAGTTCTATTCGTTTATAGGTCCTGAGCAAAAATCTCGGATAAAAAGCAAGCGTTGCCATTGGCTATGTCATATCTTATTCGTTAGTTTACTTAATGTTTTAGGAGTCCGCTTTTGTTTTGACCATCCTCAAGACCAAATGATTGTTCTTTGAAATAGACATCGATTATGGAAGAATGACAGATTGAAGTTGCTTAAAAGAGAACCATTAAATTGACATTTTGATTGGAAAATGCATGGTTGAATGTAATTAAGGAGGTGGTGAAGTGAAGTCTTATTATTTTAATTTTGTTGTTTTAAATAAATTAAATAATCAATTATATTAGTCGATTATAGTAAGATAAAAATAAAAATAAATTTTTGTTTCTTTAAAAATTACCCGAACTCTCCCTTAAGCGTCAGGAATGACATCGAATTACAGTAAAGGGACGAGAATCTGAGTCATAAAAGCTGAGGGAGGGGATATTACTGACAAGAGGTAGCTGACCAAATGATTAAAGAATTTTCAAGTGGAAGGCTACTGCACCCTGGAGCTAGACTACTGACAAATGATGGTGGCTATCTTTTGCAGTTAAAAGAAAAAAGCACACTGTTAAAAAGGATCAACCCGGATCACCGTATCAAAATCTAATCATAAGGGATGGCCCTAATTGACACTTTCATGCAGGGATCGTCCCCACCCATATTTTTTTGATCGACGACTTTTAGTGTGTTATGATTGTGATGCTGATCTGTGCACATGATTCGGTGCGTGGACTAGACAGTCTAGTCTCCATCTTTTTACTTCCACTTTGTCGTGTTATTGAAACGGATACGATTGACCGAGTTCTCTCAAAATCATTTATTTGCTGCTCTGGCAAGCGATCGATATCAAGACAAGCACACGCATTAAAGAGCTAGAGGACAAGGGGTTGTTGCTCCAAAAGGTTGAATCCCTAATCTCAAGGGCCTCCAGTCGCAGGCCCGATTATCGTTGGAGGATTGAATCACGGTATAATCTTGATCAGTCCCCTAACAGAGCGGTCCACTCCATCTCATTACCGAGAATCGAACCTAGGACCTTGCTCCAATTGACCCTGTTAGTTGGCCAACCAAGCTACCCGTGCGGGCAGAGGACAAGGGGTTCTGTAATTAGTGATTACATGTTTAGTTAACGTAACGATGAACAGTAACTAACGAATTTTCAATCAATAATTAGGCCATCTCCAACCATTACACTAAATTTTTACACCAAATTTGGTGTAAAGTGGAATATTCCTAAAATCTTTTTACACCAAATTTGGTGTTACTCCAACCATTCTACACTAAATTTTTAAACCAAAATTTTTTCAAAGAATATACCACATTAATTTAGTTATTAACTAAATTAATTTATATTTATATGACCACAATA
>JANITX010000212.1:59453813-59471958 GCA_027564395.1 Erythroxylum ulei | reverse complement strand
TAATTTTGGATGTATGGATTGTAAGTTATGATTTTGTAAAGTTTTGATGTGGTTTAGGTTCTATGGTGACTTAACACCCTTAAACAGGGCAGTCACAATAAATGGAGATTTTGATCTAGTGAGAGATGGAATTTGCTTCTAAGTCCTTCATGAGACTTGTAGTATACTTTCTGATCTTTTCATGGCTATAAAATATGGAATTTTTGGACAAGGATATAAGAAGTTATGATTGTTAGAAGATGTTGTTACTGTTGAGGGTGGCTTATATAGGCAGAAACTTTGGTTGAGAATTTGATGTGTTTATAGGTTGAATTTCTGTCTAAGTTGTTCATGAAAGTTGCAGAACATGTTTTTATCTTTCTTTTAACATAAATTTTGGAATTTTTGGCAAAGGGAATGGGAAGATATGATTTTGTGAAGAATGGGTACTGTTTTGAAGATGCATGTGAAGGCAGTCACTTTGATTGCATTTTTTACACCCTTAGAGGTGAAATTGGTTGTTGTGTTCTTCATGAAACTTGTAGAGTTTTCTTTGCTCTTTCCATAGACACAAAATTTGCAAGAATTGGACTTCCATATCAGAAGTTATGCATGTTAGAAGGGAAGAGGATTTTAGTGGTTTAAAAATATATATATATATATATATATATGAGTGTGTGTTAATAGTTTTATTTTGGATTTATGCCTTCTTTTGTGAATAACTTTTCCGTCCGATATCCGATTGACCTGATTCTCGAGGCATCGGATTCGTGAAATATTTAATTTCATTTCTATATGAAATTGGGAATTTTTTTGAGATGAAATTAACGTGGATTGATTAGGTCAAAGTGAAGGGACCGGGTATTTATTTTTCTGATCCATGTTTTATCAATATTTGGACCTATAGATGTTCGAATTGGGTAATTTTGGTGTCTTTAGATTCCTAATTTTTAGAGGAAATTTTTGTGATGAGAATTTTTGGGAATAATGCCGGGAATGTCACGAACATGCATTGTACACTTTTTAAGCGCTACATGTGCATTATTAAATATTTCTGATTGTACTTTTGGTAATGTTTATATACTTTGACTGTTATAGAGGCGCTTTTGGAACGTCAACCCACCGACATTGCCGAGATTTGCTCAGAAGCTATAGGTGAGTGACCTAGACGGTTCTTTCAATTATTATTTGCTTAGAAAACTGTGGTGGATAATGGTGGGTTAGTGAATTGTGTTCTGATTATGGATGCCGGACAGAAAGTCCGATGTATTGGGAAGCTATGACATAGAAGTACTACTTGTATATGAATAGTGAACTACTTGCTTGAGATGTGATAATTTGTGACATATGTGCTGATTGTGACATACATACTACTTCATTTTGACATGTGTATTCCATGCATGAATGCATGATCAGTTAATGACAGTTGTGACCGGAGCAGCCACCGAGAGCTACAAGCTCACCATTTGTATTTGGGTCTCGAGCCCCACAGTGATTCAGAGCCTCAGGCTCAACGATCAATGTGCCCATATTGGGACAGTTCAGGCGCTCGGTCACAACACCGAAATAAATTAGAAAAGTGTCACATGCGCATGTCATATGCATTTGATTTAATCTCTTTGATTGAGTGAAAGGCAAAATGCCTTATGCTTCTGTGGTAACAATCATGTGGTACTTCTGAATGTGAATTATGAAACAACTGTGTTATGCTTGAGTGTTGCATGTATTCATTTGGTTATGTATGTCTAATTGAATGAAATGTATAAATTGTCTATGCTCAAGTGAAATTGTCTATGCTCAAGTGAAATTGTGAAATGTGCTCAAATATGCAACAATGTGAGTATATGTATGTGACATGATGTGTTGCATGAATTGAGTGAACCATCGATGATGGTCATCTCACTGAGTTATTTCTCTTTTTCTTTATGCTTCCGTTAAACACCTTGCATGTATGTATAGGGAGTACTTATGAGAGTGTGTACTCAGATGCTTTGCCACGTAGTAGTATAACTGTGAACTAGATATTCAAATTTTGAGTGTGCCATACAAATCACACTGATAGATGTTCTTTTTCTTTTTTATTAAGTAGAATCAATTTTTTAAAAATCATTTGATCTTCACAGTTCATGCCTATTCTAAGGCCTTATACAAGTCATTATTTATTCCCTTCTTCTATAAAAAATTGAATATTTATCATATTATTCTCTTTGTTCATTTAGTGCCAGAAGAATTGGTCAAAATCAATAGAAAAATTTTCAAGTAATATTAAAAACAAAATTTGTTTAGAGACAAACAAGTTTGTGGTGAAATAATTATTTCAAAATTTAGATTATAATAACTAATGTACAATTATGAAAGTAAAAGCAAATGAAAGAATGTATGATGATTAAAACAAACTGAAATACATGATTATATTTAATTTAATTCACTTATAAGTAACTATTCATTTTCTTGTTTCAACTGTACAAAAATAAATTCAAGTATACAAAAGTCAAGCTAATCCTATAAGTTCTAAGTTATAAATTAATATTTGTAATTTGTAGTTAGTTAGTTAGTGAATGTTTATATTAATAATTTATTTTTATTCATAATAATTTTTTATATATCATATTTATTTCAATCTTAATTGAGATGTGATTTAGTTCTATCTGTCTAATTATTCTAATAAGTAGAATCAAAACCTAATTAAAGTGTACATATATGCTCATCATATATTGATTTCCATTAGGCGGATCCCTCCACATAAGAAAATAACTTGAATTTGTACTATGTATTATTCAAGTATGCAATTATTATTTACATTAAATAGTGAGAGCTATTTTTCTTAGATTAAAGTAGTCTAGGATGGAAGCAATGTCAAACAAATTTAAGATTGAAAAAATTCAACAAAAATTATTTCTCTTTTTAGAAACTATAAATGAAAGTTATCCTCGCATAAGATAATTACAATGCAACCATTAAACGAAGGCATTTGGAATTTACATTGATGCCAAGTGGAATGAAATGAGTGAGAGTGTTATTTCAAATCTCCATTTAACTTTAACTAACCCCGTGCGTCAGTAGGGCTTCAACTGGGTATTGATGATGATGATGAAGAAGTTTTGTCAAATGTAGGAAAGGAAAAAAAACAAAATAGATATGAGATTATCTCACAAAATTAGAAAGATCAAGTCACTCCATAACAAATATTTTTTAAAAGAAAATTTATAATTTTTAGATGTCAAAATCCAATTTGGTAACACATTAGTAATTTGACTACTATATTCTCTTAATTTATATTATTAGGCTATAGAATAAAGCCACATGAATGTATTGAACTTATACTTCATATTCTTCTGAATTCATATGGTCAACTTATCATAGAATAACATTCTAACGAACTATTTAGTCTTCAATGATGTTACAAACACAATTATAATAGAACAAATTTAGCACAAGAATAAGGAAGATAGATAGTCTGGTTTTAATAAGTTAAAGCCTTGATGGTGACAAGAAATAAAGCAATAGAAAGTTATTCAGATAGAAGCTAAAATCGTGGTAAATCAAAATCAAGAAGTAAGAAGAATTTTAAAATAATAAATCTATGGAAAGAAAGCTCAATTGAAAAATGATTTGTAAAATTTAAATAAGAAAATTTTGATTCTCAAGGAAATTTTACTAGTATTTCAAATTATGTTAATGTTCTATATTATGAAGCAACAATGATTAAAAGTAGGAATTCAATACTTATTGTATGAGTCTTCAACTTAAAAGCTACTTTTTACATAGACCTTTGGAAGAGAATGGTTCCATCATTATGAACCTATCTATGGAGGATATGTGCATAATTTTGATGATTATCCTTTAAAGGTTTTACGTATTGAGACCTTCAAACTGAAGATGTATGATGATATGATTTATACTCTTTAGAAGGTATGATATGTGGAGGGCTTAAAGATGTAAACTTGCACAAATCAAAAGGAGAGATATTGCTAGATATAGAAGCATCAGTCACTTTAAATAATCTATTGAAAGATCTTCAATACTATGACATAAGAAAATTAAAAAAAGGAATAAAAATCCTTACTGATAAACAGTTACTCCCTGGTTCACAGAGGTATCACTACTCTTTTGTAAGCACTATGCTACAAGTAAGTAATATAAAATTTAACCTATGAAATTCAAAAAGCAATATAGAACACGAGTAATGGAAGAGAATAAATTGGTGATGAATTTTATGTATTTTATAAGTAAGAAGACATCGAAGACAATTCATTATTGTATGCAATCTTTAACAAAACAAAGTGATAGAGAGGATTAAAAGAACTATATTAAAAAGAACAAGAGTAATGTCAAGAGCTACATGCCTACATAATACAATGGGAAAAGGCAATAATATCACCTAAATATGGTGAATTGAATTCTTAGATGAAGATGTTGATGGAGATATAGACTGGGAAGTTAGCGAATTCTTTCAACCTCCATATAATTGGAAGTCATGTGTACGTAATGTATAATGTCAAAGAAACCAAAAAGTTAGAAACAATTTTAGAAAGTACTTATTCTTAGGATATGCTAACGGAGTGAAAGGGTATTTTTGTGTGAGATCCTATTCCCTGTAAGGTCACTATCAATAAGGATGTCACCTTTATTGATGATGAATTAAAAAGGAGAAAAGGACAATATTGCTTCACAAAAATGTTCAAAGACTGCGATATAGATAAAAAAAGAATTTCAACAAAAGGGTTCTTTTAAAGCAATACGAGTGTAAGATGTACAAGAATATGTTAAATTTGAAGCTCCATAAGTTTGTCAATAAATCACAATAGACCATAAAGTTAACAGGCAATATAACATCCTAACTTTTAATAAAGGATAGAGAGTCATCAATTGTCTAGCAAGCATTGAATACTTCAAATGTCTCTCAATATATGGTAGTAATGTATAAGGAAATTGAAGTTTTATATAAAAATAAAACTTGAGAACTTATACCATTACCACAAGAGGAAGGATATTGTTAATAAATAAGTCTTCATGATTATTTAAAATGGTTACAATCAAGTGGAGTAATATTGTATAACATTGGTGGTGAAAGGATATACTTAAAAAGGACTAGACAATAATAAAATGTTTTCCTTATATTTGACTTGCCTTTAGGACAGTTAGATGTGAAAATTACTTTTTTTTCATAAAGATTTTGGAGAAGAAAATTATATTCTCAAACTAAAAGTTTTTGAAAATAAAAAAAGAAACTATTTTACAATTGAACAAATATCTGTATAATCTTAAATAGGCATCGAGATGTTAATACAAGAGATTTGAGTCTTTCATCATAAGCTTTGGATACATTAGATCTAACACAAAACCTTATGTGTATTTTGAAAGGTTTGGTGATAATGATTTTATTATCTTGCTATCATTGGTAGACGACCTATTAGTTGTAGGCTTTAACAAAAATCATATTAAAAAATTGAAGGCACAATTGACAAAAAAAACTACATGAAGTTTTTGCAACATTTCAATATGTGAAATTTGTAAGCCAATTTTTACCTTTTCTTGTTAATTTCAAGTTATCCTCTAATATGAGCCCTAATAATGAAAATGAGAGAATAAAAATGTCTCAAATACGATATACATTAGCAGTGGAGTTTAATATTCACCATGATTTATATAAGATAAAAAATTGCACATAAAGTGGGAGTAGTTAGTCACTACATAATAAATCTTGGTAGAGAGCATTCAAATATTGTTAAGATAATCTCAAAATACATTAAAGAAACCTTAGATGTTGTATTATAATATGGTGGATCAAACTTTGTTATCGAAGGATTAGATGCTAATTATGCAAGTGATTTTGATAAAAGCAAATATAATACATGTTATATGTTCACACTTGCTAGTGAAGTTATAAGTTGAGTTTCAAAGCTATGATTAGTTGTATTATTGTATTGTTCAGACAGTAATGTACTATGGTATATTGAAGTTACTTGGTATGTAAAAGAAACTAAGGTCTCATCAAAGATCCAAATATGTATTTAGGCAGTTTCTCTTAATTATGATAATAATTCAGATGAAAATTATAAGATTTAAGTAAATGTTTACTATAGAAAATCTTGTAAAATTGTTTACTACTATCCCAACGGTAGCATGATCATCTTATTGCGATATGATATAAAATACTTAAACAATTAACTTAGTATAAGCGAGAGATTGATTTATGTCTTACAACCAATCCGATAGTTGTAATTTAATAACATAATTATTTTAAAACATTGTTTATCTCATATATATTTAAATATATATGATAAAAGTCTATTTACATCAAAAATTAAATCAAGATAAAATCATAATTATGATATTTATATTATATTTTTATATATTATTTTTAAATTATTCCTAATCATTATTCTATTAAAACTAAATATTAGTAGAAAATATACATATATATTGTATTGTTTGGGTAAACATAGAACATAGTTTTCGTCATTAAGTTTGAGTTGTTATGAAACAAAAGAATAAAAGGCATTATTTCAAATGTCTAGAAAAAAGGAATATGAAATTTTGTCAATTATTTTCAAACCAAACTCCAAACAAATATATAAATCTATAATTAAATTCTTAATAATTTCAAAATTGATTCATTATGACATTTAACGAATCGAGAGTATATATTAATTAACGAAAGTGCCTAACAAATGTTGACTTGTTTGTCAACAAGCCTGACTCCCAATCCTGTCATAATACTAACAATATTCAGTCAGTCTCCAACTACAGTGTCTCAAAGATCACATAAAAATGAGCCAAATAAAACTACACAACTCTGGAAATTTGAGAGATCTCACAAACTCATCTAAAAACCACCTGACCGCTAAACTATGAAGTGAACGAGAAGGACAAACTTTGAAGCTTCTCTTTGCAGGTACCAAATCTTGCTGGCTTTAGTCACTTACCATTTATCATTGTAAAGCTATTATTTGTTTTGCGGAAGAAGCAATTTGTACTCTCCTCTTCCCACTTTGAGATCAGAAAATTGGCCTAAAGAGCAAAAGCACAAGTAATTAAAGAACAAATGCGGGATGTGCATCTTCAACAATCTCTAAGAAAAATACAAACTTGGCAACATTTATGTTAGAAACACAAAAACAAATTACAACCCGTTACCAAAAAACAACATGCATCTTCAGTTTCAATGCTAAATCAATTTTCCTACATGGCACAACAGAACAGGAGCATCTCTGATCAGCTAACTATGTTCTACCTTAAAAAAAGAGGATAAATTGGCATGATTAATTTATAGGTTTGCAGATAAAAGACCATACATAGGGTGGGTGACATTCAGTAAGCTGGAGTTGGATTGCCATGGTGCTGACAAACCTTTTTATGAGACAATGAGGCAAAACCCTCAGATCAGCCAGCCGGCAGAGCCACATTAATGTCAGCAAGTTTGTTCCTTGAATCTGAAGGGAACGAAGACCAACCATCTCCATGGAATGAAGTCGGAGAGAGATTGGATTTTGGATCAGCAACAGAAATAGGAACTACTGCAGCTTGTGTGAATATTGATATGGTTTCATGTTTCTGCTTCTTGTTCTTCTGCTCATGTTGGTTTCCGGTCAGAAAACTTCCCACAATAACCTTGATGAAATTAAATACAACAAAATCAGAACTTCCATCATTATACGAATGTCAAGCCCTTCTGCAGCAGGCATCATGTCCAAAAGTTTCATTAGGAGATTTTCGTGCATGATATGCTTGGGTAGGCCGATAGGAGAGAAATATAATACAACTGGAAAATGCATACCTGTACAGGACTTGCAGCTACGAGCAACCCGGCAACACCACCACCTACAATGCGTCCATCTGGGCTTGCCAGTGAAACACTCATCCCACCAGATCTGCTTTTCGTTCCTCCAATTTCAGTGGGCATGAAAGAACCCGATAGAGAAAGTATCTCAAACCGACCCTGAGAGAAAATTATATGAAAGGCATTTGATTTTCATCGATGTTAATGACAGGGAGGTCATGTGAAGCTATTCCAATTATAGCTGCAGATAATGAAGTAGAGTTTACAGCCACTGATTTTTTATTCCAGTTGTACCATTATTATCCAATTATTAAGAACTTAATCTTGAAACCAAAAACTTAACTAAAGAAGCCAAGCAACAATGATAGGCAAAATCCAATAGAAGCATTATGTGCCCCTGCATGAGGCATCATCTCTGAAGATTTGTGTCTAGCCTTCAATTTTGTTGAATCACAACGGGTCTGATGTTCTTCACACCAGACCCATAATTTATAACAGTATTATATGCAGGAAACTAATTCTGCGATGGCTGCCTGCAGTTTCTTTGATTTCAAAGAAACCACTTTCACCTAAACTGAAAATTAAGTTCTCATTGTCTCTAAATAATCGATTTATAGAATAGGTCAAGAAATACTTATCACAATATGGTTAATTAGATCAACAATTATGCGGAACAACTTACCTATTACAATCCAGAAATGAAAAATAATTGATTATGCACGATATCAAAAGCTATAGAATGAACCAGAGCCATGTTAGAAGACAACTTTTGAACTAGAGGACAAAGATACGTTAGAAGAATAACTTGCAGTACCTCATAAGTAAGTGTACCCCCAGAAGAATCAGGTTGCCGAAGCATCACACTTGAGATCCCACCATTTGCGGAGAGAATACAGGTAGCTCGGGGCCCTTGCTGAGAAAATGAAATGATCTTCATTGTAACATCCTGGACAATCAAAATAAGAGTTCATTTTTTAAAAGTAGCAGGTTAACAAATCATTCAAAGGGAATTTAGCAGCCTTTTCCCAACTCACTCTTCATCTAGGGACTGCTTTAGCAAGGTACAAAAAATCTATGGATGATGAAAAATTATGATTATGATATGTCTGATGAATGTATCATATTATCGCATCAGAAATATTTTGCTTCAGCTGTTAAATGTAATAATTGTATGAGGTAACCAATTTTTACTTTTGCAGAATCAAATTATTTTGTCAATTCAGTTAGAAATTCAATAAAGAAAATTTTATCATTTCCCCTACCTATCATATTTTTCTATTTCAGTCCGCTAACATGTTAGACCTTTTGTTGAAATCACCCTACTACTAAAGACATAATGATAAAATTAGGTGATTAACATCAAGGACTATAATGACCTATTTGAAATAGTAAGAGAATAAAAGTGGGAAGACTAAAATAGAAAATCAACATAACAATGAGGACTATAAATATCAAATTAGCATACGTAGGAGTGTGCCAATTATTGCACTTTTGATCAGCATGAAAAGCTTACAAAGTCATCATATAAATAAAAGGAAAAATAAGTTGATTGTGTTTCCACATACCTCGCCAGCATTCACTGTTATAATATGGGGGGTAAAATTGGCACCAACAGAACATGCCCATTCACCTACATGAACAATTTATGTCAAAGCTCAATGGTCAATGTGGAAATTCTCATCCTGCAATATGGAACAAGAGCAAAAATTTAAAAAAGAATCTTAGAATATTGAAACTTCAGAATATTATCTATTCCCTTTTAAAATTGCACATGTTATACATGAGGTGATAATGTTTTAGAAGCATCTTCGAACCAGCCTGGAGCAAACATCTCTTTAACTGTAATAGGAACCTTTGACGTGTGAAGTTCCACACTTGCCTAGACAACAAGCTAAGACCTTCATGCCCTCTAGTGATACGGCTAAACCTCCAGAACTACATGGCAATTTTAGGAGACATTAAACTCCAAGATTCTTCCAGTTATAGAGAATTCTCTAGTTAACAATGTAGCAACAGACCACGATTCTCTTACAAAGCAGCAAGCAACATGCTACGCCACTGATTACTTGTGGATATCAACTCAATTTCTTCTTGGATTCTAGAACTACCAGAAAATAAGCAACTAACATCAAAGACCATAAATATTTGCCTACATTTATGCTTATTTTCAAGCAAATTTTACAGGACTATCATGTGATATAATGACAACCCTGCGTTATCCACAAGGAAAGGAGACATCTACGCTAAGGACACACGTGAAAAAGTATAAGACTTCAAAATTGCATATCAAAGTCGTAGAAACCAGAATCAAAATAGTTAATCTAATTGGTGTAAATGTTTATAATGTGCGAAAAATAAGATACTGTGTCCTAGGAGGGCTTTAGAAGAATCGCTAGATATTTTATCAGTAGGACTTCTTACCAAGTTTTCTAAATTTTAACAGTAGGAAATCTTACTTCACAAAGTCACCAAACATCAACCTGACGGAAGAGAACAAATAAAAATAGTGAAATAAATAAAATTAATACAATTTCAAAAAATTGAAAAAAAAAAGGATCAAGAAGCTGGGATTGGTAAAAGATGGCAAATACGACGCGTCAAACCAAAGTGAGATCTTTTGCCCATCATCTCCTACCCACTTTGGTTGAAAAAGAATGACGCCACATAAGACACGGGAATACCAAAACTCAGGCCTAGAGAATACTACTAACATCGACTCCGAGTCCCCGACAACGCATGTAAATACTACCGCCCATTTCCTCTTTTAACTAACCGTCGAGTTAGTCGTCACAACCAAGCTTCAGTTCATAGGACACCAACCCACATACCTCTTTCCCTCTACTTGACAATCTCAACATAAACCAACCCAACCCTCGTTTCTATCCAACAAATGGGAAAGTCCGACCATCTTTATGAAGAAAATGAAAAACACACACACAACACAACCTCGATCGTCTAAAAACACCAAAATCCCATCTTTAACCACCAAAAATAGCGACCTTTGGAGAAAGTAGTTAGAATAATCCATTTACCTAAATTTTCCAATTGGTATTTAGTTTTGCTGACTGGTTTTATTTTCCCGCTTTTCTCAACAGAAAAATCAATCACGGGAGACGGTACTGGAGCAGCAGAGGATATAGGCCTCGGAGAAAGTGCCATCGTCACAGACCCATCAGGACCGTACTTTCTTGGCCTACCTCGCTTCTTCTTAGCAGGCATGGTCGCCGTCGCCGTCGCCATCATGGGTGGAGAAGATGCGGTCACCGTCGTCTGCGGCGTAGGTGGTGGCGCCAATCCAGGAGTGGAATTAGGGTTGTCGGACCTTGGAGCGATTTGGTAGTCAGAAGGAGTATCGGATCCCACCACAGTAACCCCACTTCCTACACTACTACTAACAACAGCTTCTCTTGTTTCCATGCTCAAACCCCCCCTACAGATTTTGTTTTCTTTTGAAGATTTTAAGGAAAACCCATTTCGATTTAGAGCTCAAAACATCTGAAAATCAAGCTCAAATTTTTTCGGAAAATGAAATTTAATTCAGAAAATCCAAACAGTTTCTGGGAAAAACAAGCTTTAATATTAAAAACAGAAGGAAACATAAAAAGTTTGAAGAAAATAAAATTTGAAAGCTTGAGTTTTGAACAGTGAAGTAGAAGATGGATTACACGCTTTTACACCAATAAGATGTAATCTGAGAAAAAAAAAACTTGAGCTTTCTGGCTTAAAATTTCAGGATTACGAGAGCTGGAGGCAGCTAAACACGAGAACAGAGCTTAATTAAGATAAAAGGATATATTATTTTGTGAGATAAAAGTGGGAGTTTTAAAAAAATTTAGGGGGAGAGAATGAGATTTAGAGGAGAAAGATGGGATTTGTGGTAACTGAGAAATCTGATTTTTGAATTGGAAAAAAGGTTTTGCGATAATAAGAGAGTTTTCTATTACAGTTGTAGTCGAAAATGAGATGATTGAATAATAAGAGGGAGAAAATAAAAATTGACGAATATTATGTGACTATGGTTAAAATAAAGATTTATCTAATGCATTGGATGGAAGAATGTTGAAAGTGGGAGGGATTTCTTTTGATTTCTCCTCCAACTTTGCAGCCTCCTCTGCTCCTTTTTCAAATAAATTTATGAAGGGCAAGTGGACAAAGTGGGTATTATTTGTCATCATTTATAAAGGATACTTTATTCTATTATTGATTTTTTGAGTGGATGGCAATTGGCAAATAATATATAGGCTAGGCTGCACAGGCGATGGGCGAGAAGAGAGTATGGACTATGGACTATGGAGGTTTGGTTAAAGGCAAGCATGACCTTTTTATGGGTCCAGCAAGCAGCAACCATTATCTGTTACTCGCAGCAAAAACAACTTATTAACAATCCTCTTTTCCCTTGCTCTTCAAAAAAATAAAAAAATAAAAAACAATCCTCTTTTCCCTTTTCTATCTTTAGACACCGAGGGTCCAAATCTTTAGATACATAGGATTTCATGCGCTTTATAAGTTATTGTTCCAGGCTATCCTATCCTATGTGATGATGTACTTTCTTTTTCTTTATTTTTGATGTGGATAGATAAAATATTTTGCTTTTTTTTAAAAATAAGATTACAATCTTCAATAGAATAATTTGGTAAATGTAAATCCGATGAAAGATTTTGGGTTGCTTACGCGTATTTTATTGATGTTATGTGCATATTAAGAAAAAGCAATAAGCTGTGCTTTCTATTCTTTCTTTCCCATTAATCTATTCCTTTTCTTCCTACCTAAACTTATCTTCATAATCCAATTTTAAATGTAATGAAACACGTCATTACAAAGCTATAAAAATTATCATAACCCTATGCGAGTGCGACAGGCATCTTTTCGTTAAACTTTAGGTGTGTTGCCATAATAATACTAAAGAAATTAAGGAAAACTAAACAATGTATTTACTTCAATTTCATCCAACTTTTCCCCAAGTAATACGAGTAAGAAAATTTAACATTTAAAAATCAAAATACATATATATAAAAAAGCATTTCTTGACCAAGTCGTGAATTGGAAAACGTTTTTATTAAATAATAAGATTAATAAATGTAGGTCAGTTAAGTGACAAGTGTAACACCAAACCACTACTTTGGTAAGTTTAGTTAAAATTGATGAGAGTACATAGTATCTTAGATGAGACCTCACCTCAAAATCCATTTGACTCGAGTTCAATAAATGTACAAATAGACGGTTATTTTTCGATCTATTAGACAAATAGTGAATTTGGTCATACTTACTTTTATGTGAGAATATAGATATAACATCAAAACAATAAATTTTGCACAATAGTGTAGTTTTAATATTTAAATATTCTATTTCAAATAGATAATTAGTTCTTCAATCGTGTCTAATGAAGTTTTGTGTTACTCTATAGAACATAAGATAAATTAACACATCTTATAACTTATTAAATATTGATGAACTCTATCCATTATTCATAATAAATTTTTTGTATTTTTTGGTTAGATGGACTAAGATTTCTTCAATAGTGACAATTTACTGGTTGAAGTGCCATGGAAACTTTTCTAGACATTGTATAATTAGGAAAAATTATCAAAATCTTCGTACAACAATCAAGATTAAGTTTGCTTAACTCAATGTTTCCTTTTGATCACTAGACAATAAATTTGTATATTTTCAAATGCCTTACATTACTCATGTTTAGGTGTTTCATTCGCACTCTTTGCACAAAAGTGTTTTATACAAATTAATTAAAAGAGATAGTTAACCCTTTTTTATATATTCACAAAAGAATAATACAAAAAAAAACTCGAGTTATTTCTAATTTAAACCACTCTATAACATAGTCACTCAAGAACTTTCTCATAATACTCCCGATTTTCTTACGAATGATTGAATATACTTATTACAAACAAAGGATGCCTTTATATAGACTTTCAAAAACTTAGAGATTAAGTAAGCTAAAACTACTTATTTTTCTACTGACTCTCCCATGTTGGAGGGGAGTTATTCACTTTAGGTAACTAACCCCTCTTTTACATATGAGAAATGTGTTTGCAAGATATCCACTCTATTGCCACGTCATTCGTCCACTTTTATACTACTTCAAGAAGTGTTCCTACTAAGATAGTGCTCCCACTTTCTTGCCCCATTACTTGCATGTTTTTCTCTACATGTAACCATATCATCACCTTTTAAAGATAAGTGCCTTGATGAGCCTTTATTTTAGTCATCCCAAGTCATCTTTGTACTAGGTTTGGTCAAGAACATCCATGGTGCATTTACATTGCTCAATGACCTAAGTTAGTAATAATTCCAACCATCACATAATAAACCTTATAATACCTTTCGACATTATCATCAAATTTAAGTGAATTTCTACATCCTCATACTTAGCATAACTCAATTATGTCTTTCATTTTTGATTTCACATCTAGATCTTGCCTCTCATTAAAGACTTCTATAAATGCAAACCAATGCATGACAATAATTGCGTACTCTCAAGCTTTCATTGATAATGTCCCTTTTTTCTTTTTTTTACTCACAAGTCTTTACCTTATTCTACTGTCAACATGTCATCTACATATTAGTGTGAGTGTCAAACATCAACCAAAGTTTGAATGATTCTACAACTTAGACTTAAAGGCTTAATAAACCAACCTCACTAGAAAAACTCGATACCTTTATTCAAATAATATATGTGCATTCCTCTAAAGACTCTATAGCTAAATTTTGAAGATAAGAACTAGTCTTTGTTTTCATTGGCACATTATCTGCGTATCATTTTTCCTATCTATCAAGTTTGCTTTTATTTGGACGCTCCTTCAAAAAGCTAATTTCACTTGATATAACATAATTGTTAAGGTATATTTCTTTTGTCAACTTGTTACCTTCTTTTGTTTAGTCTTTTATGATTATAAAATTCGTTTACTTCGCACCCACTTTTTGTTTGAGATATTTTCGAGCAAAATATGGCCATTCATAAATGAAATTAGTAATATCTCATCCGATTATTTCTTTAACTTATAATGAGAAGTTTCACATACCTTCTCCTAATTTTTTATCCATTCTAAGTTTCGTCATTTTCTACTGTTAGTTCGAATTGATAGTGGCATTTGGAGATTCATTAAGGCATTTATAATTGCAATAATTCTATGGAGGTTCTTCACATTTTACCTCTGAAGCTCAACTTGTGCTTAACCATGCACGCCATTTATGAAGTTGAACAACTTGTCCTCATATGACATGTTTTACACGTCCAATGTTAAAGAAAACTTATGACTCTTATACCTTCACCAAAGTGATCTTCAATTAGACTATCAGTTCCTAACTAGATATAACACCTTTAAGCATCAATAAGTCATAACTCATCTTCTCATAAGCTTTTAACTATTTTAAGTGCTCTCTTTATTTCTTGACGCTTAATCATCAAAGCTTCAAAATGTTTCAAGAAAGAAACTTTACCGTCCTTTGTTGGGGTTAAAGGACTAATGATTGCCTCTATTTTATCAACTGTTTTATAAAATTTATTCTACTAGTTATTTTTTTTATCGATAAGTCACTGATACTAGTTGTCATGGAGACTTTTTTAGGAATAATATGATTAGGTAAAATTGTCAAATTCCTCATATGATAGTCAAGCTTAAGTCTGCCAAAGTTAACTCAATATTTCTCTATGATCCCTAACTAATAAATACGTTTGTTTTTAAAAACCTCATGCCACTCGTATTTAATTGTTTCACTTACACTTTTTGCATATAAGTATTTGCAAAAATCAATTAAAAGGGAAAAATAAATAGATATATAACAACTAACCTTTTATTGATAAATTCACAAAAGAACAATATAAAGGGACTCGAGATGCTTGTAACTCTAGCGCTCTACAATACAACCACTCAAAAACTTCCTACTTGAAGTTTTACCTAAGAATTTTCTCACAAAGCTCTCAACTCTTTTATAAATGATTAAACGTACTCATTGTTACAAATGAACTAGGCTTACAAAAATTTAGGGACCAAGTAAGTTAAAACTATTTACTTTCTCCAATAACTCAGTAAATTAATAAGGAGTTATCCATTTTAGATCACTAAATCAATATTTATAAAATATCAAGACAAAATATGAACTGTACTAAACATGTACATCTATACAAAATTTATATTTTTCATATTTATAAACAAATATAATTATAAAAAGGATGCAATTTAATTTTTTAAATAAATAAATTTGTAAATTAAAGTAAAACTAAACATATATTAAGTTAAAGTTTATCAATATACCAATGAAAAATTCTTTTATGTGTCGTAAAGAGGTATATAACAATAAAAGGTAAAAAATATATCAACATCCATTGTAGTTTCATTACTTCTACTAAAACTCTCTCAACTTTAAAGTTAACATGAAAAGCTTTTATGTTTTGTAAAAAGTACGAAAAAAGTCCTCTACGAAGTTTTAATGTTAATATTTATTAACACAACATTTTTAGACATGTGAACAATCATGTCATAGGGGATGATTGAAAATTACTAAATCACAAGAGTGGTATATGTCAAACAAATTGATTTATTATTTTTATATATAATTACTTATATTAAAATATGTATCATTAATTTATTTTCAAAAATTAAACTTTTATTATATTTATTAATTGCTAATATTATATATTAGTTTAATATGCGAGTAAGTTAAGTGTTTCATTAAATTGTTATTCATTATGTAACAACAATAATAAATAACTGATTATTTTTATTTTTATTTTTATTTCATATTTTCATAAATTATTTGATTTGTTTTCTTTTAATGAATAAAATTATAACAATTCTTTATAATTTTTCTAAAAAAATAATATTTACATTTTATTACTTTTTTTGAGAAATTAAATAATTCATTGATGAAAATAAATGCGTACTATGTTTGAGAAACATAACAAAAAACCAACACCATTGATATAGTTTTGCCTGCAATTTGTGACATCGTCTTTAGGAAGGCCCTTAGCTTTTGGATATTACACATCGAAAAGACCACTATTTAAGCAACATCAGCTAAATTCCCTTACTTGCTTTGGTCTATTTTGGATAGGCATCCAACTTTAATCTTATAGTAACTCGTTTGCTTGCTTTTGCTCCTAGTTCTTTCTCCTTAATAAGGTTTAATTCTGCTAGCTTTCCTCTCTTTATCGTATGCATGCTTTCGCCAAACATTTGTCTAGATATATTAGATGTTGCAATCTCTTATAATCCAAAGTTGAAGTTTTGATCACCTCCCATGAATAACTTGCTCTGCTTTGCTTTTTCTCATCCATCTTTTATATGTGTTGACCTCTTCTTTTTTTGTTTCTTAGTTTGCATTAGTATCTTAGTTGTTTGGTTGTTTGGAATTGAACTTTATGCATGCTTGTGAATACTAGTTCCTTTCTATATCTTCACCTAGTTTATCTCCCAAGCCTCAACAATTTTCTTACTACAATTTACCTTGATCTCCTTAAAGACTAGTTGCATTCAAATAGATCGAGTGATGCACCTTATTATCTCCTCCTCCTTGGTCTCTATTACTTATAAGCACATCTTATTCCTCTCCTTCCACAACCCATATATGTATAAGCTCAAGGTAATGATATAAACTAGTTTATTGCCTTTAGTAGTCCCCTCCTGCTTGCATCTAATTGATAAATTCCATGTAGTTAAGATTACAGTTTTATAAGTGGAATAGTGCCAACACCTTACCCCATATGTTTAGTAAGTAGGAGCACCTAAAATGGAAGTGTTTGTGATTTTCCTGGTTCTATTTGTATAAAAAGCACTTCACATGCTAATTAATGTAGCTTAATTTGACCAATATTAGCAATATGTTTAAAATAGTTGGCCATGCTGTGAAGGAAATTTTAGGAATGAGGTACCATTCCATATGATCTTACTCCATCTGATTATTTCTCCTCTAAGCCTTACTGTTGAACTCTCCATTTGACTTCCTAGCCATATGTAAGTGTTCTCTCTCTTTACATAAGGATTATAGCTAGGTGAGGTACACTACAAGAGTTAAGACATTTAGTGACAATTTTTTTGTAACTAACTATTGTTTCGGTACAAATACAAGGTTTTTTGTGACAAGACAATTAATTGATACTATTGTTTGGATTAACTGTGATGATTTATTTTTTTGTCACTAATACAATAGTAATTGTGACAATTTAGAATCTTTCACAATTAAGCTGTCACTATTAATATATTAATAGTGATAACTTTTCTTTTATCACTAAGTTTTGTCATTAAAAGTCTATGTAATTTGGCGTCAAAATAATTTTGGTAGGAATAAATCGTAATTGTGACAAAACATATGTTAATAACTAATATTTTCTATTTGTTGTGACAAAACATAGTTTGGTCACTAATATTT
>JANITX010000212.1:58975578-58997029 GCA_027564395.1 Erythroxylum ulei | reverse complement strand
TGGTCAAGAATTGTGAATAAGGATACATACCCGAGATAGTCAATTGAGCATGCATTGAACATAACACATATACATGTGTATGATTGAGTATTTATTTGATTAAACAAGTTAGTAATGTGTATATATACGTGTATTGCATAATTTAGAAACAAAAATTGACCGACAACTTCCAGACATTGTCGACTCATCAAGGTAATAGCTATCTGGAACATACTATGAGTTAACCTAGATGTTTACTTACTATATTTGAATTGTTCTTAATTAACTATTAGATATTGAACTGTTATTAATATGATTGTGTTAATTCCGGACATTGATGGTCTGAGGAGTTTGATATTCGGGACTATATTGGAAGTGTTTGCAAATTGAATGTGAATATGGAATTTAGGTTCTCAACTATATGTTGAATACCAGACTTAGATCCAATGAATATGCTATATGAATGTGCACACTGAATGAGAGTTATTGATAGCATAATATATGATTTGATGCATTTTCATTACATTGATATGCATGATTAGATAAAGGAGTTGTGATCGGAGTAACTAACGTGAAAAAGAGCTTAAAGCTAAAAAATGTGCATATAGAGCCACAGGCTCAACGATTAATCAGCCTGGTATCCATAATGGGTACGAGACAGTATTTGAAATGAAACCGGTATCCACAATGGATACATGATAGTTAAATAGGCGCTTAGTCACAACAAGATAAAAATAAAAGTAGAGTCTCATGTGCATTGTAAATATATCTTTACATGTATCATATGAATCATTGTAAAGAATGACTAAATTGAGTTGATATAATGTTATGCTATATTTGTGTACATATGAATGATTGTAAAAAAAGTACTAAATTGTGTTGATATAATGATCTGCAATACTTGTATATATGCTGATGATATGCATGATTGAGGTGAGAGATTGGAATGTTCTGAAAAGATTATATGACATGTTTGTCTTATAATGTGCTTATTGAGATATGATGTATAGTGTGATTTGGTATACAAAACTGTATAGGAATTGATTCAAGATAAAGTGATATACTTATGAATTTGGTTGTATACTTGTGATATTTGTGTTCTGACTTGAGTGAGCACATTGATGATGGTGCATTTACTGAGTTCGCAAACTCATCAAAATTGCAACGTTAATTTTTAGGTACTGAGGAGACCTAGCTTCTAAGGCAAACTAATAGAAGTTTAGTTTTGTCAATTTTGGAAACAAGAATAGCTCAAAGGTCTGGTCAGTTGATATCTGAGGAGTTTAACTAGATTGTGTTTGTTTACTTTTCTCATTTCATATGAACCTTTTGTATAGAAAAATGAACTCATAAATGTTTTTGTAATGTAAATATATAGATTATGAAATGTAATGTTACGATGTAAGTTATGTTTTGTTAATGAAATGGGAAAAGTTGATCCTTTGAAATACTTGTGTTTCTGTGATGCCATAAGAAGTGATTATGATTGCTCTAACATGCCATCCTTATAGGTATGTTCTCGGAAGTCCTCTAGATGTTTGGGCATATACTCTATAGTAATGGTGTGTTACAATTTTGGTATCAGAGCATGGTTTGGCATCCTTAGGGACATATAAGAGCATTTAGACATGATATATAGTGAGGGATTTGTATAGTGATCACAACTATTATTTGTTATAGGTCATCCGCTATAGGAGATAGAGTAACAGAGTCAGTTGACCTTGAGTCCATAGGAGCCAATAGAGAGTCTCCAGTACCACAGCCTGAACCAATGCCTCTGAGAATTCCTGAGAGGAGAGAAAGGAGGTATGATAAGCTTAGAAAGTAGGGGGATGTAGACTTCTATAGTAGTTCATATCCTGCAGAGGCAAAAGGTTGGTTAAAAAGAATTGAACAGGTGTTTAATCAGATAGACTGTGAGTCCGATGAAAGGTTTGATTACGTAGTCTCGCTACTACAAGGTCCAGCGTATCAGTGGTGGAAGACTGTTCCCGACAGTTCTGCCCGACCTTGTAGACTGAAGTGGGAAGATTTTCTGAAAGTTTTCAAGGAGAACTATATGCCCAAGATTTACCTGGATAGGAAGATGAAGGATTTTTGGATCTGAAATAGGAGAATCTTACTGTAGTTGAGTATGAAGTGAGGTTTAATGAATTAATAGGGTATGCTACTGCATTAATTCTGACTGAGGAAGACAAGTGTAGGCAGTGTGAAGACAGACTGAATATGGAAATCAGAACGAGACTGGCCATTACTAATTTAAGTAGCTTTACTAAGCTAAGAGCTGCCTCAATCCGAATTGAACAGTTACTGAAAGATGGGCAAGGAGAGGACAGGCAGGAGTTCAGAATGAAGAGGCAAGATGAGTCCCAAGCTGATTCTAGCAGAAGATTTAGTAAACGCCAGAATAGATCATTTCGATCACATACTAGATCGAGACATTTGGGATTTAGACCGAGAGGTGGTTTTGTTCAGGCTGATAGTGGCAGAGGTCAAGTATCTGGTGGAGAAACACAACATATGCCTGATTGTGAGCACTGTGGAAGAAACATGTTGGAGAAGGTTAGAGGTTAACGGGAGCTTGTTCACGTCGTGGCTCTCATGAGCATCAACTTAGAGACTATCCTGCAACCTTTGGAGCACAATTTGGAGTGAGAGGGGAATCAGTGACTGAGACTACTGCCCAACAAAGCGGAGCTAATGGAGTAGGACGGAGAGACAAAGGTAGAGGCAGAACTAATTCAATAGGTCCTAGTGTTAGGACTGAGGTGCGGAGTAACCAGCCACAGTCTCAAGCCAGGATCTTTGCCATTGCCAGACAAGAGGCACAGAACTCCGCAGATGTTGTTGCTGGTGTGTTACATGTCTTTCAATTTGAGGCATATACATTGTTAGATCCAAGATCTACACATTCATTCATAACACCATTTCTGGCATTTAAATTGCATTGTGTGAGAGAGATGTTGAAATTTGGCTTAGAGGTGAGTACTTCAGTAGAAAGAACAACAGTGAGTGGGGAAGTCCGTAAAGGGTGTATCATTCAGATTAATCAGGCAGAGTTGAAGGCCGACTTGATAGTATTACAGTTGAAGGAGATTGATCTTATTTTGGGTATGGATTGGCTTACTGCTCATATGGCAGTAATGAATTATTACACTAAGGAAGTCATCCTTGAATCTCCTAATCAACCATGAGTGATATTTCATGGTGTTAGTCAATAGTACTAGCTAGGTTGATTTCCTTAATGAGTGCTCTTAGACTGATTCAAGGTGGATGTGAGGCTTACTTAGCCTATATAACTGATACCCGAACTGAGCAGACAGTACGAGATATTTCTATTATTAGGAATTTTTCAGATGTGTTTCCTACTGAATTGCCAGGTTTGCCCCAAAAAGGGAGACGAACTTTATGATTAACTTAGGTTCAGGTACTTCTCCTATATCAATTCCTCCGTATAAGATGACACCTGTGGAACTTAAGAAACTTAAGACCCAGTTGCAAGAGTTGTTGGATAAAAGTTTTAGCAGGCCCCAGTGTGTCACCTTGGGGAGCTCTAGTATTGTTTGTAAAGAAAAAGGATGGGACTTTGAGATTATGTATTGATTATAGGTAGTTGAATCGGGTAACAGTGAAGAACAATTATCCTTTACCGAGGATAAATGATTTACTTGATCAGTTATAGGGAGCTCAGGTGTTTACTAAACAGGATTTGAGATCAAGGTATTATCAGTTGAAGATAACAGAAGTTGATATACCAAAGAGTGCATTCAGGACAAGATATAAGCACTTTGAGTTTTTGGTGTTGCCATTTGGGTTAATAAATGCTCTATTAGCTTTTATGGCGTTGATAAATAAAGTGTTCTAGCCATACTTGGATCATTTTATGATTGTGTTCATAGATGATATTTTGGTGTACTTAAAGGGAAGAAAGGAACATTCTAAGAACTTGAGGTTGGTCTTACAGATAATGAGAGAGAAGCAATTGTATACCAAGTTCAGTAAGTGTGAATTTTGTCTTGATCAAGTAGTATTCTTAGGACACATAGTCTTTGGACAGGGCATACAGGTAGACTCAAAGAAAGTTGAGGCAGTGATGAAGTGGGAAGCCCCTAGTAATGTATCTGAGATTCAGAGTTTTCTTAGGTTAGTAGGATATTACAGGAGGTTTGTCAAGGGATTTTCATTGATCTTAGCCCCTTTGACAAAGCTTCTGAGGAAGATTGTACCTTTTAGATGGATCGATGAATGCCAAAGGAGTTTTAAGGAATTAAAATATCGATTGACTACAGCACTAGTGTTAGCTATTCTATCGAGATCTGGAGGATATGTAGTATATGGTGATGCTTCACATAAGGGATTAGGATGTATTTTGATGCAGTATGGTAAAGTGATTGCATATGCATCGAGACAGTTGAGGTCTCATGAGTTCAACTATCCGGTTTATGATTTAGAACTTGTTGCGGTGGTGCTTGCTTTGAAGATTTGGAGACATTATTTGTACGACGAAACATTTAAGATATTTACAGATCATAGAAGTTTGAAATATTTGTTGAGTCAGAAGGAGTTGAATATGAGACAATGGCAGTGGATTGAACTACATAAAGATTATGATTGTTCGATTGAATACCATCCTGGTAAAGCTAATGTTGTGGTTGATGCATTAAGCAGGAAATCCAATAGTAGTGTGGCACAAATTCAGGCATCGAGGTTACCAAACCTAGTTCAATTGAGAGAATTGAATGTTGAGTTGAATTTGGGGTGGAATAAAGCATTGATAGCTACATTGAAGCTTAGTTCGATATTGCATGAAAGGATTAGAAAAGCTTAAAGTAAGGATCTAGACTTTATGAAGCTTATTGAGAGGTTGAAACAGGATCCGAGTTCTGAGTTTAAGTTGAGAAACAATGCATTATGGTTGAAGTAGAGATTAAGTGTACCTAATGTTGATGATATGAGAAAAAGAGATTTTGGAGGAAGCACATATAGCAACCTATGCTATGCATCTTGGTATTACCAAGATGTATAATACGTTGAAACAACAATTTTGGTGGCCAGGGATGAAGAAGCAAGTGGCGGAATATGTTGCTAAATGTTTGACTTGTCAATAGATTAAGGTAGAGCATTAGGCTCCGGTTGGAAAGTTACAGTCATTGCCAATTTTAGAGTGAAAATGGGAGAGATTACTATAGATTGCATTATGGCTGAGGCAATATGATGCTATATGGGTCATTGTTGATAGATTGACGAAATCGACCAATTTCTTACCTATGAGGGAGAATAATACACTGGACCAGTTAGCCTGGAGGTATGTTAATGAAATAGTGAGATTACATAGAGTCCCAGTGTCTATTGTATCAGATTAGGGTCCCAGATTTACTTTTAGATTCTAGGCAATTTACAGACGGTAATGGGTACAAGGTTAAACTTTAGTACAACATTTCACCCTCAGATAGACGAACAAAGTGAGAGGACTATTAAGACTGTTAAGGATATGCTTAAAGCTTGTGTATTGGAGTTCTAAGGATTATGAGATCAATATGTAGCTCTTATTGAATTTGCATACAACAATCATTATCACAGTAGTATCGGTATGGCCCTATATGAGGCATTGTATGACAGAAAGTGTCGAATGCCTTTGTATTGAGAAGAAGAGGGTCTAAGGATTGTTGAAGGCCTATAACTGATTCAAGATACTATTGTTAAGGTGAAATTGATCCGCAACAGAATTAAAGCGGCTTAAGACAGGCAAAAGAGTTATGCAGATCAGCACCAGAGAGATATGGAGTACCAAGTGGGAGATAAGGTGTTTATGAGAGTATCAACTTGGCAAAGAGTGCTAAAGTTTGGTAAAAAGGGGAAATTAAGCCCTATATACAGTGATCTATATGAGATTACTAAGAGAGTTGGACCATTGGCATATAGGTTAGCATTACTAGCAGAGATGGCTCAGATTCATAACGTGTTTCATGTTAGTATGCTCAGAAGATATCGGTTAAATCTGACACATATGTTACCGGCTTAGGAGGCTGAATTTGCAAGTAATTTAAGTTATATGGAGGAACCAGTTAAGATAGTAGGTTATTAGACTAAACAATTTAGAAACCGAATGATCCTATTGGTTAAAGTCCTTTAGAGGAATCATTCGAGAGAAGAAGCTACATGGGAAACTGAGGAAAACATAATAGTGCCCCATTTTTTTGAATAATCAGGTAAGAATTTCGAGGACAAAATTTCTTAAAGGGAAAAATTGTAATACCCCATTTTCCATATTGAGGGTTAGAGCCTTAGAATATTGTACATGAGTCATATCATTAAGAATTCACGAAATGCATTTCATTCACATGCATATCATTCGCAAGCACACATGAATCATGATTTAGTAAACAATTGCAAAGATTTTTATGTGCACTCAATTGACATATTCCGGGATATGAAAGGTTTAAAATGATCATGATGTGAATTGTGAAATGTTTATGTCGTGAATTTTGGTTTGATTGATTACAAGTAGTAAATTTGGAATTAATTGTTACAATTGGAAAATTGATGAATTAATATGTACATTTAGCTTAGGAAAAATGTCAAGTGGCAAGACAAGTTGACACATGTAAATTTAGGATGACTAGGCCTATCAAATTAGTGATAAATGGCATTGATCATTGAGTGACAAATGACTTAGAGATTTATTGACAAATGACATTGATCATTGAGTGATAAATGGCCTAGTATTATTATGACATTTGGTAGCCTATGGAGTAGACAAATGGGATGCATGCTTAAGGACAAATGTTAATATAAGAAAATGACACCTTACACCTAGTTGAATTAAGCAAATGTTGGAAAAGTTTTTGCTGAGTTCATTTCTCTTCTTTTTTCACTCTCTCCACTGAAACTTGCTCCCATCTCACATTTCTGTATTTTGGCTTAAGTCTTGCTAAATTGGAGCCATAACATCTATATCAACCTTAGGTAGGCTCGATGGCATTGTTCGTTATATAGGATTGACCTTGTTATTGATCCAATGTTGAGACCAGATATGTTCGTTATACCATTTATGACTTGTTTAGGATATTATACTCGATTTAGACCAATGTTATGAATATCATACTGGTATCGATTCCAAATTAGTTCTGATACAATACTGTACAAATATTGATCAATATTGGATATCATTTTAGGTAATTTTACATTTATAAAATAGTCCTTAAACTTTTTTAAAATTTCAAAATAGTCCTTCAGTATATTGTATTGTATAATTTATAATTTTACATCAATCCTGTATCCAAAAATCATAATAACAAAATTTTGAAATAACAACAATCTACTAATTTTTATTAATATTACATTTCTCATAATGGACATATAAATAATGATCACATTAATATGAAAAAAGATAATACAAATATAAAATTAAGAACAATACAAAGTACTTAAATGTTACAATTTCATTATATAATAAATAATATTACATCAAAACATCAAATAAAAACAATAATAAATATCTATAACTTTTTAAGTATTACAATTTACAACAATAGTTCATAAAGAGGAAATAACAAATTAGAAGAGAAACATGAAACAAAAACATTTACAGTTATATTTCTATTGTATATATGGAATTTAACATATACATCAAATATAAGTGAAATTAAAAGAAGAGGAGAAATAAAAAATAGAAAATTTATTTAATCGAATATCTGCTCAAATCGTATTGACCTCAATTTTCATTTGGTACAAAATTCTCATCATTGAGAGGAGCTTTTTCATTACCATCATTTAAATTCGTTGTACCAAATGACATGTTAATACTTTCCCATATAAGATTATTATCTAAGTCACTCTCATCTATCAAAACCAATACCTTATAAACCCAATCCACCAAAACATTATATGATCAAGGTAAATTAGATCTACAAAACTACTTGTTACATTAAGAGTCATAGTAAGCAAATAAAATTAAACTAATAAGAAGTTATAAGAAAATATTAATAACTTAATAATGATAATAATATACCTTTCTTGAAGCTTTAAGTTGTACCAAACAAAGACCAAGTCATTCAATCTTTTGTGTTCCAATTTATTCCATTTCTTGGAATGAATGAATTCAAATGTCCTCTAATTTCTTTCACACCCTGTTGCACTCACACAATGACTCATAATTCGAATTGTAAATCTTTGTAATTCTAGAACACTAGTCTTGAATTGGTGCCACTAATTAATTGTAAGACAACAAAAGTAATATTATAAACAAAATAAAATGATGATTAGTTTTCAACAAGTAACAAAGGTGAAAAAATATATACCAAGATTAAGCTTGTCTCTTTAACAAATAGCAATGGGGATCCTAAAATCACCAAAAGCATCCTTATAAACCTCCATTTATGAGTTAAGGAGATCTTGCATCATCTCATAAGTAGCAATTGTTGCAATAGTTAATAGCATTCCTTTATTAACTTCAGCTTTCTTTGAAAAATTTGGTCTAAAATAGTCATTATAATTAAAAATGTCCTAGTTGCAAACAACAAAAAGTAAAGTTGTCTTTCCTATTACTCATTAATGATTGCAAGAGAATGTGTGTACAAAGAAGACATATTTTTTAGATTGGCCATGATTGTTTCCTTTACCCTCTCCATGACATCATAAAAATAACTCATTATTGCCTTCTTATCACTGCCAACTAAATGAAGAACTCTCACTAAAGGCCCATAAACTTAAATTATAAATTGAAATTAGGACTAAAATTCATGACCTTCAAATATAATTCTAGAAACCCTAACTCTAGCATTAAACATGACATACTGTGATGTGACCCACTTATCATTTATAAACATTTGTCTCAACTCATTCTTCATTATAACAAAACATTGAAGTGATAAGAAATTAGTCAGAAACCTTTGTATAATAGGATGACATAAGTTCTTACCATTGGTGAAATCCTTCCTCACTAAATTTAGGACTATGCATGATTATAGATAAACTTAGTCACTTTCTTTGCTTTCTACACATTCTCATTAATGATAGGAAAATATCTAACATCTCCTATATTTCCAACATCAGATTAATGCAATGTACTGCACAAGGAGTCTTATAAAAAGAATTATACTTGCTTTGCAATCTTTTCCTAGCTGCTTTGTAAGCAGAATCACTACTAGTAATGAACTGAACAATGTTTACTGGCTCAACTTCATTCACAACTTTGCCAAATATTTGAAATAGAATATTAGCATTTCTAACAAGGCAAAATGCATCAATAGAATTCAAAAACATTATCTCCTTAGTAGAATAAACTAAAAATTTGATAATAGGTTCGTGTCTTTTATTTATCCAACTATCACTCATGATTGAACATCTACAAGTTGCTTAAGTCATTCTTTTTTCATCCAAATAACTCTTTATCTCATAAACAGAGTTACTCAGAATTTTACCTCTATATTCATCAATTGAAGGAGCCTTATATCATAGACTGTAAGAGACAATAACATCCACCATAGATTGGTAAGAATAAGACTAGGGGGGCATTGAATGATATACTGAATCATACCACTAGTTAGCCATTGTCATGTCCACATTCTGAGCTACTTCTTCAGATGGCAAGGAACTACAGATTGAAGATTGATCTCCATTGTTCGTGGTGAAAAAGTTAAATAAATGTCTTCTTCTTTTCCTCACATCAAGTGCAACATTCCCTTCTAGTTAGGTGGGAATACCATCACTTTTGACATCCCCACTATCATCCTGACCGCAAAAAAAAAAAAGAACTTCCACAACCAATCTCTTGTTTAGCCTTTGTCTTCTATATTTTTCATAATGATATTCTTTAAATAAAGTCTTCATTTATCATTTCATGTCATGACTCACTTTTTTGCGAGGCTTTACTTTACCTTTGATCCTAGCTAAATGCTTCTTTAATCTGGTGATTCCCCTACCTTTCAAATGCTTGTTATAATGCACACAAATGTATGGTTCTTCATTCTAGGAGCCAATCTAGCTTGAGCCTAAGTTGGATCATCAAATCTTCCTGAAGCAGTTAAATTATCAAAATTCCTTGAACTCTTCTCCATTTATCTTAAAAAATAAAGATATATGTCAAAATTCAATCAATAAATTCATATTTAATAATATAGATTTTGAAACAATATCATTATATAACTATAAAAATTGAATATTCAATCATAAGCATATCCAGATTCTAGATAGACTCTATCTTACATCTTTATTTATGATAACACATATTGTAAAAATGACTTTTCTTTATGATAATACACATCGCAAAAATGTTTTAAACACTTACATTTTCATATTATGATGAGTAATGAGTATTCTCTCATAAATTCACATATTATTTTCTACTAGTATTTAACTATCCTAAAGATAAATGATGAATGTGTATTTGCTACCCATAAAATATGATTAATATTTGTAATATTATTTCCTAATTACAATAATGAACAATATAAAAATGTAAACATTTAATTTTTAAACCTAATTACATATATTAAATGATTTAATTATATATTAATTCATATGTAAAATACCTTTTATATATAAACAATAATTAGTAAATTGTAAGTTTCATATAAATTAATTAACAAATTAAAAAATAATGAATTAATTTTGATTTCATTTTATGATTATTAAAATAACAAATAATATAACATGTTCTTGAATTATACACAATTCATAATACCTAAATGTTCGTCCATAATCCGCACACAATATTATTGAACTATAGACAATTCTCATAACTAATTTCATCTTCCAAGCCCAAATTGCCCGGTGCATATTTTATAAATCATTCATAAATCACAATATGCACATGACACAACCAAAACACAATGCTATTGTAATCTAGAGCAGAAACAAGCAACCTATGACAGAATTTTTTTTAAAAATCAAGTTAACGAGGGTTGTGGGTCAGGTCAATCAAGTCAAGTTGGTTCAACTAGATGTAGATGAATTTGGAATTTTGGATTTTACAATCTACACAGGGGAGTTGGGTATGGAGTTACTAGATGCATAAAGCCAAAGAGCACGAGCAGCGGTGACAGTGACTAGCAAACGATCTTCAATCCTAGTGAGACAGAAACGAGACCAAATCTTCTGTCCCACTTACTCACAAAAATTTGTGGTTGTGGGTGAATGACACAGAGTAAGGCTTGGGTAAGTGGGACAAAAGATTTAAATCCGGCAGAAACGGGGGCTGATTCTCTGGCCCAACAATCAAGTACCAATCCTGTCCCATTACATCTTAACCTTTTATTTATGCAGGACCCATATAAATGAAAGGTTAAATTGCAATAGGACAAGGTTGGTATTGGGTTGTTGGGACAGAGAATTTGAGGGGCAGAAACACCAAAGACAGCCCATGGTAGAGGAAGCATGAAGACAATGAAGCCAGTCCCAGTGAAGCGAGCATGCATGGGTTTAGTTTTTCAATTTGGTCATAACTTTTTAAAATTGCTATTTGGTATCCGAAAAATCTTCGTATTTTGGGTGTCGGTAGATGCCACCATTTTGGGTACTGTTCTCTAGCCAGCACAAAATGATACCCATAACGTTGACATAGGTATGTTTTAACGATAAATAGCCTTTGAGGGTGATATTAAATCGAACCTAGTCCTAGTGTAATGGTTCGTTAGAGTTTGGATGTGTTTGAGATAGTTGAGATTAGGCTTCCCTTGTTGTGGTGGCCTACAGGTGTTCACTAGTACAAGTAAATATTATTTGAATTTTCAAAGAAAATCAATACTAGAAACCCAATTGACTTGGGCTTGGGCCTATCCAAACTCCTAATGCATATTATTATTGTCGTTTTGTTGCCTTCACCTATCCATAGTATTTCCTCGGTGTCAAACTAGCTTTAGCATATTCTGCTTCTGCGAAGAAAATGGCAGCAGCGCACACTGTCACAAACCTTCTATCACTCAATTCATCCAATTCCAATCGCATATCCAAAACTCAGTTGCCATCTTCTCTTAAACCCTCCTCCTCGGAGGTTCCGTCATGGCTTCGGAGCTCCACCACTAACTTCACCAATTTCTCTCTCCATTTCTCGGCTTGCAGGCGCCACGTTTCTATCAATCAGCCCATCTCCGCCACGGTCCTCTCTATTCTCCCCAAGGCGTATTTTCCTTTACAAACTTTTCCTTTTCCTTCTCTTCTTTGTGGGTTTCTATTTGTTTTCTTTGCTAATTTCCAATTTCAGGTTTTTGCAGGCAGCCAGAAAGGTTTGGTTCAGCTGAGGAAGTTCCCAAGTGAGATTTTTACTTCTTCTTTTTGGAAGGAATTGCTAGTTTGTCTTTGTTGGGGTTTGTCGATTTTGGGTGTGAATTCAAAGTGTAGGTGGAGTTGGAGGGCGATAAAGGCGTTTGCAATGGCTCAACTGGAAGCTAGGAAGCTCAAGTATGCCAATACTGGACCCGAGGCTCTTCTTTTAGGGATATTAGTTGAAGGTACTAAGTTACTTTTCTGATTGCAAGTTTTTATATTTACTTTCCTAAAATTATGTTACTTATTTTCAAAGTTGTTATCTATATCTCACAAGCCTGCATTTAGTAACAATCGTGGTTTCTACAGGCAATTGAAAAGGTTTCATTGTTAATACATTTATTAGAAGTCTTATTCAGGCAACATAGGATAAATGATACACTAATTAAGTACAGATAATTCTAATGCAAATATGATGTTTTAAATTTTTTAAAGAATATTTGTTGTTGCTGCTTGCATGATTATGTCTAGTTCTGGTGGCAGAAGGAGAAGAGAAATTGCATGTGACTTCCTTGTGTATAGGCTCTATCTCCCCATTAATTATGGTTGTGCAAGTATTCTTCTCATTTGGATTGCAGGGACTAGTGTAGCTTCTAAGTACTCGTGGAAGAATGGAATTACCGTTTTCAAAGTTCGTGAAGAAACTATAAAGATACTTGGAAAGGCTGACATGTACTTCTTTCCTCCTGAGCGACCACCCTTAACTGATTCGGCTCAAAGGGCTCTTGACATGGCTGTTGATCATAAACTGAAATCTGGTAAATCCTGTTTCTGGTTGTAAGTTTATGGGTTTCACTGTGTGTGATAAATTTCTTTAGTGAATGTAGGAAAATTTAGATGACTGTTTATGAAGTCAATAGGATACTGATAGTGAATGCACACCAAAACTGTTTTACATGATGCGATTGTTGGATTGTTTTAATAATTATTAAACCATTCCAATGAGTAATTCAGGGTTGCTAAGCTCAACTATTTTTGGGGTTAGTCAGTTCATGGGTCCCCTGAATTCTTTACTCTGTTTTGCAGGTGGATACCTTGTTGCTTGATAATAAGTCAAGAAAAGCCAAGCTATTCTTGACCATTACAAGTGTCCATATATAATTCTGATGCACTTTTGTGATGCATATTGTTTGCCATCAAATGTTCTGCATACATTCAACATTGATATCTAATGTGAGAGCTAGTTTTGAGGCTCTTGTTTGATTTCTTGAGAGATGACTTGCTGAAAATGGATTCCTAGTGTTCAACATTTTCCTTTTTGATACATATGTTATAATGGATAAAATTCATTGTGCAGCAAAAATGGTCTATATCAACTATTCATTAAGAACTAGAAGTTAAAGAGTATTACTATGTATGGTGATATGTGCGCCGTTTGATTATACTAAGGCTAATGTTAGTTTCATTCTTGGAGTATTATGGAGTTGATTGGAGCCATCCTCACGAGGGGATGAATTAAGTAAAAACTCTTCATTGTGATCGTCTGGTGTTATTGAGCCACATAATTTGATGCTCACATTTGATTTTTCTGTGGGTGAGTGCTATATACGCATGAGGTCACTATTTTTGAGTGCCCTCCGATCATGTGTAATAATATTCTTTTCTACCGTCTAAGCTGTTTTGAATGGATCAATTGGGCTGTTAATCATAAACTCAAATCTGGAAAATCCTGTTTCTGATTGTTGTTTCTCGGATTTCATTGTGTAAGCTAAATTTCTTTAGTGAGCGTAGTAAAGTGTATATAAAGTGTTTAGGAAGTTGACAGGATACTGACAGTGAATACACACCAAAAATGTTTAATATGATGCATTTGTTGGTCTGTTTAAATAATTCTTAAACCATTCCAATGAGTAACTCAAGTTTGCTAAGCTCCGACTGTTTTTGGGGTTAGTCAGTTCATGGGTCCCCTGAATTCTTTACTCTGTTTTGCAGTTGGATACCTTGTTGCTTGATAATAAGTTGAGAAAAGCCAAGCTATTCTTGACCATTACAAGTGTCCATATATAATTCCGATGCTCTTTTGTGACGCATGTTGTTTGCCATCAAATATTCTGTATACTTTCAACATTGATATCTAATGTGAGAGCTAGTTCTGAGGCACATGTTTGATTTCATGAGAGATGACTTGCTGAAAATGGATTCCTAGTGTTCAATATTTTCCTTTTTGATTCATATGTTATAATGGCTAAAATTCATTGTGCAGCAAAAATGGTCTATATCAACTATTCATTAAGAACTAGAAGTTAAATAGTATTACTATTTATGGTGATATGTGTGCCGTTTGATTATACTAAGGCTAATGTTAGTTTCATTCTTGGAGTATTATGGAGTTGATTGGAACCACCTCACGATGGATGAATTAAGTAAAAATTCTTCATTGCGATCATCTGGTGTTATTGAGCCACATATTTTGATGCTCACATTTGATTTTTCTGTGGGTGAGTGCTATATACATTGGAGGTAACTATTTTTGAATGCCCTCCAATCATGTGTAATATGCTTCTTTCCTACCATCTAAGCTGTTCTGAATGAATCAATTGGGCTGTTAACCATAAACTCAAATCTAGTAAATCCTGTTTCTGATTGTACGTTGTTTCTCGGGTTTCATTGTGTAAGCTAAATTTCTTTAGTGAATGTAGCAAAGTGTATATAATGTTTTTAGAAAGTTGACAGGATACTGATAGTGAATACAGACCAAAACTTTTTAAAATGAAGCCTCTGTTTGATTATTTAAATAATTCTTGATCATTGCTCCCTAGTAAGCCAAGGTTGCTAAGTTTGCTCATTTTATTTGGGAATCTCATGGGTCTCCTGAATTATGTGTGATATGTTTTAACTGGATTCCTTGTAGGTCAATAATATGGTAAAGAATGTCCAAGTGGAATTGTGGTCATTTTTATGCGTTTTACAAGTGTTGTGACTCATTTTGTCACCCATTAAATGTTCTGTATACATTCAATGCTGATATACATTGACACAGCTAGTTTTCAGGCATATTGAGTATATGAGAGGTAGCTTGTTGAAGATGTATTCCTAGCTGTTTAATATTCTTTTTGATTCATATGTTTTCATGGCTGGAAGTTATTGTGCAGCGAAATATGATCTATGTTAACTATTCAATAACAAATAGAAGGCAAAGAAGATTATTATTATGATGATATGTGCTCCATTTGATTATTCTAAGGCTAAGCTTAGTTCATTATTGGAGTATTATGGACCATGGAGTTTATTGGAGCCGTCCTCACAAGGCCTGAATTAAGTAGACATTTCACGATTTGTTGGTGTTAATCAGCCACATGTTTGGATGCCTGCAATTGATTTTTCCTTGAGTGAGTGCTATATACGGTAGAGGTAACTGTTTTCTTAATATCATTTGTACACATGCTTCTTTCCTGCCATCTAGGAGCTGTTTTTTCTTTCAACACTTCTATGTTAAATTAGGGCGTTTGAGTTCAATCTGTTCAGTTGTTTGTATAAGATGGCATAAAGCCATAACCGCGCACAAGCCATATTTTCTAGATAAAGCTTTGGTGTTTGATCTGAAGAAATGTTACTTTTAGAGCGAGGAATTTGCACTTTTGTAGACCTGCATCATTTTTTACTGTTTTGATCTTGTCCTGGGCTAAGTTATCAGCTGTTGTATAAAAACGAGTCTGTGATTGGGTCAGTGGTGCATTCATTTTTTTTCCTCGTCCTGGGAGCAAAGTGGGAATTTGCTGTTATCCTTTCCTATAACTTAAATGTCTTTATATATCTTTGTTTTACAGGTGATGATGGGGAAGTTACAACAAGTGATCTACTTTTGGGCATTTGGTCAGATGTGGAATCCCCAGGTCACAAGATTTTGGCTAATCTTGGCTTCGATGGTGACAAAGCTAAGGAGTTGGAATCTTTGAGTGCTGGACCTAAATTTTTGGAAGGATGATCTATAATCCTATCTTGATAGTAACCAATGATGTGATTCATAGAATCAGAGATATGCAACCTGATCTCAGGATTGGATTAAAACTTCATGTCGTAACATTAATGTTGTGTTTTCAGGAATTATGCAAAAGTTAGCTTTTGATTCCTCAGTTTAATTTTGGGTTATTCTGCATGATACGTACTTGATTGAAATTCAGAAAATGGCAAACAATATGCTAAAAGCATCTACTGCAACTCATTTTTCGATTGGCCTTTGATAACAGGTAGTAGTAATCTGGTTGATTTCATCAGCCTCTACTTGGTATCCTTTGGAACTCGAAACTGAGGCATTTCTACACAAAGGGAAGCTCGTTAGTCTTTAGCCTGGTATTTGCTTCAGTAGGCAAAATCAAGCCATCCATTTGGAAGCTGATTACAATAGTAGTTGGTTGAATTTACATTGAAGGGAAAGATATGGCTTGAAAAACATGGATCCTTAATGTGAATGTTACTTTGGGAGTTTGAGCATGTAGTATTTTTATGGTAATTAAATTAGGTTTCCGAGTAAATGTGTACGTATATAATTTGTCATACATTTGAATTATCAACCGATTCAGTGGTTCTTTGATTCCCATCTTTCTTGGCAGCCTCCTCCCCTGCGGCATTACCGTTACACTTGGAGGCAAGTTTTTGTGCGTTATGGGCTTCCACTTCCCAATCAATTCTCGCAATGAAAAATACTAACAACATCAAGCACATAGAAGTTCCGAACAAGAAGCCTATCAACAACCCACCAAGTCCTAGCGCAGTCCTGAAGGCTAAAACCACGGCCAATGGCAAGGCCAGAAGGTAGAACCCACCTACGTTGGCGTACGTTCCCAACCATGGCCTAGCTGTTCCCCGGACAATACCTCCGCAGACTGCTAATGGAAAGTTTACTACTTCCAGCAAACCCATCAATAACATCATCTTCTTTACACCCCTTATGATACCTTTGTCATGTGTAAACAGAGACCCCCAACTACCTCTGGACCCTACCATCACCAAGCTACCGATACAGCCTGAAAGCACGCTCAAAGCCAGAGTCGCATAGGCCGATCGCTTAGCAAGATTCGCTCTATTTGCGCCAAGCTCATTTGATACACGAGTTGAAGCACAAGTTGCCAGTGATAACATCACAGAGAAGAGCAAGTAGTCGAAGTTGAGGACAATTGCTAATACTCCAACTGCTTCTTTAGCATTTGGTAGACGACCTGTAAGCAGAACCAAGATTTCCCAACACCACCATTCCAGGCATGTCGTAAGGCAACATGGTCCACAAAGCTTCAGCAATCTCAGCCAGTCACCAACCCCTTGATCTGACCACCCTCCCTCTTTCCAATGCCCTCCCTTCCTATTCTCTACTATCAGAACGTACAGGGCAATTAAAATCACCACTACAAGATCAGTAATCCATGTTGCCATGGACACACCCTTGAGACCCTCGACTCTAGCTAATAACATGTTGATTGGTACGTGAAAGGTCATGGCCAAAGCTGAACTGAACATTATAGGAAGTGTAGCACCTTGTGAGCTCAAGTAAGCTTTCAGAGGGGAGAGCAAAGAAGTTATTACCAAGTCGGGGAGGAGATAGAAAAGGTAATTCTTCGCAACAAGTGAGATGTCTTCTTGCTGGCCAAAATGGATTAGAATTTTGTCAACTTTAAGCCACAGGAAAGATATAGGCAAGGTTACTAGCAGTAGCAAGAAGATCGCCATGAGGAGTGTTTTGTGGAGGAGCCTAAAGTTTTTAGCTCCATAAGCTTGACCACAGATGGGCTCCATAGCACCGCACAGTCCATTCAAAACGGAGAAGCCGGTGACATTAGCGAAAGTGAAACCAAGAGCGCCACCAGCTAACGGGAGCTTCCCAAGCCTGCCAAGAAATATAGTTGTAATAACTATCTTGGCGAACCATGTCAAATTCATAGCTAGTAAGGGAAGGGAAATCCTTCTTTGAGTCTTTAGCTCCATGAACAGCTGTTCTACGACGTATAAAGGCCATTTGTCTGTGGCAAACGGAGGTCTTGAAGAAGGTTCATAGTTTCCGTTATCCGGGTTCTTCTCCGAATTTGATGTCACAGACATTGTAGTAGGGTAGAATTCAATCGCGTACTTTGATGTTGGTGGAAGATGTAACTTAAACAAGATTGAGTTGATGGGTTTCGTGAGGGGTTGAGCAAATTCTGGCTTTTGTAACAACAAAAAAAGGCGGGGGGAAAGAGATGGTTGCTGTTAGAAATTGTCTAACTCACCTCTAAAAGTTAGTTCAAGAGGGAGAGGTTTGCATACTATTATAAACTCTTGAATGCTTTTGTAATTGTCCGATGTGGGATTCCTGACACACCTCCCTCAGTTCAGAGTAAGACTGGACATCTGATGGACATGTTAGGCAAAGGGACATAACTGGGCACCGCCCTCAACTATCAAGACAAATTGATTCTGATACCATGTTAGAAAGTGCTTAACTCACCCCCAAAAGCTAGCTCAAGAAGGGGAGGTTTGCACACTATTATAAACTCTTGAATGTCTTTGTAATTGTCTGATGTAGCCGTATTGAATTTTTTAATATAAGTAAAGTGTAGAGTCCATTAACAATAATTAAACTTGGGTCAATCATTGTCCAAATAACTAAAACTACAGTTGATCCTTACCATTTATAAACCCTTTAATATTTTAATGTCTAGATAACACGAAAGACTCTAATAGTTGCGGCGGTGGATCTTATAGTGCGTGATGAGAGTGCAAAGGGCTGAATCATCATTCCAGATTTCCATTAAATTCTTGTGTCAGAAACTAAAATCATCTTGTGAAAAGCTAAAAGATTTCCTTTCGTGCTTATTGTTGCCCAATGATTCTCCTCTTTCAAAATCGACAGGACAATCACTTTCTATTATTACTGTTGCAGATTCTAGAGGGAAATTCTCCCAAAAAATTTGTTTGCTTTTGTAACCTAAACCTAGTTATCGACAATTTACTTTGGTTTATTCTGAATTTATTAAACTAATTATGCAACATAACATAACATAACAAATGACATTCTCACCTAAAACTGTTATTATCCTGTAACTAAATATAAAATATTTATCTTCATATATTGTTTATAGTGTTATATAAAGACATTAGTTGAAGTGTGACCAAGTGTAATATATATATATATATATATAATATGTGTGAATAGATATATTTGTATGAGAATGTTATCTTTTAAAATTTTAAGTTCTCATAAAATTTTAGTTAAAAATATATATAATAAGTTTTAAATTATAAATAATATGTTTAGAGGATGAACTGGTGTATCTTTATTTTTGTATCAAAATACTTGCAATCGTTTGCTGCAAAAATAGAGAAAATATTTATTTCTTTAATTTATTTTAAATTTGTGCAAAGCAAACTAAGGTTTAAATATAGTTATGTAATCAAAATTTAGATAATAATTACTAATAATAATATAAATTCTCTAGGTGTTTGTGATATATTAATTACCTAAAATTTGTAAGAGCTTTAAAATTTTAATTGTTAGTTCCAGAAAAATTAATGAGTTTTAATAATAGAATGATATTCTCTTTAGACTTAGAATGAAGTTTTTTTTTTACATTACTTAGAATGAAGTTTTATATTTTCATTTTTACTTTTCTTTTAATTTCACTTATATTTGATATATATATTAAATTCTATATATTCAATATAAAAAATTATAAATATTTTTGTTTCAAGTTTCAATTCTAGTTGGTTGTTTTCTCGGTACAAACTCTAGCTATAAATTATGGTACTTAAAGAATTATGGATATTTATTATTCTTCTTATTTGAGGTTTTGATGTAATAATATTTATTATATGATGAAATTGTAATATTTTAAGTAATTTATATTGTCCTTTATTTATATTTGTATGATCTTTTTTTAATTAATTATAACTATCATTTATATGTCAAATATATGAAAGGTAATATTAATATAAATTAATAGATTGTTATTATTTCAAATTTTATTATTATGATTTTTAGAGACAAGATTGATGTAAAATTATAAATTATATAGTACATACAATATATCGAGGACTTTGCAATTTTTAAAAAATCAGGGATTATTTTATAAATTTAAAAAATCATTTGAAATTGTACCAGATATTGTCTGATACCAATACAGTATCGTGTATCGGTACAATATTTATAACATTGATTTTACACACCAAAAAGCGTAGTATGGTGATTGGCTAATACCTTTTTACGCTAAAATTTGAGTTTACAATCAATAAAGGAAAAGGAATGATGAGCTAGTTCATCTTTTTAGAGTTAATGGATAAATAAATAACAATCATTAAATTTAAATAGATTTAGATATTCACATTAATGAAAATTAAAGTTCACTAAAAATAAAGTGTGTTTATTATTATACCATCTCATGATTATAAGATATTTTTATTTTTAAAATAGATAACAAACGTATAAAAAGTTTACACTAAATTTTCGGATTAAACTATACGAAAAAGGAATTATAAGATAATAATCTTTAAACTTCTTTGGAGTTAATGCTGGAACTCACAAATAAACATTGAAGTGACAGTAAGATACCATAGAACAAATTTGCAATTGTAAGAGAAACAGGGTAAATCAACGGGAATCAGAAACTGTGTATGATTTGAGGTTGGCTACCCAGCAAGAGAAATGAAGGGAGAGAATTGGAAGTTGGAACATGGAAAACCTTGTCCCAAAAAGGTGGAATCAGCCACCCCAGCTACACCGGAACATGGAAAACCTAAAAACATGTTGTGGGTTGCTTCTGCTTCATTGGAATATGGGAAAGTTATACTTGGATTGAAAAACTGGTTATTGTTTATCTGCAAGTAAAACCACATTAACAACGGTAAGGAGCCAACGCACATTTTTACTGCGTACGAGTCGAAGTTTGTTTAGTTGGACGATAATTAATGGAATGAAATGAAATGTGATGGAATAGAATAAAACGGAACGATTTATAATAAAATGAAATGTAATACAATAAAAAGTTATTTGGGAGGAATGGAAAAGTTTATGATATAATGCAGTAAAATGTTGTTTAAAAGATGAATGGAATGTAATGTAATGTATAATAAATGATTATTATATTCTTTATATTAAAATAGTTGTTACAGGAGGTTTATTATTTTATTATTAATTATATACAATTTATTATTAATTATATAAAAATATTATTATTAATTACTTAATATATTTTATCTTATTTTATTTTATGTGATTTATATTTTAAAAATTTTATTTATATTT
>JANITX010000212.1:58911037-58922424 GCA_027564395.1 Erythroxylum ulei | reverse complement strand
CTTAGAAGACTAGAACTATTAAATGAGAAATTTTGGTGATTAGTCATGAGTAAAGAAAAAAAGATGATAATTCTTGAATTAGAAATGATAAACAAGATTAAAGTAGTAAATGAGAAGTATGGGAAAAATCAAGGTGAAAGTTAGAAGTAAAATGAAAGCAAAAGAGAAGTTGAATATGTGTAGGAAGTTGATGAAAGTTATGGTCCTTATAAGGGGAGATGCTCAGGAGCATAGATGTATCATTTGTAAAGATGTATCGTTTGTAAAGATGTATCGTCTATAATGACGTCACATTGTCTGTGATGACGTCATATCGTATAGAGATGTATCGTCTGTGATGATGACATATCGTATGTGATGACGTCATATCGTCTTAAGAGTTGTATCGTTATAAGTTAACTTTGCTTCGTCTTAATTTGACTTTGTTTCGCCTGCTCTTTGCTTTGTCTGCTTTTGCTTCGTCTGCTTTTTGCTTCGTCTGCTCTTTGCTTCGTCTGCTCTTTGTTTCATCTTCTCTTTGTTTCGTCTACTCTTTGCTTTGTTTTCCCCTTTGCTTCGTCTGATCTTTGTTTCGTCTGCTCTTTGATTCGTCTACTCTTTGCTTTGTCTGCTTTTGCTTCGTATGCTCTTTACTTTGTCTACTCTTTGCTTCATCTGCTTTTGCTTCGTCTACTCTTTGTATTGTCCACTTTTTGCTTCGTCTGCTCTTTTGCTTCATCTGCTCTTTATTTCGTCTGCTCTTTGCTTCGTCTGCTCTTGCTTCGTCTACTCTTTGTTTCATGTGCTCTTTCCTTCGTCTGCCTTTTTGCTTTGTATGCTCTTTGCTTCATCTGCTTTTTGCTTCGCTTGCTCTTTTCTTCGTCTGCTTTTTGATTCGTCTGCTTTTCTCTTTGTCTGCTTTGTGATTCGACTGTTTTTCTCAATTCGTCTTAGGTTGACTTTTTGCCTCGTCTTATGTTGACTAGAACATCTTCTGGTCCAAGTTTGACACTTTAGACGATAGAATTTGTCTTCAAGGTCTTCTTGAAACTTTTATATTTGATCAAAGTCCTCTTTGAAACCGTCCTAAGATGATTTTTATCTGACATCTATAGATAGAGTTATGCCATTTATCCCAAGATAGGTTCTGTATGATTAAGGACGAAAACCATGTTTGATTCTTTCGGCTATAGCTTTGACATCCGCCCTCCAAATGAGGTGAATCTTGTACCAATAAATTCCGATTACATTTTTCTACCTCTCCATGAAAGTTATAGCTTTTGATGCTGTTTTAAAAAAAGGATTGATTGAATCAAGGTAAGGGTATCGGTAGGAAGAGTTTGAATGGGAGAAATTTAAGTATAGTGTACTGTTTCAATATAAGAACAGTCCGAAAATGTTTGGGGCAATACTTTTAGAGTTCTGAACCAAATGGATTTTGGTGTCATTAGAAACTTATGATATGGAGAACATTTTTCTAGAAGAAAGAGTTATGTCAGAATGTTCAAGGGTATTATTGGCAAGACACTTAAACATAAAAAGACATAAGGTATAAATGGAAGGGCAAATGGGACATTTCTCACTCATTAAGGGCATAATTGGAAGAAGTGTTGTCTTGATTATAAATGAAGAAGAAAAACATGAATGGAGGGATAAAAAGAAGAGAATAACGAAAATGAGAAAGAAAGAGGAAGAGAGTTTGGTGGTTTGAGAGAAAAGAAGAGAGTTGAGCTAGAGTTTAATTATTCTTAGTCTTCAAGAAAGATTTTGGAGCTGTTCAAAAAGAGAAAAAGGTAGAGGAAGAAAAGAGATTCCCTTTGAGCAAAAGATCTCTTCATTTGGTAAAGAATGAAGGGAACCAAGAGAATCCTACCCAAGGGCAAAAGGGAAAGATAACCTTGACTTGGATTTTTGTGTAAACGGGCATTTTGCCTATGTATGTGTATATGCCTGAATTGCTAAATTGTAAATTGCTATGATGTGTTTTATGTCATGCCTTGAAAGATGTATGACATTTTGATATAATTGAATTGTGACTTTGATCATATTATACCTTGAAATATTTCACGGCATTTTGTATAAATGAATAGTGTGAAAGTATGATGAAATGATTTGAGCATTTGATAAAATGATTTTGATCATGATTAAGTGCTTCTGTTTGGGCGAGAGTGGAGCCATTCTATTCGTCACGTGCATGTTGACAAGAGCCTTCCCTCGGCTGCCCGCTTGTGGCATATGAGCTCCGAAAACGGACTCATTTTGTTCATGGTGTAAACTTCAGTTTCTCTATTTTGTTTCCATGAAACCCTCGAGCCATTTATTTGTGCATTGCATATTCGATTTGTCAAGTATGATGCATAATTGAGTGTCATGTTTTGATGGATGAATCTTCATAAGATGTTCTATGTGATGACATTTTGAATTATGAATTTTGAGCTAAAATTGCTAGATTAAATGGGATATATGTATATACTTAGTTATGCTTCCGCGACTGTTTTTCACATATATATTACGATTACATATATGTGTTTTCTGCATGTGTTTTATACGTTAATATTGTGTATGAAATGCATGGTTGTACCAATCGTTTAATTCTCTCAATGGAGATGTGTCCTAATCTACGGTGCCATGCGAGGTGGACAGGACCAAAACCGATGTTGGTTTTAAACCCACTGCATACCTGTCTCTGGCCATCACTATATATATATATATATATATGTATGTGTGCCTGAATTGTACGGCTCGTTGCCAATAGCTATAAATATATAAGCCACTGAGCTTCGCAGCTCACCTCATTACCTTCCACTCCACAGGTGAAGAAAAAACAGAACAACATTGATCCTTGCACAGTTTGGCAAACACTAAGAATAGAGACTTTTGTAATTAAGTTAGCTCAGAAACTTTTTGTATTTAGAATCATATTAAGCAAAAGCATTCAATTGTATTGCGTATTTTTGCATTTTATATTAAGCCAATGATGTGGCTTTTGATATGTAAATAAAGTTTTTTTTCAAACTCTTTTGCTTCAGTAATGGAATGATAGATTTAAGTAGTTTCGGTTGTGTATGATTATAATTGACTTCTTTGTTAAAATGGTTAAGTTTGTTTTGATGTTCGACTGTTGGGGGCACGTTACCCTTGTGGGATAATACCTAATAAGGGTTCATGAAAATAACCCTATAAGATAATATGCTTACGTCTTTTGGCTCCGAATATTGGGCTCCAGAAGCGAGGTCCAGCATATGCTACTTAAGAATTAAAAAGTATGTTAGATAAATAAAAGAATGACCCTCTCATATGAGCAAGTTTTATAATGATTGGAAATAAGGCAAGTTTTAGGTTTACTATCAAAGTGATAATTAAGAGAAAAAGTAAGAAACTTAAACCACAAATGTTGAATTAGATGATAAGTCAAAAAAATTGGTTTTGAGTGATCATATGGCCATCATATTTGTCTTAAGTTGCCAAATGATAGTTTAAAAAGATGAATTAAGAGTAGACTTGTGAACTCAAGTTAAACATTAAGTATGTTTGAACCAACAATTGTATAGTATTGCATTCATAAAAGACGTACACTTCATATTAATAGGAGTTATATTATAGCACATGATTCTTACCATGTGTGTAAAAATGACTAAGAAAAGGGATTAACGTAAGTCATAAGATCTTAACTTACATTGTGTGAGACCCTAAAGGTAAATAAGTCTTATAATGTACCCTTATGGCTCTTGTTTAATTTTTAAGAATTAAATTTAAAGTTTGCTAGTTTAAAATGTTAACAGAAGATCATGCACGATATGATCTTATGGAACATTCTAGGAAAGGAAATTAAGTTTAATTCAAAAGCATTTAGAACAAAAGTAGGTTATTTTGATTGATAAGTTGCATATAAAAAAAAAGTAAGAATTCAAGAAGTGACCACCAACTTTTAATAAGAGAATTGAATATATTTATGATACAGTGAAATAAATGACATTAAACGAGATTAAAATGCAAAATAATACCAAGGGTATAATATACTAAAATCTACTCAAGGATTGATTCATTAATTGAGATGTCATATGTTTCTAACAGATATATGACAATAAGCTCTCACTGTATGGTAGTCGCGGGAGTTATTGGATAAATATGAGAACTACAGAATTTCAATAGACTAAACTCATCATATGTGAGTGGTTAATGATAATCATAATATACAACCATAGATAGATTATTATTATCACGTTATTAGTTATTTATGTTCCAATTGCTAAAGGGCAATTATAGTTTTGAATTAAACTGTATAAGATTTTAGTTTAATTCAAAATGAACACAAGTTATCAAAATAAAATAACATTCAAATTGGATAAAGGAAGAATAAAGAGAAAATTTCTCTCTAGACAAAAAGTCTTTAACATGTGAAAGTAGATTAACATGCATAAGTGATGCTAATAGTGGTGCATTTCCATTCCTAAAATTTATGTTTAAATTTTCTTACAGAAATGCCTTTGTTTCTGTGCAAGTTTTTTTCCCTTCATGTTTACATCCCATATTTATTTTGCTAAGAGAATTCCTTTTGTTATACCTTTTACATCCCGACTGCAAAATCCACATCGGTGAAGTTCGTAGGTTAAGTGTTAAATAAAACTATGCTTGTCCTCTAGCTACCAATCAATTGCCATAGGTTAGTTAATTTATTATTGTCATCAATGTTGTCAATAACTTCACTAGATCTCTCATTATAATTATAATCATTTATTCAACTGACCAAACCCGCAACAAAACTGAAAGTAACTATGTTTTATAGGTATCACTAATTGCCAAGATGTGCTTGGTAGTGCAAAAACATACTCTAATCATAGCGCTGATTTATTTGAGACCATGAAATAAATCAGTCCAACATATTTGATATTTAGTTCCTTGCGAAATAGGATAGGACGACGTTAGACACTTATAATAATCTTGGATGCAGATCTGACTTATTTATAAGGACTTGTTAGTTTATAAACATCTACTCCAAAAAGACTGGAAGAATACATTATTTGTGTCTAAATAATAGCTTGGTTAGTTCCGCGGTATGTGACACTCGCATATTATTCTTGCTTCAAGCACAAAATACAGAGAAATCTAAACTGGTCTCTCTATATATGTAGCATTATCCTGTAATCTTATATCTCATACTATATAAAACAGATCCGCTTTCTGAATCCTTGTTTTTCTAGTGATGTCTCTGTACTGACAACTATAATCAATTAGCTTCTTCAGTATTTCATAGATTTGGTTTTGTTTATAAGTTTATCAAACTCATAACGAATCCACTTCAGGCTAGAATCAAGAATAAGTAAAGTGTACAAAATGAAATAAAATAAATGTGATTGGTCGCTTCAATGTCAAAATATATAAGCTGTTGTCTCTCTCTCTAATTACTCTCATAATCAGTTGCTATTTCGATGATTAACAATTTCTCATTATGAAATTGCTACAGATAATTTAATATTATTCCAACAGCAATTTTGACCTATAATATATAATATTATCTATGTTCAATTTAATTCTTTATTTCTAATATGAAGAATTTTATCGCTATTACGAAAAGCGAAATAACAGTAGGAAGAGAATTAGAAAACAGTGAGACGTAGATGCTGGTAATTATCTGCCTTTATTTCCAACACTGATACATATTTATAGCCAATCTCGATAACAGTAACAGACCACTAACTCCTAATGCCATGAATTACTCAACAACTCCCACTAACTATTTAACTAACTAATTGACCAAGTCTTAAGCGGAAATAAGTGGAAACAACAGGAAATGGAAACAACAGGAAAGCAGTAGTAACCCAGCTCCCACGTAAACAGTAATAAACCAGCAACAACCCAGAAAAGCAACAACGAATAGTAGTCCACGTTTGCATGCGCCATGTACGGCATACGTAACAATTTCACCCAATAATAACTATATTTTTACATTAGAAAATATATACTTAGATGAATAGGTTAAATTACTAATCTCATATAGTTTACTGTGTTCTTACACACTAATTATTTTCGGTGAAAATTTTGACAATAAGGTAGGGTATTCAACTCCTTCCACAGAAGCATACAAACGTATAAAAGAAGTTTATGTTGAGGACAATTTTTAAGGAGATCCACAAAAAAGCTATAGGACATGTATATGTTGAATTATAGAATGCAGCGATCTTCTTTTAGAATCTAGACTTTGTACGTGTTGTTAGTTAAAAAAAATATTTCTATCACCCTAGCTATAGTTATGGTTTTTTATTGAGAAGTTGAAGAATTGATTATAGAGCAAGAATTAAATTTTGAGTCCACGAAATGTAGTTGGGAGACGGATGACATTAATAGAGAGATTAGGTTTAAACTATTTCAAGGAGAAATAAAACTTGAACCTTTCTAAAAAACGAAAATAAACTTCTTAGCTTTTGGGCGATTGGCAAAACAATTTCATCTTAGCAACTATATGCCATTACGTTGGAGCGATCCGAATTCTCAATCCTTCTAAGATCAACTTCTGGGAACTTACTATTGAACTAATGCATCGTTCTAACCTGGAACTCCATCGATATAAGTTGCTCTTTCATAGCATATATCCTGTGCTACAAAATCAGAATAATGAGACTAAGAATAAGATACCTTAGAGCACATAAAGATGAAAAGAAAACTAATTAATGAAATAAAGATGTTGCAATTTAGTTATTTAATATCTTTCCCTTTTTTCTGATATTCACTTACTTATGGAGTATATATGATATATAATAATTATTAACTATCAATTAAACTTCAGTGGTCTTAATATTTCTATCAATATATGGAAACGGTTTGTCCAAAATTGTCTCTTCTCGAATATTCTACAACTAAAACATGTAGGGCTAGACTAGAATTATAGACAAATAAAATTTTAAAAAATTGTCAAATGTGAACCATCGGTCATGTGAACGATTCATTTGTCGTTTGTTAAAGTGTTCCCTAGAGTTAAAGCCTGTGATAGTTTCTTAACTTTATCATCATTTTCCGCTAATCCCTTCTTTCTCAAGGTAAGAGTCTACCTTTCTTGGAAACCCCATGTCAGTAAAATTAACTGCATTATCTGTGAAAGGGCTTGTTTGGATATAGTAGACCATAAATTATTAACTCCCAACTCGTCCCCACACTCACAACCTTCTCTTTTTTAGGTTTTATCCTGAAAAGGAGTCAGGCCGAGAGCACAGGAATGAATTAATAAGAAAATATTATCATATTAATGCCCTAAATACATATATTTGCGTATCTATTTACCCAAGAATAAGTACCCATTTGTTACATGTCCTCTCCCCATTACTAAGGTCACCAAATTAAGTTGAGGATTCAATAATTGCTGATGAGTTGATGAATCTACTCGGTGAACACACAATTAAGAAGAACCATTTTCCTAAGAGTCTGCGAACTCGTCGTTGTTGTTGTTGGAACCACTTTAATTGATGCATGAAACAGAGGCCCTTTGGTCGTATACGAAGGAGAAAAGAACATGCCTTTTCTTATAAGCTTAAATAGGCTCGCTCTTGGGAAGTTCAACTAGCCATCATGTTTATGGGTTCAAAAGCTGCACCATGCATGGAATTCTAATCCTTGGTGGCAATTTTTTAGGCTCATGATTTCAAACCAAGTTATAAATCTCAAAGGATGGTTTTTCTCTCAAACAAACCGAACTCACGAAATCGTTCTTAGGTTATGTTTATGAGTTCGGTCGATTATCAATCTCAATTCTGCGGTTAATATTTATATAAATTTCAGATTTTAATTTCACCTCATTTTAAAATTTCAGACATATTTATTTAAGAATTTTAATTATTAGTTTAAAATTCAAGATTTCGGTTCTACTCAACTACTATAAACATATTATAATTAGCTATGAATTAACTGAAATTGAAAATGTGTTTCAATTCTATTTCTAATTAGAATCAAAGGAGAACTTTAGTTTCTTTATATAAATATACACCTTACCTTACCTTTGCTTTTTCTTACATAGAAATTCTGGAACGTGTTCTTATACATTGACTTTCATGGCTAGTTATTTAGATTAGCATCAATTAAATCCAGCCAATAATGACACCAATCTATAGCTCAAAATTCCTTAAATAATACAACAAAACATTCCAAACGTTGCTTCAGAAGACGAAATACTTAATAATGTTACAGCCAGAAAACTTCTACTCCACATGGTGGGAAATCCCTCAAGTTTCGTATATACTCTTAATAACATTCCGAATGGGTGATACTTAGACAAGAAGAGTAGCTGCCCTTTAGTTGGTAATCTGTTTCCTCATTTCTCTTATCAATTCCTTGATCATTTTATTTCAAACCACTTAACCAAGGGCATATTTGATGGCATATATACATAATTACGTAGTTAGACAACAGGTGGTGACTCAAGAGGGTAATGGTTGGTTTTAGATTTAGTTACCGTTTGTTTGTTTCCCAACATGCATATATATATATATATATAAGACCGGCTGGACCTAGCGAGAAGGACAAAAGCAGTGGCGTTGTGGTCTATACAGGATTCGTTGACATTCAATTTCAGGGTCCTTTTGATTCACCTTTTCTGCGCACAAACCATGTAAAGTCAGAGAGTGGGAAATTAAACAGTTCTTCTGAACAATCTTCATTAATGAACTCATGAAAAGGTTCCCCATTACAAGATGAAAGGTGAAAGTCATGAATCCCCGTTGTACCCTATGTACTATGGATTTTTTTAAAAAGCAAATAGATAAGTCCTTTATTATATATCATTGTCCTTAAATTTGTGTTAATGTCAACACCTATGCGATGACGTTGATTATATTATTATCCATGCCCGTTATCGGTCCAAGATTATGTGATCTGACAAGATATGAGTCAGGAACCAAGCTAATCGAGGAAATATAGAAATTTTAAGGACGAGGAAAAGCAAACGGGAGACATGGAATCCTATACGTATGGCTTGTGCTATACGATAATCAATAAAAGGTAGGTTTCCCACTGAAAACTTTTGAGATCGATGTATATGGATAAAACGGCAGCGGATTTTAAAGAGTTCGGGAGTCAGTGATGCATTCAAAATTTTGCCTGCATTTCCTGTACCGATTATTTTACTCATTAGCATGGGTATGCCTTGGGGCTTTTAAATATGCTTGCAAAATATTGTTATCCCAAAGAAACAGCTTTGATGCTCCACCTTTTTGAATTGGACAGAAATATTAATAGATTAATCTGACAAAGTTATCACAATACTAAAAATGTGTACCGGAAAAATAAGTAAAGTTTTGACATTCGAGTTTTCTCTAATGTAACAAAAGGTCACCTCGGAAACACATAATAAAACCGTTCCGCTTTGCAATATAGTTTAATGACCTAATAATTTTAAAGTACTTGAAGTCCTTTCCTTATAATCATAGTGATTGTGTGGAAAGATTACAATATGATTTGATATGTCATGTGTTTTGGAGGCCATCTTTCTATCGTGGATAATAGCTTGAACAAATCTGTGAACACAGCATCTGACTAGAAGATATAAACTAATCTTCGAACATGTTACGAAAAGATAGCAAGTAGTTAACTCGAAACTGTATCAAACTCTAATAACACTCATAAGTTATAACCGCCAGATTAATGGGAATAAAATGATTGTTAGAAGGACTTAATTATTCTCTTTCAGAATTTCAGGTTATAATTTCTAAAAATATTGGTGACGTGAGATTTAGTAAAAGATGAAGTTATTCTTAATGGACAATCCAATGTCACTACCATATACACATATATATAGACGACCGAAGATAGCTAGGTAAGTGATTCAATGGAGATGATACGACCTCATACATAACCTACGACATATGTTGTCTTGACAGTGCATTGAAGTTGACTAGCTCATCATGTTAATTAGGAACTGACGTAAATTGCTTTCATCTCCAAAAATAATCCCATGAACTAAGAGTCGAGTTTGAAAAAAAAACAATAGTAGCCAGGAACGGAACAATATTGAAGATGTTGTCTCTCCGATAATAAAGAAATGTAAAACCTAGTTGTAAATATATGACAACACCAACTTGAGAAAAAATTATGACACATACATGAGAGTTGTTAAGCCATCGTGAATCGTGATTGCCACAGCTTGAAGAAGATATGATCGAGAAGAGAAGGAACTAGCTAATCTCCGACCCTGATGGTGAGAAAGACAAAAATGACTGGTGGGCCATATCGTGACCCTGACCCGAAAGCAAAATAGAGAAGAAGCCGACAAAGAGCATCTTTTGAGGCCTAAGAAATGAGACATTACAAGAAAATTGTCAGGTGGCGACGGAATATTGCCGACGGACTATTTGCCGTATGTAATTGGCGACGAGTAATTCAATTCTGTCGGTATTTGGGTATAATATAGCGACGATGCAAATATTCATTGCCAAATTTGGAGGGAAAATATCCCAGCAAATATTAGGGACGGAATATTACCGACGTAATAGCATACGTCGATATACTGCTACGGAATTGTATTGTCGGTCGATAAAATTGTCGTGAATTACTAATGTGTGGTCTGGAAATTTAAATTTGATTGTGGCGACGGAAGGAATTCCGTCAGTGAATTAGGCTGATGGAAACTTCACCGACGGTTATTAGGGACGGAAGTGATCGTCGGTATGCCTCTAATTCACTAAAACAAAACGACGTCGTTTTGTTTTAGGTTAAAACGTCGAAATTTTATCCCTTCCTCATCTCCCTGACGTTGCTCCTCTCCTGCTGTCTTCTCTTCTTCCCCCCGTCGATTTTTCTCCTCTGGCGCGAAGCTCTTTATCGGCCGTCCTGCTTCCGGTCACGACGTCCAGCTTCCGGTCGTCTTCTCCGACCAAGTAACGTGGTTTTCGTTGAGGTACAATTATAAACCGTGGGTGTTGTGTTTTTGTCTTCATTTTTTGTGATATTTTGGTGTTTTGTGAATGGATAATGATGTTATTTGGCGATATGTATGTAATAGAAGGGGGAAAATGTGAATTTGGTTGGTATAATGGGAAGATAATTTGATGAACATAAGGTATTTGATAAAATGCCTATATGGGATGTACACTTGCATGTTTTCAATTACACATCTTTGGATTTAATTTAACTTAAAATGTAATTAATTTGAGGCAAATGGGTCCAAACCTTGTACCATCTCTAACTTCTCTACTTAGGTTTTCGATATTGGTGTTAAAAGAATTTAGAATTTGGTTGAATGCATTAAAGGGCATGTTTTGTTTATAATGTTATAATTAATTATGGTATTTTGGATACATTAATTATGTATGCATCTTTTTCATATATCATATTGAAATAAACTAAACAGATATTAGTAGAACTAACCCTATATGTCCTATATATATTAGGTTCCTAACCCTTATTAAAGAAGTACCTACCTAAGT
>JANITX010000212.1:58874065-58893964 GCA_027564395.1 Erythroxylum ulei | reverse complement strand
TTCGTCCCTCTTTGTTTGGAAACATTCACAAGGCATTGTGTATCTTCTTATCTATGTTGACGACATCATCCTTACTGATAATAATGCATCAGTAGTCTCACAAGTTGTTTCTTCCCTAGTATCTCGATTTTCACTTAAAGATCTTGGTCCATTATCTTATTTTCTTGGTGTTGAGGTCCATCGTGATACACAAGGACTGGTCCTCTCCCAAACAAAATATGTTTCAGAACTTCTTTATGATCTAAATATGCATGAGTGCAAAGGTGTAACAACTCCGATGAGCTCCACTCAAAGTTTGTAGATCAACGATGGCACCCCTTCACATGATGCAACTGAATACAAAAAAGTGATTGGCAAGCTGCAATATTTGTCTTTTACCAGGCCAGATATCTCATTCTCAGTCAATAAATTATCTCAATTCATGCATGCACCTTCTCAAGCTCACTGGAAGGCTGTCAAATGCCTAATTCGTTACCTTAAGTCCACCACTCACTATGGTCTTTGTTTCACTCCCAGTAGTAATCTCCACTTATCCATGTACTCAGATGCAGACTGGGCTGGAAATCTCACTGATTGCAATTCCACTACAGGTTATATTCTTTTTCTTAGTCATAATCCTATCAGTTAGTCTTCCAAGAAACAAAGGAAAATTGCCCGTTCCTCAACAGAAGCTGAATATAGAGCCGTTGCAAGTGCTCTTGATGAAACAACGTGGGTTAAAAATCTCCTCCAAGAACTTGGCATCACTATTTCTCAACACCCAATCATTTATTGCGACAACTTAGGCGTCACCTATCTATGTCATAAACCAGCTCTTCATAGTCGCATGAAACATGTAGCCGTCGATTTCCATTATGTCAGAGAAAAGATTCAAAATCAGCAGCTAAAAGTTACTCATATCTCAAGTTCAGATCAACTATCTGACATATTCACAAAACCACTTTCTAAACAATCTTTCACTCGTCATTTATCCAAGCTCGGTGTTGTTCCACTCCATCTAGATTGAGGGGGTAATATTAGCATAACAACTGTATAAGTTCTTCTTCAATTACTATGACCTGGTCTTCTGCTTCTTGTTAATTAGTTACAGATTTTCTGGTTGTTTTATTTTGAATTGATTCTTCATTATTCTTGGAGCATTCACAGATATTCTATTACAAACTTGTGTATATATACACCTCTTTGAATGAATACAATTAATTCAGCTCATATATTTATCCTTTGTTTATAGTGGAGAATGGGGTATATGCAGCAGCATAAGGTAATGCTTTAACAGAGGTGCAAAGAAAGAATATTGAAAATCATAAGCTGAAAGAGTTGAAGGAAAAAAACTATCTATTTCAAGCATTAGATTATTCAATACTTGAGACAATCCTCAACAAGGACACATCTAAAAACATATGGGAATCTATAAAGAAAAAATATCAAGGAAAAATAAGAGTCAAGTGTGCACATTTGCAAGCTCTGCAAAAAGAGTTTGAGGTTTTCAAAATGAAGGTAGGAGAATATATAAATGAATATTTTGCTTGAACTCTTACAATAGCTAACAAAATGAAAGCAAATGGTGAGAACAATGGAGATGCAAAAGTGGGTTCAAAAAATCTGAGATCAATGACTCCTAAGTTTAACTATGTCGTGTGTTCCGTTGAGGAGTGATGTAATTCCGCAAGTTCACAGGTCTCAAGTAGTATAGTATAATATCGTCCCACAGGGAGTAATTGTGTAAGTACCAAGTTTGGATCACTCAATTAATTGGACTAAGCAGTTGTGTAGGATTGGAAAATTAAAATAAGAAATTTAACTATCAAAAATAATAAAACAAATGCTAAACAAAAATTGCGAATATTTCTAGGGGTTAATTCGAATGGAATGTGGTAAGCTTCAAAGATGGTTCCACTTTTAGCGTTTTCTATGGACTTTACCTTGATCAATTTATGAGGCGAATTTTGGTTGATAGAAGGTTGAGCCTAGAGTTTCTTAGGTCCTTTTTCAAGGTATCAAAGGAGTGTTATGCAATAATCCTAATTTACTGTCGTAAACTAGCAATCAAGCATAACCCATTAAGTTCTTTGCTAACCTGGTTTTTTTCTCATAAATTTAGTTTATGTCTAAATCTGAAATTTATAAGTTCCCTGTTTGCAATTCCGTTATCAATTTTCACCTATCGGTTCTTCAATTAATAACTAGTGTCAAGTAATGGTTGACCAAATACAATACCAGCAAAATCAATTTCAAAACAAAGAAATCAAAACCAAAAATCCATACATATAAATCAACCAAGATTTAATCCATAAAATTAGCTAAAAGTTTCTGCCTCAACCTTGAAGCTTTGGGGAAGCTACTCACTCATGGTAGGATGAAAATCACATAAATCAAGATCAGCAATCAACATTCGAACAAATCAAATAATAAAATAGAGAAAGAATAATACCTTTTTTGCGTCACTGCGTAATTGCGCCTCTGCTTGATCTGCTTGCTTTCTCGCCTGGTAGAGCGTGATGGCCTGTAGCTCACCTACGTTGGTTGCCCCCCTCTTTCGTTATTTTCCCTTTTTGTCCCTGTCGTTGTTGGTGGTGGGTCACTTAGCTGTCATGGTTTGCTGGTCTTTACTACAAAAACGTTCTTCTCTTGCACAACTCCACCAACTGCCTCAATTATTCGTGGAAAGGGTTTGTGAATAATCCATGTAACGTGAGTGCTCCTCTCCAGCTGGTGTATATCGTTTCTTGCCAACAAAAACCCAGCTGCCCATTTCTTTTTTCGTTACTTCCTCCAACCACCAGCTCTTCAATCCTTTTTTTCTTTTTAGCGAACAACCCTTAAGATGTTAGTGGCCAAAGGTTTTGGTGTAATAGAATATCAAAATACCGTGAGTGGAGAGGATTCAAATGTAGAGTGAGTGCTCTTGCTTTTTTCCTTGTAACGTTGGTCCCTCCCTTGGTTTGTAACGTTAGTCCCTCCCTTGGTTTGTAACGTTAGTCTCCTTCTAAGCTCCACGTATCTTCTTTCTTATTTTCACCAGCTACTTATTCCTTAGCTGCTAACCAATGCTTCGATGCTTAGTGGAAGGAGTTTTGCCGTAATCAAAGATGAAAAATAGCGTTGGTGGAGCCTCTCTTGGTGTGTGGGTTGGTCCTCTCTCCTGCCATTTTTTGCTCTCCCCCTTGGTGCAACATGTAGCTCTTTTTTTCAATTTTGGACTACTATTTGTTCTCCCCACCTCTACTTTTTGTGTGGGTCCCTGGAGTTGTAACCTTAGTGGAGTTTTCTTGTGCTTTTCTTTAATTTGTTCCTGTTGCTTACGTACGTCTTCTCCAGCTGAGGTGATTTTCGTTTTGTCCTCTTCTTTGCTGCATGCGTGGTCCTCAATTGCTGCATGGGTTGTTTTCTTCTCCCCCATGTTCACGCCTCTAGCTCTTCTCTTTTAGTCTGCCTTGCATGCGTCTCTCTTCTAGTCTTGGCGTGGTGCTATAGCGTGATTTTTGTGCCTCATTATTTTTCGTCCCCACTAAAGCTAGCCTCCAAAATTTTATTCCATTCCTTGGTTGCATGAATATTTGTTGTAGCTAGATGAGTCTCCAATTGTAGCTGATGTTTTTGGTGGGGTCCTGCACTGTTTTCTTTAGCTAATGGTGTGTGGAGCTTCTTCTTCAACTGCATTTTTGTTGGTCTTTTGTGTGTAGGCGTAGTAGTCTCCCACTCCTGTAGCGTCTTTTTTTCTTTTCTCCACTGTAACCAGCCTCCAATTTAATTCCTCGCTCCAATTAAAACTTAGCTGCTTGGTATTGTCGTTTAATGCTCCTCTTTTCCCTCTGTGACAAAGTTTTGGACTTTCCCTCATGTAATTATTGTTGTGGTCTTTACAACAAAAATCAAGTGCATTTCCTATAAATTAAACATGAACAACTATAAATGCAAATTCAGGTAAACTAAACAATTTAGTAGGAAAAATATGTATAAAACCCAATAATTAATCTAGAAATTAAGGGAAAATGTCATTAATTCTAATGAGAAAATGCATCCAACAAGGAGTTAAGGACACAAGCACTTTAACCATTGATAAATTGCAATGTAGCTTGCTTGTGCATGAGCAGCATATCAATATGAATTCTTTGGTTAAAGAAGCATATGCATGCCTTGAATATTTCTTCTAGAGATCAAATTGGAGGAAAGGGACAAGGTCGAGGAAGCTATAAAGTAAGAGGAACGTTTTGGAAGTATGACTACAAGAATACAATGTTCGTCAAAACAAAAGAAGGTAAACTATTAATTGTAAGTTTGTATATTGATGGTCCTTTGTTCACTGAAAATGATGAATTAATCATTGCAGTTTTTGAAAATTCAATGAAGTATGAGTTCAATATGACTAATCTCGGAAAGAATTAGTATTTCTTTGGTCTTGAAGTGCTGCAAAAATCAAATGGGATTTTTATTAGCCAAAAGAAGTATGCAGCAGAACTTCTACAAAGGTTTGGAATGGAAAAAAGTAATTTTGCTCAAAATCCGATTGTTCCTGGCATCAAGCTTATGAAGGATGATGATGGAGTTAAAGTGGACAAGACTTATTTAAAAAACTTATATAGGTAGTTTGATGAATCTCCCAACTACTAGTCTAGACATGATGTTGTGGTGAATTTAATAAGTAGATACATGGAGAATCCTACTGAGTTTCACTTGCAGGTGGCAAAATAGGTGTTAAGATATTTGAAAAGAACAATTGAGTTTGGAATTCTTTATAAGCAGGGAGGAGATAACGAAATGATTGCTTATAGAGATAGTGATTATGTTAAGGATTTGGAAGATAGGAAGAGTACGTCAGGCTATTTCTTTCTACTTAGTTTAGGAGCAATATAGTGGTCATAAAAAAAACAACCGGTGGTGAGTTTATGCACTACCGAAGCAGAGTTCATCGTTGCAAGTTCTTGTGCTTATCAAGCTGTATGGTTAAAAAGGGTGCTAGAAAATTTAGGTCAGAATCAAGACAAGTCAATTATTATTCACTATGACAATAGCTCAGCTAGCAAATTTTCAAAGAACCCAGTCATGCATGGTCGAATTAAGCATATAGATGTGCGTTTTCATTTCCTTCGAGATCTTATCAAGGATGATATTGTGAAATTAGTGCAATGTAGCACAAAAGAACAATTGGCTAATATCATGATTAAACCGCTAAAATTGGATTTTTTCTTAAAGTTACGTGGACTATTGGGGGTATGTTCAGAGATGTAAACTGAACACTTGTAAGAATTCAGTTTAAAGGAGGATTTATTACATAGTTTGTTATTATTTACATAATAATTCCCTATTATTAGGGGATTCTTAAGTGCTTGAATTAGTTTTATACTTATTTGATTGTGCTGCTTATTTCCCGTTCTGTTTGTTATGTAAAGGCTATATATATGGCCACATTTCTCATTGAATAAAAATGCTGATATTTCTCCAAACTTCTTTTATACTACTTTGAGTCTATTAGTCTATAAAATTTAGCTGGTACTCTACGTTGGACTTCCAGTCTAGGTATCACCAGATCCAGATGAAGGAAGAAGACGTGCAAAAAACAACGTTCCAAACATATGAGAGTCTATTTGAATTCTTGGTGATGCCCTTTGGCCTCACAAACGCTCCTTCCACTTTTTAAAGCCTTATCTGAATAAATTTTTGCTTTTTTTCTTTAATGATCTTCGTATTTACAATACCGATTTCTAGCAACACCTTGAGCACTTATGACTGATTTTAGGAGTCTTAAAGCAACAATGATTATTTATTTAGGGAAGCAAGTGTACATTTGGTGCAAGACAGGTGGATTACCTCAGACATTCTATTTTAGAGAGAGGAGTATCCACAGATAGCCGAAAAGTAAAAATCATTCAACAGTGGCCACAATAGCATACACTAAAGGAACTCCAAGGAGTTCTAAGGTACTACAGGAGATTTATAAAACATTATGGAATTATCGTGAAGCCATTAAATGTGTTGTTAAAGAAGCAAAAGGCTAAGAAAGACGAGCAAAAAAAAGGCGTTCGAACAACTTAAGGAAAATTTGACGAAGGCGCCAATGTTATTGTTACCAAATTTCACCAAACCTTTCATAATTGAGGCAGACGCCTGTGATAAAGGTATAGGATTTGTGCTTCAGCAGGACAGGTGTCTTATAGCATTTCGAAACACGAAACTGGCACCCAAGCACTATGGATTCTCCACCTACGAGAAGGAATTTCTGGCCATCATCAAGGCAGTAAAGTAATGGCACCATTACCTGAACGGGAGGTTTTTTAGGTGCAAACAGACCATTGAAGCTTGAAGTATCTCCTAGAGCAACGAATCTCGACACCATTCTAGCAAAATTGGCTCTCAAAACTTATCGGCTATGACTTTGAAGTAGCATATAGGAGCGGAAAAGAAAATATAGCAGCAGATGCCCTATCCTGAATCTTAAGCTGACAATTATTAACGATTTCTATGTCGCTCATACGAGCAACATTAATGGAAGAGATTCATGAAGGCTAGGAAAAAGATACCACTATAAAAGATCTCATAAGGAAACTGGAAAGACAAGAAATGCCCTCTGGTAATTATGAATGGAAGGATGGAATGATAAGGTGGAAGGGAAGAATTGTGGGTGGTTGTGATAAGAAGCTTCAGAAGAAAATTATAACAATTGCTCATAATAGCCCTTAAAGGGGACACCCCAAAGTGATGGCGATAATCAATGAGATACAAAGCCTTTTCCATCGGAAGTAAATGGGCAGGGATGTTAGAAACCATGTCAAAAACTATGTTACTTACCAATGGAACAAGCATGATCATGTATGTATCTTGATGTTATCTATCTATCATACACACAATTAAGCACGAAACTACTGGAATTGTAAAGAACAAAGTTTAGAGAGAGAAAGCTCAAGGAAATAAGGGCAAATAGAGCAAGCTACAAGAACTCAATAACACGTTGAGATTTTGTCTGATTTTATTCAATATCAAAGTACAAACGCATGTATACAATTTCTGTGAATTCACAGTATTTATAACACTCAGTTTTCTAACTACCATTTAACAACTAACCCAACTAACTCTTCTTGAATTTCTTTAACCCGATTCTTGTACGTCGTTTACATGGCACTGCATGAAGTGATCCGACACTCCTACCTGAATTTCTGAGACATTCTTCCTATATACTCTTCCTTGGATCAGAAATTCAGCTTCTGAATTCCTACCAATTTCCTCAACTGTTCGAAGCGTGAAACATTAAAACCTTTTGTAAACAGATCTGCAGCTTGATCATCCGTATGAATATACTTAAGCTTCAACTCCCCTTCTTGTTGTATATCCCTCATATAATAATATCTAAGCTTGAAATGCTTAGTTTTACCATGAAAAACCGAATTCATTGAAATCGATATTGCTGCCTGATTATCAATATAAATCATCGTAGCTCCTGTCAAATGAACCTGTAAATCCACAAGTAATTTTCTAACCCATATCACCTGTTTTGTTGCTGTCGTTGCTGCAACCAATTCAGTTTAAGCTGTTGAGAGCGCCACCAATTCCTGTTTCTTTGAAGTCTATGAGAAACATGCTGAACCCAATGCTAAACAATAGCCAATAGTACTTTTCATATCTTCTGTTGCTCCACCCCAATCGCTATCTACATAACACATAAGCTCGCATCTCCCAGTCTTCTCATACACTAAACCATAATCGATCGTCCCTTTTAGATATCTTAAAACTCTTTTCACAGTAACTAAATGTTGCTTTCCAGGATCACTCAAATATCTAGAAAGCACACTAACAGAGTACAAAATATCATGCCTTGTAGCCATAATGTACATTAAGCAACCCACCATACTCCTATAATTCTTCCTGTCCACTTCATCTCCACCTTCCTTCTTCACCAATTTTTCTTTCGGACAAATTGGAGTTGATACCTGCTTACATTGATCCAACTTAAATCTTTTCAGCACATCACAAATATACTTCTTTTGACTTACAGCGATACATCCCTCATACTGAAGTACCTCTATCGCCAAGAAATACTTCATCATTCCTAAATCAGTCATTTCGAAGGCTCTATAAAATTGATACTTCAAAGACTTTATCTACTCTTCTGAACTTCCAATTAGCATCAAATCATCCACATAAATTAAGATTATTACTACATCTCTCTGTTGTATCCTCACATACAATGTTGGCTCACTATAACTTCGGTTGAACTCAATCTCTAGGAGAAAAGCATCAATTCTGGAGTACCAACACCAAGGGGCTTGATTCAACCCATACAGAGCCTTGTTTAATTTGTACACCCATTCTTCCCTTCCTTCTATCACGAATCCTTCTGGCTGTTGAACGTAAATCTCTTCTTGTAAAACACCATTGAGGAAGGCAGATTTTACATCCGTTTGATGTACTTTCCACCCTTTCTCAGCTGCAAGTGCCAATAAGAGTCTAATCATTTCAATCCTTGCTACTGAAGCAAATGTCTCTCCAAAATCCACACCTTCGATTTGTGCATAACCCTTCACAACCAACCTTGCTTTGAGTTTATTGACTGAACCATTTGGATTCAACTTTGTTTTAAACACCCATTTCAACCCAATAGCTCTCTTATCTGGAGGTTTTTCTACTAAAGTCCATGTTTCATTCTTGTTAATCATGGACATCTCTTCCTTTATGGCTTTTAGCCACTTTAGATTATGCAAGGCTTCTTGAACTCTAGAAGGCTCCAGTATTGCTTCATTGCTCCTTTCATAGATTTCAGCCAAGCTTTTTGTCCCTCTCACTGGTACATGATCATAATCATCGTCTGACTCTTCTGGAATTAGCTCCTCCTCAGAATTCCTCACATTCTGATCATGCTGTAACTCTGGATCTACTTCTTCTCCTGGTTCTGCCTCTTCTTCATCATGATGATTGTCTGAATTATTCGTAGCTGATGGGATATTCGAAGGCAATAGACTTGTTTGCCTTCCAACCCCATTTATCTCCTTATCTCCAGAACAACTCCAATGCTCATTTTCAAGGAAATGTACATCCCTGCTTACTTTGATTTTCTTCTGATCCAGATAATACAGTCTGTATCCTTTACTAACTTCAGAGTATCCCACAAAAATTGCAACTTTAGTCTTGCTATCAAGTTTACTTCTTTTGGCTTGAGGAATTAGCGCACTACATAGTGATCTAAATACTTTCAGATTCCTCATCTTTATCTTGACACCATGCCACATCTCATGCGACGTCTTATCCTGGAGAGCCCGAGTGTACAATCTGTTCAGCAGGAAGCAAGCTGTGGAAGCAGCCTCTGCCCAAAATTCCTTCGGAAGCTTCTTCTCCTCCAGCATACACCTCGCCATTTCAACCACCGTTCTATTCCTTCTCTCCACAACCCCATTTTGTTGTGGAGTGTAGGGCGTGGTAAGTTGATGCTTGATTCCTGCAACCTTACAGATCAATTCAAAATCGTTAGAAGTAAACTCTGAGCCATTGTCTATTCTTACAGACTTAATGCTTAGACTCGATTAGTTCTATATGAAAGCTTTGAACTCCCGGAAAACTCTTGCAACCTCTCCCTTGCTTTTGAGGCAAAATATCCATAAGAATCTTGAGTAATCATCGATGATTAATAAGAAGTATCTGCTTCCATTCAATGAGGCAACCGACATAGGTCCACATACGTCCATATGTAATAGCTGAAATCTCTCCTCAGCCCTCCATTTTGCCTTCAAGAAAGGTGTACGTGTTTGCGTCCCCATCATGCAAACTTTACATGCAGCGTGGTCATATGGAATTGATGGCAAGCCTTCAACCATGTTTTTCTTCCTCATTGCTTCCAATCCCTTCATCTGATAGTGCCCAAGCCTTCGATGCTAAAGATCAAGTTCGGTGATGTCTCCCACTAGTGCTTCCTGTTGCAACTCTTCAGGCCTCATTAAGAAACTTTTGTTCTTCATTCAGGTGCACAGAATCTCCTGGCCAGCATTATCAAAAGCTCTACAAGTATTTGATCTAAAAAGTACAGACATTCCTCTCTCAATCAACTGAGCTACACTCAAGAGATTATGCTGTATCTTGGGTACATAAAGAACATCCGAAATGATCTTGACACCTTTCTTGGTTACTATTTCCACTTCACCTTTCCCTTCTACTCGGATGCAATCTCCATTTCCAAGCTTCATGTTTGCCTTCACTTCTTTATCCAATGACTTGAACAATTTTGGATCTGGAGACATGTGACTCGTGCATCTACTATCGATCAACCAATTGGATGGATAATTTTTTTCCAAGATCGCCAGTCATCACAAACAGCTGCTCTTCTTCTTATTCAGTCACCTGTACGTTGGTTGCCGCTTGTGTAACTTGCTTCTTGCAAATTGCCTCCATGTGCCCTTTCTGATGACACCTTCTGCATTCACTGTCTGGCCTCTTCCAGCACCTGAAAGCAAGATGATTTGACTTACCACAATGAGGACAAGAATTGTAGTTATTCTCCTTATCTCCTCCCGCATTCTTGCCACCATTTTTTTAGCGTGTTTAAGAGCTTTTAGTACTGGACCCTCCTTTAGTCTTTTTCTTTTTCTTCTTCTTGAACTTTTCTTGATTTTCAGTTTTAGCAAAAGCTCGATACGCACCTTTAGCCACTTCATTCTTTCTCATTAAAGACCTCTGCTCTTGAGACAAGCTTTATTTGCCCAATATCTTTGGAATTCTCAAGAGAGACGATTGTGGCTTCATACTTCTCAGGGATTGACGCAAGCAACTTCTGTACCAATCTCTGATCTTTGAACTTGGCTCCTAAGAGTCTGATTTGATCAACAACTTGAATTAATCTTTCATAATGATTCGGGATTAACTCATTCTTCATCGGCATTCTGTCGAATTCCCTCAACAGATTCAACACTTTCATATTTTTTACCTTCTCAACACCCTCATATTCGCTCTTCAAGAAATCCTAGATCTCTTTTGCAGAGCCAAGTCCCATGATTCGAGTGAAAATTCAGGGTGAAACAGACTGGTATAGGCAAGATTTAGCTCGGGCCTTCTTTGTCACCCTCTCCCTTAACCACCGTAGCTAAGCAATTGGAGCATCTTCGGCTGGAATCTCAACTGCATAGTCTTCATCGATCGGTTCCCACAGATCCTGTCCTTGCAGGTATGCCTCCATCTTGATCGCCCAGATTTGATATCCTTCTCCATTGAATATCGAAGAATGCAGACTCTGAGTTGCGCTTTCAACCATCTCTGAGTGCTCTTCTCTCGTAGTCGTGCCTTTTCCGGGAAAAAGATAATCTTTCGAGCCAAGTTCTTTGCCTATACCTTCACATATCCCTTAAGAATCTAGCTTTGATACCACTTTGATGTTATCTATCGATCATACACAAAAACTACGAACGAAACTACTGAAATTTAGAGAGCGAAGTTTAGAGAGAGAAATCGCACAGGAACAGGTGCGAACAGAGCAAGCTACGAGAACTCAACGACACGTTGAGATTTCGTCTGATTTTTATTCAATATCAAAGTACAAAACGTATGTATACATTTTATGTGGATTCACAGTATTTATAACACTCAATCTTCTAACTGCCAATTAACAACTAACTTAACTAACTCTTCTTGAATTTCTTTAACTCGATTCTTTGTACGTTGATTGCATGGCGCTGTATGAAATGATCCAACACTCCGACCTGAAATTCTAAGACATTCTTCCTACACTTCTCTGAATATCTCTATCTTAACCACCACCTCTGAATAGCAGAAACCGAGGTTCTGAAGAACGGACAATACTGGTCAACAAATGGATTAACATTCCTCCCGATCTTAACCCACACACTTTGATGATAACCAGCAGTCCAAGGGGCATGATAAATGAGCTTCAACAGCTATTAGAAAGAATGTAAAAGAGAAAAAACAGGTAAGGTTACATCTTCGATTACGTTTCTGAAGATTTTACGAACTCAACAATCAAAGTCTGTGAATAAAACATATTGTGTGATATTGCTAGAGTATATTGCAGGATAGAAATGTATTGTTTGTCAATCCCAACGGATAGCATTTGGACTTGAACCTGAAGTTGTGGAAGGCCCAGAGGTTCTATTGGCTGATCCTGCATCAAAAACAGTGTTTCGATGGAATCAGGAAGCAAGTTCAAAAACAATAAAATATAACTAGACAAACTATACATATTTCCACATACCCAATTACAAAGCCAATTTTCATAGATGTATACATTGGGCATGTAAAGTCACTAGGACTACATAGATGTTGAAATATACTAATAAACATTTCATTGTGTATGTTCACTCATTATAATGTCATAATTTGGATATAATATATGAGGAAGATTATACATTGTGTATCATTTGATTCATGAATATATATATTTTGCATAAATATATTTTTGGGATGAATCACAAGTATATGAGAAAGATTAGAGATTGGCTCTCTTACACGGGAAATAACCTCTGGTGCTTATGCTCGCTAGAGATGAGGTATGTTTAAAGTTTATTATATAGGTAATAATTGAGAGCGAGAAACTTAAACCATAAATACCGCAAGGAAATTGGTTCAAAGTGATTTATTAATCGCTTTATCTGTCTTACGTTGCCAAATGTGAGTTCTAAATAGTTTTTGAGTAGACAAGTGAACTCAAGTTAAGCATTGAGTATGTTTGGTGCATAAGTTTCGCGATTGGCATAAAAACATAAATGTCCCAAATTATGCAAATTTTGCATAAAATAATAATAAATATATTTTCTGAGAATTAAATTTTGTCTATCATTTATTTCTTTGAAGTTTTAAATTTTTTCATAAGTGTTAATAATAATATAAAGTACTTTATAATTTTTGAAATTAATGAAAAACAATACTATTAACTTTTATCATTATTATATTTTATATAACATATTAAGATTCATACAAGAGTTTAATCATACTAATAAATTAATATCTCTAAAGCTTCACTTCAAAAAATTGTATTTATAATAATAACAACAACAACAATAACAACAATAATTTTAAAAGATTACTTAACAAGAAAATAATTTTTTTTTAACTTTATCAAAGTGAAATATTCAAAAATCATAAAAACATAAAATTAAATTCACATATCAGCAAATTTTATAAGGTGTCTTCAAAAAATAATTTTAACACTCTAATACATATATTTTTTAAATTATTGGGTTCTATATATATATATATATATTTTTTTTTTTTTATCTTTCCATAATAGAAAGAACTATCACAACCGATCATTATTGGCATTTTAGGTTTATCAAAACATAATGAAATTCTTTTCCTTATCCCTTTACTAGCTTTAGCTAAAATAGCATCAGCACACCAATTACTTAATTTATCTCGTACATGTTCTATTCGCTTTCCTAACGTATCTATATTTCCTGGATTATAGGTTTCTATTAATTTTGTACCCTATGGATCTGGAATCTTAGCAAAGAATAATAGTAAATAATTACTCGTATCTGTAATTTGATTATAAATATGATAGTAATAGTCTTGAAAGACACAAATATATTTCTTTATTTCACATATATCACATAATTGTAATCTCATTAATGCAGTACTATATCGAGTTACAGTATTAGGATCTTTTACATACTTTCGTTCACCATGGAATTCTAACCTAAAAGTTTCTACTACCTTTGTTATAAAGTTATCTGGATCATAATATATCAATTGTTTAGTTTCTTCATTTATATTTTGCCAAAATCTTTGTGCACTATTTAATAATGTTTTTTTTTTCATAAATCCTTTCATTGTTTCAAAATCCATTTTATTTACTACAATAGCTATTCGTAACGTAGTTTCCCATTTATCAATTGCTTCTTCAATACTAGCAATACAATCTAAATCTAAATAAATTCCAAAAGGATTTATTGTATCTGCTTTCATCTTTTCAAACGGTGTATATTTATCTAAACTTTGCCCAGTATGCATTAATCCTGCATATCCTGTTACTGGCCTATTAAAACTTTGGTTTAATCTTTGTCGAATATATGGTTCTCTACTTGAGCTAGGTATATCTGTTATATTTAGATTTTCAGCTTTTATTTGTATCTTCAAGATCTAAATTTCCTATTTGTGTTACTAAATTATCTACATCAGGCATAAAAGTTGCCTCATTGTCTGACCTACTTGTTGACATCTTTTAATTTTTCTAAATGAATTATAAAAGGACTTTTTATTGCTCTCTTTCTGTTCTATAGAAATTATCTGCTTTCCTTTATCTTTTTCGCTAGTTTTATGATTTATTATTGATTCTAAATTAAGAGTCATCTGTTCACAGTATTGTAATATCTTTTGGCCATAATACATTATCATTTTTTGTACTTCAATTATTTTTTTTATCTATTTTTAATGAATTATCTTCTTCTTGTAATATTCTAAAATCTTTATTCATTTTTTGCTATTACACATGCAACTGTATAAATACAGAGTAATATAATGCAATAATAACGCAGTTAAAACATAACATAATATCATATGAATATAGTCTAGGCTCTAATACCATTTTGGAGTGACGGTCCTTTTTCCTCGTTTTTTGATGTTGATGGTGGTGTTGGCGGAGGTCCAGATTCTTCAAATTTATCTTGACTTCCTTTTTGATATGTAGTTTCATATCGTGAGTTTTTGATAAATTCCAATATCTGTATTTGTTTTGACATGAAGTACATGATGGCCTTGTAATCAGTCCGTCGAAATGCTATATCTTGATTATTTTCTAATTCAGCAGCATAGTTTGCTCTAAGTTCATTAATTATCTGGTTTATGCTATCTTTTGTTGACAAATCTAGCCTAACCAAATGTTCTCCATATGCTTCAATATTCATTAGTGGATGAAGAAAATTTCTTACGTCCATTCTATGTTAAACACAAACTAATATAGAGTTAAAGGTCTATCACGCTTCCTTACCTATTTTCTGTTTGACCAAAGTATCGCCGGGTATTCCACGGAGCTTTTACCGAGCGTTGCAGGCTCAACCTTAATTCCTGAATTAAGGTAACTATCCTGTAGTTCCTTCAGCAATATCTATCACAGCCTTGTTTCGTTTCCTACCTCAAGGCGTAAGAAAATAGTTAAGGAAGTGTATGGACTTTATTTTTTATTTTAGGTTCTGAATCAGAGAATGGATGTAAGAAAAGAAGAGTGTTTTATTTCTGCATGGATATTAAAGGAGGTAAGGAAGGTGTTGAAGCTGAAGTGCCTTCCTTAGGTACTGGAGTACATATTTATAGCTGGAAAAAGTAAACTACTATTGTAGATTTTTATTTACATATGACACCTCATAATGGACACCTATATTACAAGACAAATACTATCATTTTATTTCTTTTGTGCTGGCTGGCACTCTTTAGTCACTTTCATCTTTTTGTGATGTGGTCTATGCCGCTCCTTTTGTGCAAGCTGGACATATATCTTTTTGGTGTCTTCGAAAGAGACAAATCTTTTTGCTGAGCTGTTGGGCTTGATTTGATTACTCCAGATTCTAATAACTTCATCTTTGTCCGTAAAAAGTTATATGCCGCCATTGGTGTTGCCTTAGTGGGAGATATCATGACAGATGAATGTATATTTTGGCCGTCATATGTGCGGAATCCTTTTTTAAAGCTGGCTTCCATGCCTTGTAAAACTATCCGAATCCCAATTGCTCTTCCGTAGTGAATATCTTTTTCCTCAAATTTAATATAATCTTTGGTTTTTTCCTGATTTATAGTTATAAAAAAAGTATTTGCTTTTCTCAGTTGTATCATATGATATGATGGATATTTACCATCAGTATCGAAATCAGGTCTTGCTGATAGGAACTTTAACACTAAAATATCTTTTGGAGTAATAGCAGGATTGTTGAGATAATAATCTCGTACTCCGTCTTTGATCCATTGTGGTAAAAAACTAATTTCTGGAAAATTTGGACAGGATAAATATATCGAATTCAATGCTCCAAAATCATACCAATATCTTATTTCTTGAGGATTAGATTCTTGTAAATAATTTAGCCTTGGATAAATCCCTGAGAAATCTATATATTTGGTTTCATTATTTGAGAGATGAAATAATTCTCTCATTATCTGTTGTTGCTGTTCTACTTTAGGAGGTACCATAGATATTTCCTTGATTATCTGAGGTTTATCTTGACTGGTTGAAGGGTCAACAGGACTTTTATGTGGTCTCAGATCTATTTTTATATCTTCTAGGGATTGTGGTACTGGTGATTTATCGGGGAGTATCTCAGTTTTTGGAGGTGTAGAATGGGCAATATACTCCACGATTTTTAAATTAGAATTTTCATAATTATCAATATTCATTTGTATGAGCTCGCTACCTTTTTTTGATTATGCTGGTGACTTCTCTTTCCATTCCTGGGAGATTAGCAATATCAATAAAATTTGAAATTGTATCTTTGATATGATGTATTTCCATATCCATTTTGCGGATTTCTTCAAGTATCTGAAGATGATGGTCTCCCATCTCTTGTGAGAAAATCTGCTAAAATAATTTTATCAGATTTAATGATTTCAATATCAAAATTGTAATCAGAAAGTAAAGTTTGCCATCAAATTAACCTTTTATATTCTGGTCGGCTTGGTATATTATTTTTAATAAAAGCTTTAACTTGCGTATTATCTATTCTTAGCAAAAATCTTTTTGGCTATAAAAAGTAATAAAACTTTTTACAACTCTTAACAACTGCTAAAAGTTCCTTTTCATTTATATGATATCTATTTTCAGTATCAGTAAATGTTCCAGAGCAATATCTGCAAAGGCTTTCTCCTATCTTATTACTATTATTATCATAGTCCATTTTCTTTAAAACTCCACTCTAATGATTTTCAGAAGCATCAGTTTCTAGTATCAAATCATCTTTTTCACTAGGTAAATATAATTTTGGTAATGTATTGCATAATTGTTTTATCTTTTTTACTTGATCCTCTAATTATGGAGTAAAACTAAATATTTTATCTTTCTTTAATAAATCCTGGAAAGGTTTTCGTAGTCGAGCTAAATCTTCAATAAAATCTGAAGCATATGTTAATATTCTTAAAAAACTTTGTACTTGTCTTTTATCTACTAATTTATCTGGACATTTATAAATTATTTTCTAACATATGATTTTGAAGTTCTATTCCTTTTCCATCTACTTGCATACCTAAAAACTCTACTTTATTTTGAAATAATTTGGATTTCTTCTTAGATAATCCTAATCCATGTTCTATACAAATATCAACAAATTTATCCAAATGTCACAAATGAGTAGCTATATCATCTGATGCTATTAAAACATCATCAATATAGACAAATATAAAATCATAATCTTTAAAAATATTATCCATTTTTCTCTGAAATACCTGAGGTGCATTTTTTAATCCAAACGACATTACTAGCCATTCATAGTGTCCTTGTGGGGTAGAGAATACTGTATAATTTATACTATCAGGATGCATCTTTATTTGCCAAAATCCACTTTTACAATCAAAATTTGAGAATATTGTTTTATTCCTTGCTCTATTAATCAAATTTTCTTTATTTGGAAGAAAATATCCATCAAATATTGTGTTATCATTTAATTTTTTAGAATTAATAACCATTCTAGCTTTGCCTCTAACTTGTTCTGCATGTCCTCGTACTATGAATGTAGGTGAGCTATGAGGTGATTGACTAGATCGAATGAATTTTGCATCTAGCAATTCTTTTATTTGTATCTTAAATTCTTGTTGGTCCTCCTCATTATACCTCATGGGTTTTACCCGTATTATTTTCGTCTTATCTATCATATCTAATTTGGCGAATAACTGGTTTTTATCCCAAAACTATAAAGGATATTTTGTATAACTTTGTTCTAATTTTGTTGTTATTTTATCTATTTCTGTGTCAAGTTTTCTAATTTGAATATGATACTGTAACAAAGGTTTAGTTTTTGGGAAAATCAGTTTTTCTGTATACCCTATATCACCACGCTAGGCTGTGCGAGGGATAAAGGAAATAGGGATTTTTTTTAGCATAAGCTTTTTTAAGCCGTTTAACTGTAATCAAATGATGACAAGGAGTTTTAAAGACTTAAGTAATTTGATTCCGGCCTACCTTCAACTCGAGTTTTGGATAGAACAGTGGTATCAAAGCTTAGGTCTTAACACCACGTCGTGAATTCGACTCCCCCTACCTGTAGAAATGCGCAGGATTACTCAATGGTTCTTTGAATGTTCGCTAACCAACGGATGCGTGGTGGACTTAAGTAATTTGATTCCGCCCTACCTTCAACTCGAGTTTTGGGTAGAACAGATTCCTAAACAGGCTTCTTCTCTATTTATGATTCTATTATCCATAATGGCTAACTCTATAGGTGTATCTAATCCTTCTTTAAAATTTGATTTTATTATAATCTGTATAGCTCCAATATGTATCCATCCAAGTGTATTCCTTATTTCTGGTTTAATTTTTGTAATTTATCTTGAATATCTTTTTTAGCTAATAAAGGTACTTCTAAAGCTCTTTCTTGTATATTTAATCCATAAAAAAATATTATGTTTTCTAGGTTTAATTCCCAATCTTTGCAAAGTACTAACTTTAAATCCAGAATAATTTGTTAACGAAAAATTTTCTTTTTTAATTTGTTTTAATTTCTTTTTATCTATTAATATCTCTTGTCGATATTCCCCAATTTGTTCTATCTGATTATCTATAGTGGATTCACTATCATATTGATTTGGAGAATTAATTTCTATTTTATTCTGTACTTGTTTCAGAAGTATCTTCTGTATCAGTTAAAATAAAAATACCTTCATCAGAATCTATATTTAAATCATTGATTGTTATAAATTCTCCTGTATTTATCATTTCTTCAATATCTTCATCTATTTCTATTTTCTTTTTATTTTTCTCACTTCTTTTTGGACAATTATTAGCATAATGACCTATCTGTTTACAATAATAACATCTACATTCTTTAGGACTTGTTTTTCTTTTTCTATATGTAGGTTTATTTATTTTCTTGTATCCTTTTTTTCTTATAATATCTTACCTTTCACTTTTTAAAATATGGCTTTCTTTTATATTGTTTCCTCTTTTTATATTTTCGTTTTATCTTTCCATAATAGTAAGAACTATCACAACCTATCATTATTGGCATTTTAGGTTTATCACAATATAATGAAATTCTTTTCGTTATCCCTTTACTAGCTTTAGCTAAAATAGCATCAGCACACCAATTACTTAATTTATCTCGTACATGTTCTATTTGTTTTCCTAACTTATCTATATTTTCTGGATTATAGGCTTCTATCAGTTTTGTACCCCATGGATCTGGAATCTTAGCAAAGAACAATGGTAAATAATTACTCGTATCTATAATTTGATTATAAATATGATAGTAATAGTCTTGAAAGACACAAGTATATTTTTCTATTTCACATATATCACATAATTGTAATCTCATTAATGCAGTAGTATATCGAGTTACAGTATTGGGATCTTTTACATACTTTCCTTCACCATGGAATTCTAACCTAAAAGTTTCTACTACCTTTGTTATAAAGTTATCTGGATCAGAATATATCGATTGTTTAGTTTCTTAATTTATATTTTGCCAAAATCTTTGTGCATTATTTAATAATATTTTTTTTCCATAAATCCTTTCAATGTTTCAAAATCCATTTTATTTACTACAATAGTTATTCGTAACGCAGTTTCCCATTTATCAATTGCTTCTTCAATATTAGCAATACAATCTAAATTTAAATAAATTCCAAAAGGATTTATTGTATCTACTTTCATCTTTTCAAACGGTGTATATTTATCTAAACTTTGCCCAGTATGCATTAATCTTGCATATCCTGTTACTGGCCTATTAAAACTTTGGTTTAATCTTTGTCGAATATATGGTTCTCTACTTGAGCTAGGTA
>JANITX010000212.1:58834889-58853189 GCA_027564395.1 Erythroxylum ulei | reverse complement strand
CCCGCCGTAGGTCATGATCCTGACACTCATGGTCACGATCGTGAGTGTCAGGATCGTGACCTACGGCGGGGCAAAGATGGAACACGTGACTTTCAGGTTTCTTTCCCCCTTTTTTCCCTCCTTTCTCCCCCTAACTTATATATTTACCCTTACCCTCATTTTTCTTACCCAGAACACTCTCTCCACTCTCTTTAGAATCAAAACTCTCTAAATCTCTAACTTATCTCTACATCTAGCCTCAAATTTCTTTCTTTCTTTTAATTCTTCAACCATAAAGTACTTACTCCAAATAGGCCCAAGAATTAAATAGACGATAAAGCAAGCACAACCGAAAGCCCACGTGAAAGTATTGGGGCACAGTCAATGAAATTGAGCGGCAGATTACGGAGCATCGTTTTCGATTTAATCAGAAGAGGAAGGTACTCTTTTTCGAACTCTTCATGATAAAAATGTAGTTGTTCTAAAATATTTAGACGTTGATATATTGGAAACTCTTAAACTATGAAAGAAGACTGATAATTTATGTCAACAAATTTAATAGGAAAAATCCATGAACGTTAACTTTTTTATATATGAGGAATTAACCCTAGAATCCTTCACATGTCTTTAATTTGAGCAAAGTAGCCCTAAGGAATTTTGGTTTCGGTTGCTTGGTCGACCATATATGTTAAACCATGAAACTATGTGTGAAATTAGTGGATTCCCAAAATCGACCATTGTGGATCAACACGATGATTTCCGTGCTAAACAGTATTGGACACAATTGACGAGGTTGGACAACTGTGATCCTAAAAATGCACACAACAATATCATTTGCAGTCTTGAATACTTGTTGCTACATAAATTTATGTGCCAAATCATTTTCGATAAAAGTAAAAGCAATAAGTGTTCAGTCAGAGAGTAATTTCTTTTGTGGTGCATGTATCATAGCATTCAAGTTTGCACAACCACTTATATTTTTAACACCATTATTGCTACTCTGAAAAAGAGAAGCAATAGTCTTGGCATGGGATATTTGGTTATTTCTATTGTTATTTACTACAGTATTGATTGTGAAGGACTAACTGTGCATTTGTCTGAGTTTCTTAACCATCATCATCTAAAGAGGGCTAAGATCTTGAAGGTCCACCATATGGAACTCTAAGACATTAGCTTGAAATCACATGTGAAGAATAAGGCAGGACAGGTCAATTCTAGCTCAACACTACCGCATCAACAAATTAAAGAGTAGACCAGTGAGGAATCTGAAAAAGAAGTTGACAACTAGGGAAAGTTGCTAAATGCGATTTCTGACATTAGCAAAATGCTAAAGGAGATAGCAAAGGAATAACACTGACAATTTTGTGAAATACGGGGAATTTACAAATACTTTGAGGTTCAAGGAGTTCAAATACTACCTCTAACACTATCACCACCTCAATCGCCATAACAGCTTTATGCTCTAACCCTTATCTTTTCCTTTTGTTTTTATGTCCTTCTTGTCATTTTGTTTTATTCCACCCTTAAGTGTTGTATTTTCTTCTCACATTAAGGCCAATAAGTTATCCAAGTGTGAGGAAGTGTGCATTGTATTTTTTATCATGAGTGTGAAATAAGAACATAAATAAAACACGTACTCATATCTAATATAACAATCAAATCAATTGCATTAATAAAAGAATCAAATCGTATCAAAGTATTAGCATAAGGTTCATCTAATTTAAATACTAACTGGACGTTTAGTTACACAAGCTAATGCATGACCGTGCATTAGACCGTGCATAACCAAAATGCCTAAAAATTGTGAAATTGCATGACCTGAGAGAAGTGCACGGTCGCGCACCACTTCTATGCTTCGTTTCTTAGTTTTATATCGTGTTTTTGTCCGAATTCTTTTCTTTTAAGTCCATGAAGGTAATTATAACTTAAAAACACACTTGGAGCACATTAAGTACCAAATATACAACAAAAGTATCAAATATCAATCAAAAACACATCAAATATGACGTTTTTTGTACAAAAAATAATGGAACTTGAAAACATGAGAATGCATACAAGCGTCGGAAAGGCAGTGCTACAAATGTACGTACCAGGCCAAGGCTGGGGAGCATTGTATTGTTCTTTATTGCTCTCCTGTTGCTACGAGTCCTCCGGACAGATTTGATACCATGAGATGAAAAACACGAAAAGCAACTCATTTTCAAAAATTATATTAGGTTCTTTGATTCAAGAATATAGTTCGTGCAAGTCCCCAGAAACTCTTACGCGGCCAAATCAAATGTCCCTCCAATAAGGCCAACTTCGACCCCTCAAGTTCAACAAGCTGAAATCTGATATAAACATATGGAATTGTTCATAGGCTTAACTCGAAGGCCTTTTAGCAGATATCAGAATCCAGAAGAAGGTAAATATATAAACGTCATCAAAAGCCATGGCTTCTATATATATCTTGGAAATGTATAATGAAGGTTAGAAGTCCAGGAATTCACTCGATTAATAACATGGGTTGGGCATGATGATTCCAATCCAGCTACACGATAATGGTGGTGGTTACGAATAAGAGAATTAATAACTGTTAACAAACATCAACCTTAACCCAGAAGTAAAAACCAACAAAGTTTAGAGGAATCCCAACAAAATGAAAACGAAAAGAAAAGAACTTGGACAGCAAACGGTTCAAAGAGGGCATTCCGTCAGTAAAATTAAAAAAAATGGATGGATTAAGCGTAGAAAATGGAGAAAAAGCAATGTATATCTGTGGTGGTAAATCCATTGACATGTGCGGAAGCTGTGAAAGACGAGTATTTCTCTCTAACTACAATATCCCTATATTGGGGCTTCCCATGATTAGCAGTAACACCCAAAACAGTTCCAACGAAGATGGGAAGCTTATGTATTGGCAGCTATGTAACCAAGTTGCGTTGTATATAGCAAACGTGCGCTGAACTATGGTCGGCATGAAACTAGCGCTGTTAACATTTTATCAATAAACAGTGACGGACATTTCAATCAGCCAAACCAGAAAAGAAAAAGTTAAGAAGTCATTTGTAGAAGAAACTCAAAAGTTAAGAAGTCATTTGTAGAAGAAACTCAACTGATCTGAAAGAACTTATAAGAATGGTAGGAAATCACAACTGGCTCCGTTAAACGGAACCTACCGTCTCAACATATGATGGATGCTAATGGCCCAAAGGGCCACCATATGCCTAGAGACATATGAATGCTGTGTTCTACGGAATCACAGCTATTTCAAGTTTTGGCCCTCGCCCTTTTCTTTTGCCATGTCCTTCAGATTTTCAAAACAAATGAGAACGTAAAGACTTCACAAGACACAATATGCATACAATAACAATGTGCAAGGGGAAAGGAACGATTTTTTCAATTTCCATGCCCTCTGGCTTTTTCTCTCTTCCTTTGCAATTTTTCGTCTCTCATTTTATTTTTGCATCTAATTGATATCCAATTTCTGTTTCTCCAACTCCCATCCAACAATAGGCATATTCAATCCAATCTTAAAATTTGAATCAAAATGTAGGTCAATTGTTACCTTAATGAATCTCACCAAAACGAATTTCATCGGCATTGAAAAATCAACGGGGGTATTCAACTCTCACAAGTGATCCTGTCTAACATTGGCATTGGAACAAATCCGAAACATTATTATCTCGTCTATCATGCCTAAAGTGATACATTAACTTCAACAGCTGAGTTGGTTAAGACAATGTTTTTCGTATTATCAGCCTTTGGGTGGTCAAGAGTTTCTAGTTTTACCCTGACATGTAAAGGTCTCATAAATATGAGATCCCTCAAATCACCATGTGACTGTAACAAGAGTTGAATACATGAATCTCTTTCCATTTGCCCACTTCTCGCTGGGTTCAAGATATCAGCTATCCTAGCTGCATACTTCTCCCGAGTCTCTTCATACTCTGGATGTGTTACAAGTTTCAGATACAGAGCCGCATAAACAACCACCTATTGTTATAAAACAAACCAAAAGAAGAAATCAGCAATGTTTTAAACCGTGAATTTCAAAAGAAGAATCATCGAATGTTATGGGGCTATATTCAAATATGCAAAAGAAGGGAAAGGCAGGCAGACAGACGAACCAACATAAAGCTGCAGCCTTCCTCACCACCAGCTAACAGGAAATATGGCTTTTATGTATATATCTCAAAACATATAATTATTAATGAAAGAAATCTAATCTGAAAACCAATGTAGTTGACCAACATAGTTGAATAGATTCATCCACTCAACTCCTCTTTGTTCCATGGTCAAATGCACTGGACATTAGGAGGATAGGACACAAAATTTTAACCCCGTCCAAGGCATTGTTCTTCGCACTGAAATCTAGATCCAAATGAAAAACATAAAATTCTACAAGCTTGGAAGACCAATTAGATCAAGCCTACCTCGCTAGCTCCTGGACTAGTATTAACAGCAGAATCAATGTGAAATCGCCCATCTTGAGATTTCACATCCAAAGTTGTATGTTCCTCTTCAACATTTATTTCTGGTTCAGGTGTTTCAAAAGCGAGATTATCCAGTTCATCATACCACTGCTGTGCAGCACCAACCTGCAAATGTATACAATGCATGTAAGTTGCTAATACAAAAGCTTAACAGAAATCAAAAATTAAAAAAAAAATCAAATGATGGAAAGAAATGAATGCAATATTAAACCTTATTCGAGGATCCTACTGTGCCCTCTGCTCCTTGGACTTCAATAGCAGCCCCTCTTGCTTGCCGCCGTATACATTCTTCGCTTAATGGTTCAACAAGCTTGGTACCAACAGGGATATCTATGTTCAACCGTATGTCAATCCTGCCTGTTACAGAAGAAAGGCAAAATTTTTCAAGATTTTCAGAGGAATCATTAGCAATGAAACTACATACGAAAGTAAAGGAACCAAAATTACTCCTTATAATAATGCAGAAAAAACATATGCTACCTGGCAACAAGGTGAAACATTGAATGTTATCGATGAATGTTTTGCAGGCTCCAGCGCTGTAAAAACACCCAAACCAACTTGCATGATGAAGGTTCTAAAAATTACACAAGTCTACATAAAACTCCCACCACAGCCAGAATAGCAGAGGCTAATCCATGGACTACTTGGAGGGAATTTATTGCTTATCAAAGAACTACCGACCAATTTGAAACAATAAACTACACATAATAAACTCTATACTCACACATAATAAACTCTCTCTAGAGGAAAGGATATCCAATAAGGAAAGCCAAGGATCCCAAAATTTGAAAACGAGATGGTTGAACAGGCTCCAGCTTCTCTACTTAGCTTCAGTACCCTCTGTGCAACTTATAGAAATAATCGGAGAGATGAGGAATAGAACTAAACCACAAAAATGGATGAATAAAAAAGGAAAAAGGAAAATAAGTTTGCCTATTTCCTACCTGTGTCACACATCACTATGTGATCTTGAAAAGTTGTCAGGGATGGTAAGAGACTAGCATATGAAAGCCATTTTAGTGAACAGTTGGTATCAGTTTGCACTTGGAACCAATTTCTTGGCATCTGTGTCAATATGGATTCTTTTTCCATGATCAACGGTCCACAAATCTCCATAATGTTCGAGTGTCCTTTACAGAATGTGAAAGAAAATGCTTAAATGATACACCAATATTGGCAACAAAGGAAAGTTATGAAGCAATTCCAAACCTTCAATTTTCTCTTTAATCTCTCCTGAAGCCAAATCCATAATCCATAGAGTTTCAAAGCTGCCAATAGAAGTAAAAATCCTAATATTCTGACAATAATGCTAAAAAAATATTAACAAGGCATTGAGGTGAGAACAAGATATTAATCGTTCAAACTCACAGCACCTTCAAACAGGTCAGAAATTGAACACATCCAGAAGGAACTGAATGCATTCAATACAAAGTCATTCCCCACAACCTACAGAAAATCCGAGAGCTTTGGCTCCCAGAGCTTAAATCAATTAGAATATTGGCTCTTCCTTGTTAGTTCCAGTCATCCCAAGTGACAGATTTTCATTTTAAAATGTCATTTCAAGTTTGTTGGGGTTCATTACATGAATCCTTTTTCAATATTCTGTTTTAGGTCAAAAATCAGAATAATCTAGTAACTAACAAATCCTTGTTCATTACCCCTCCATGAATCATTTTTCAATATTCTGGTTTAGGTCAAAAATCAGAATAATCTAGTAACTCAAAAATCCTTGCTCATTAGCCCTCCATGTCATTTTAGACCTTTTGCTCCTTTTCTATCTGCTTTGAGTACAGCCAAGAACGTCTATAGAATTTTCTATGATTGGGTTTTCTAAAAGAGAAAAGATCTTGGATTCTGAGATTTGCTGCTCTATAACTGATCCCAAATTCACTCTTTTAAAATAAATCAAGATTTTTAAAGCTGACCAATAATAATTACTTAACTGTCCAATTAACAATGAAGAACTAAATTTTTTAAGTTTTTGAAGTCATGCATTATTGGGAAAATGTTCGCCTCTTTAAGCACACTGAGATTCCATGGGCCAGAACCTTTTCCCTTGACTTGGAGGTTGGTGGGATTTGAGGAATAAGTGCAAGAGGCAGTCAATAACTACTTAAGCCTCCAACAAAATAACGTTAACAATGTATTGAATGAGTGATCAGAGAAATACTATCAGGATCTAGGACTAGTCTTTACCTCAAGAAAAATGACCATCTTATTCACCCCCTGGCATGCTCAAAAGAGAATAAATAAAAGATGCATGACGCTATTATATTCTGAAACAGGAAACCAAGTCAATCTTTTCATCGGGAACCCCAAGTCAATAATTTTAATGAACTCTTTAAATAAGTTTCATCAGTAAAAACAAACAAAACTACAAAACATCTTTAAATATCATCAAGATAAAACAAATTCTTCACCTGCGGCTGATGATTAGGAAATCATTATCCACCGATTTCAAGAGATGCCAAGGAAAAACCAGTGATTGGGAGCTGAACTCTTCAAATTCAGCTTTGGACTTCTTCCCAAAACCCAGCTTATTTGCAATCCAAGTCCATACACTCTTCTGTTTTTTTCTGATGCTAGAAGGATAAACTGTCTCTAAAACTCGTCTCTCCATATCAGCTCTCCTGATGGCATGGTTCTGGGATGAGGGTCATACAGCAAAATCAGTGATAGGCAAATTAATAAAAGGGTGAGCTCCAAGTGAAGCACAATATTGAAATAATGACAAAACAAAGGAGGATGTAGCTATCCTCCACTACAATATAAATAACATCATTTCAAAAAGTTTCCAGAGAATAATAATACAAAGAGGTTCAAGCAATCAGCTGAAAGATGATCATCAGGAAAATAAATAATGGTTAATTTTCTTCCATTGATTGAAAGTTAAGACAGAAAACTAACAGGAGCATGCATATCCACAAGAGAATGGAGAAGTCCGAACAGTGAATGTTGTATCAGACAAAGAATTTCAAAATTACTGCCAGCACACACCTTAGAGAATGCTTCTGTAGAATATGTAGCTGACAACTACCAACATTCATACTTGACACTCAATTTGATGCCTAAACTTTAAGCAGCTAGATAAATGCAAGCCCATCTAATTAAAATTCCTGTCAGTGCTATACTATAATTTCAGAAACCACTCAATAAAATGAAATCCACCTCAACTACCAAAAAGCTTACAGTTCACACAGTATTACAGGAAAAACATAAAATATTGATTATTCGAACATTCAAGCATTTCTATATTGACACATCACTTTAGATGTTCACCTCTGAGTCAACAACATATAGGCAATCTTCAGTATCACTGTAAAATGAAGCTGCTGGACGAATTAGCTTGGCTGACTCAAAGTCTCCATCCTCGAACCCAGGGGAAGAACCAATCTGACATATAGATAAAATAAGTCATTGGATTACCTAAATTTAACTTTTTGAGAAGCTGTAACGATTATAGAAGCAAAAGGCAAGCCAAATAACTTTGGTTAAATCCCCGTTAAACAGGATCCAAATTAAATGTAGAGAAACATTTAGAGCAACAACTTTTAACAAACTAGGGCTGGAATACAAGCAATTTTTCATAAGGAACAGAAATAAGAGTTAGATTTGAAACAAAAACTAATATTGACACTTTTAACAAACCGTGATTGAGCATGTGCTAATTATTTGTATTATTTAAAATAGGACTCCTAATTGCACTAGGATCGTCCACTCCTTACAACCCTAGCCATCAACCATATTGTACTTAATAGAAAAAAGATAACATAAGCATGTTAAAAAACTTAATAAAACTATTGAAATTGTAGAATGCCCCTGCATCCTTAAAGTCTTACACCTAGTGGGCACCAGAAATAAGGTAGCAAACATGTTGAATGATATAACCTCACAGTACACAATAAATTATATTTCTTAAGATTGTTCTTCCTATGTTTATTTGTAAATTTCAATGTTTTAAAAGCCGGATCATAAGTTAAACCAATAAGACATGAAGTTTAAGATTTAAAAGGTTCAACCGATATTAGACCATCATAAAACCAATTAAAGATTGAATAAAATTAAAGAATTTAAAATGTGATTGAAAGACATTGTCCTTATCTATCAAAGAATTTAAATTTTAATTGTTAAAAGAGATTATTAAATGAAATTAATTGATTTATTTTAATTTTAGTTTATAAAAACTTATTAATTTATAAAAATTAACCGATTAATTAATAAACTGATAGTTTTTAACAACAAGAATTATTAACTTAAATCAAACTAGAAAGTTAAAAACCAAACTAAAAAGTTGAACGATTCAAGATTTTTACGGTTGAATCAGCTAAGTCTGTTGAATTTTTTAATCATTGGTCAATCCTACTTAGTTTATATTTCCAGTGAAGTATCAAACACTCTCAATGCTTTTAAAGAATACTTCTCAAGGACACCACACAATTCCACTCTCAACTTATATTAAAAAAAAAACCGCTCATTTTGATTGAACTCATATGATTTATCATACATACAGAGTCTAGGATCTTTCCATTGCCGTCAAATATGATGACACGATGATGATTGCTGTCAGAGAGGAACAACCTGTTCCAATTTTCATCAGCAGAGATGCAACCTGTCCATATCAAGATGGAAATGATGTGTAAAACATATTCTTCTATGTATCAAAATACTAAAAGCATACAAATGGCATTTGAGCACTTGCTTTTTCCAAATAGATATAACAACTTCCAAATAGATATAACAACAAGGACCTACTACATGCTAATTCCGTACTGAAGAGCTTGGTCTAGGATTAGCAGTAAAATTTTCTATGAAGTTGAATAGCGTAATGTGCATTTTCCATTATTAATGGGCTTAAAGATAGACAGTGAGCAAGTCTTTTGTTTACTTCAAAAATCCTTTTATCTTGAGCTTTGCTCTTAATCTCAGTTCTAGAATATGACTTGCTAGCTAGTGAACATCCAAATAAGGCATATACATAAATGAGTGCAACAGTTTTCTGATCATGCAGACCTATAAGAGCATGAATTCCACACAACCTGTACAACCATCAACATAGAGTCATTTAACAGTTAAAGATGCATTCTATAGTCTGTACTTGATTTAAAGCACAGAATTGGCATTCAGTCTTGAAAAGTTTTAAGCAAATTTCAAATATCTGTTATTATGCAACAAATGTAAAACACAACAGTACAACTCAAAAAATCATAAGCAAGCTCATACCTGGGAAGTAGAGAAATAAGTTCTGCAACAATGAGCATGAATTTGGTTCTTTTATGGTTTCTGAATGTTTAGACCAAGTGCCTTTTAAGCAGCGCAAACTAGGATTTTCCTCATCAATGTTCCCATCTACTTGCTCATTTAGCTTCAAAACGGCTGCAAGATAATATTTAGCTAAAGATAACAACCTGGAAAGATATGCTTGCACAAGTGGAGATGCAGATATTAGGTCCTCCAACAGAAATTGCCTAGCTGCACCCAGACCCAAACCCAACAAAAGGGGAAGCAAATTTCTTTTTGGAATAGGTAGATTGATAATCCAGTCACTAAATTTCCAAAATAACAGCACAGACCCATCCAGTAGATTAACTTCTTAAATGGCGGTAACGGGGACATACCAGTGTATAACAGAACATTCACAACAAAGTGTATGCAGTTGTAAGAAAAGAGAAATTAGAATGTTTCCAGGGGCATTACTTCTACAAGAGAACAATATACACAAGAATTACCTTTATTAAGCATTTCAAGCTCTAAGTTTTCATTGAAAATAGCTGGATTCCTAAAATCTCTGAACAACACATAGAATGCCCCATTTTCTATCTGAATCCATAAAATACTAATTAGCAAAATTGCAAAAACAGAGTGCAAATTTAAGATACAAGAACAATATATGGCTACAGGGTTCATTACTAAGACACTTAAGGAATAACCAGGTGAATGAATATTGTAAAAACATAATTTTCCAATAACAAAGTGACTTATACAACAAGTAATTAAAAAGAAGTGAATTCTCTTGACAGAAACATCAAAAACACTCCATCAATCAATTTTGATATCCAACCAATCCTAAGCCCGCTTACCTATCTAAAGATCTTCATGTTCCAAAAGAAGATCCAACGTCCAAGGCTAATAACACTTAATTCATCAATAGCTCACCTTTGAAAAGTTCTTGTTAGACCACAAAATAGGAAACGTGATAAATTCCGACATTATCAAGGGAAGCAGGAGAGCTTGATCACCAGCAGAGCTAATTGAACTTCCAGAATGAAAGCCTATAACATTAAGTTGAGGAAATCTGGGACAAGAGAAACATCATCATGAAGAAGAAACAATTTTTGTAACAAACTTGTCCAAGTACAACCAAGGAGAAGTAAGAATAATTTACTACCTTTGCTGAACTGACTTCACTTTCTCAAGCATAGCAACCATACGAGGATTCTCAAACAACTGCCCGGCAAGAACTAAAAATATACCTCCTTTTTTTAAAGAATCAATTCTTTCCTCAGCTAAATTAAACCAATGGTGATTTAGCCCTGTGAAATCATTTCAAGAGCACAAAGAGATAAAAGTTTAATTGACTTTCAAGTGCAACTCTAACACTCAAAAGACTAAAACAAAAATAGGAAAAAGAGGCAACATTAAATATAAACATTCATTAATTTCAAAATAAATAACCTTGAATCTCATATAAGGTGGACTCAATGAAAGATAATATGCCACTGGCTTCTTTAAGACAAGACTCATTTGAAACCTCCATTCTTGTAGAGTACCTGAAAGTCACTACTATGCACAATTCAAAGCCCAAAAGTACTACTAAAATATTCTTTTGAACAAATTTTCTTTTCAAAGAACTAAACAAACACAATAAGCAAAGAGCAACAACTATGAATCCACTAATTACCTCTGAGACTGAATCACTCTGTTCAACTTGCTAAACCCATTATCAATTGAGCTGGCTAGAGGCATCACACAGAGAACTGAGAGGTTTATAATGGCTCTATATGGCTTTAAATGATGACTACCTGGAACCAAAAATATACAAACTTGAAGCAATAATCGTTTAATACGTTCAATATCCACAACAATCAGAAAAATCATAACCTTGGAAAACATGAGGCAAATGCGTTGAAATTCGTCTTAATCGTTGATATCTCGTATACATCATTTCTGGATCTGATGAAATTAGAAAAAATTTTAGTATTTCCAACTTACTTGATTCACGTCCATCTCAATAATGGAACCAAATGATAAGGCAAGAAGGAGGAAATCTTAGACATAGTTTCCTACAGAGGAGCAGAAGGCAAATGATATAAGGGGATTGATTTCAAGAAAAGCTTAATTATTAGGCTTCTACTGATCGAGTCATATCAATGCCCTTGCTGAAACACATCATCAAGATCACTGCATCTATTGTTAGTTGTCCAATGAATAAAGTGGAATCTAGCTCCCGAACTGTGTCATTACGTAGATTATGTGAAACGTGCATTGAAGTCGAAGGTAAACAAAAAACAGGAAAAAAAAATTTGAAGTGATCATTATTGCCTCTTAATCAAAGAATTGAATTTCGTACCATAAAACGGTACAAAACACAGTTGTTCGGTACCGTTCGTAGGCACCGGCCGGTACCAATGTTTTCGTCCAGTACAGGCAGATACCGTAAAGTTCAAAATTTATGAAAGACTTATTTGCAAAAATATATATATATACCTAACAAAATAATCCCCCGTCTGCGCCGTCTCATTTTTGCTTAATCTGCTCTCTCTCTCCTCTGTAGGCAGCCCCAGCCTTCATCTCTGCTCTCTCTCCTCGTCACCACCCGCTGCGAGTCGATTATTTATGATATTAGGTTGGCCAATGGAGGCAAATCAGTTCATCGACACTAAGCTTTTGGGTGGACGAGTTGGGTGTGGGAGTGAGAGTGTGTGAGGGTGCTGATACGGTGCCTGACTTAGTTGACTTGGCGAGGATGATTACAGAGTCAGTGAGTGGTAAGGTTGTGCAAGAGTCAGTGAGGGCTAAACAGTTGAAGGATAAAGCATTGGAGGCTGTAAGAGATGGTTGAACCTCGTAGGGGGATTTACATAGGATTGTTAAACAGTTAAAGAGTTCATCTGCGTTAACAACACAGACGTTCGTCTGCGTCAACAACGCAGACGCAGACGAACGTCTGCGTCACAGAAACATAAATTTTAGGACAAAAAAAAAAACATAGAAGAAGAACCAACCTGAGAAGATGGGAGGGATAGGTGAGCAGAAGAAACAAAACAGAGAGTCGGCTAATGGTTTTGTAGAACAGACGCTATTTGTTTACGTAAGTGACAGAAACTAAACGTAAAAAATAGCTTCCCGAAAAAGCTATAATTTGGGCTTTTCTGAAAAGCTCCAAATTTTAGCTTTTGAAAAAGCTGTATTTTGACTTTTTCAAAAGTTATTTCTACTTGAAAAGTGCTTTTGAAGTTTGCAGCCAAACACCCATTTTTTCTTGAAAATAACTTTTGCGGTGGGAAAAAGTGCTTTTGGAGTCTCCAAAAGCTGAACCAAACAGGCACTAAATTGGAGTTAAAATAAGTGAGAAACAATAGTCCAAAGTGGGCATTGTGGCCATGAAATAGTAAATTTTTTTGAAAAATCTGGGTTTAATGTGAATGTGTTCATTCATAGTTCCACGAGCCCTCAATAGGAGGGTGCGCTTCACTGACAACATAAATCCCAGTTTTGACCCCATCAATGTTGTCCACATGTACTGGTGGGTCCAGAACTATGTCGAATAAGACCAGAATGACTGCCTAAGGTGGTGCATGGTCACCTGAGAGTGGGCGTGTAGCACAACAACTGTTGTAGTCACATAATCACATTTCACACGCGTCCTGGCAACATTTGGGGTGCATAGGGCCACCCTAGAGGGCCACTCCGGCCCAAATTTTTGCTAAAGACTCCTTTTGCTATGGTCTTTTAAACTGTGTGGTCAAAATTACCATTTTACCCCTTTGTGATTTATTAAAATTTTTTCAAATTTTGAGTTATTTGTTAGCCTAATTTGAAAATTTACTTAACTACGAAAGTGAAATAATTTTTGGGCTATTAACTTAGGTTTTCATGTTTGATAATTGTGTATTATATTTATGAATTTATGTTGCATTTCATATATGTTATGAGTTGCATTTTATTATTTATTTCATTTATGTGTTAAATGATTATTATTTATGTTAGTTATAAATTGGTTAATTATTTGCCCATTTGACTCATTATTAAGTAATGCCAATGGGCATAAATTAAATTAAAATTGATCATTGGGCTAAAAACAATTAGGCGCTTAATATTGCTTATGTTATTGGTTATGATCACTAGCAAGTTTGCAAAATTTTCGAATTGATAATGTAATTGGGACATTAAGACCTTCGATGACATTTTCCACCATTTGGAGTTTAAGACGGAGCGTAGAAATGCAAATCACAAATGTTGTTGCATTAGTTGCACAAAATGGTTCCAAAGGTGATGGTTGTAAGCATAAGAAGGTAAAAACGAAGACCCAAGGGCCTCGAGAAGGGCAAGTCGCTAAATGCCTTAAAGGCAAGTGTAGGGGTAAGAAGGATAAGTCCAAACTCATGTGCTTTAATTGTAGAAAGCAGGAGCAAAGTGTACTAAACCCCGTGAGGTTTGTCCCTACTTATCTTCTTTTGTATGTACCTTTGTTTTCACAAATGCATTTTTCACTCATTCACTCCATAATTGGATTATAGATACAGGAGTGACAAAACACATGACCTGCAACCGTGTAGGATTTGTAGATTACCATTGATTACTAGTGGGTAAACATTTTGTAAGAATGGGGAATGGAGCGGAGGAGAGGGTCCTTGGTCTAGGAACCTACTAACTTACTTCACGCGGTGGATGCAAAATGATCTTACATGATGTATTTCATGTACCCACTATTCGATGTAATATACTTTCAGTATTAGGAATAGTAGACTTGGGTTTTTCTTTTCTTGTTAGTAAGAATGGTGTGTCCATTTATCTTGAAGATACCCTTAATGGTCATGGACACTTTTGCAATAGTTTATTTATTATGAATTTAAAAGATGTATCTGAATCTCATAAATATTTTGCTCACGTTGTTTCTTCTTCTTCTGTTGATATCCAATTTGACTTTGTTAAATGGCATGCTCGAATAGGACATATTGGACAAGAAAGAATGTCCTGATTGGCTAAAGAAGGGCTATTGGGCTCTCTTGCCAAAGTGAGTCTTCCTACTTATGAGTCTTGTCTCTCTAGGAAAGGTAGTGCAAAGCTTTTTAGTAAGGCTAAGAGAGCTTCACATCCTTTGGAGTCGAACCACTCTAATATTTGTAGGCCTATGAATGTGAGAGCATAATGTCACGACTTACTTTATCACATTCATAGATGATTTCTCACGATATGGCTTAGTTTTTCTGTTGTCTCACTGCTCAGAAGCTTTGTATCGTTTCAAACAGTTCGTAGTTAAGGTTGAGAATAAAAAAAGAGAGGAGCATTAAGGCTCTTCGTACTCATAGAGGCCGAGAGTATCTCTTTGATTAATTTAGAGAATTTTGTGAGAATAAGGGAATACACTGACAGTTAACGATTCTTGGAACTCTAAAACAAAATGTAGAGAGAAGGAATAGAACTCCGTTGGACATGGTTAGGCCGATGATGGTTCAAGCTAACCTCCCGATTAAGTTTTGGGGGGATGCCTTTGTGACTACAACATATGTCTTTAACCAAGTGCCCACTAAGTTTATCCCGTCTACTCCATATGAGTTATGAAAAGGAGATAAGCATAATTTGGAAGGCTTAAGGCCATGGGGATCTGTTGGTTATGTTCACCATTCTTCTCATAAGCTTGGGAAGCTAGGTCCTAGAGCTAATAAATGTGTGTTTATTAGATATTGTGAGTATTCTAAAGACTATATGATGTATGGTGAACATTATGGAGGGCTTACTAAGGTTGAGTCCCAAGATGTGGATTTTTTAGAGGATGATTTCCCTAGTATTGGTAAGATCAAACAAATTCTTAAGCTTTATGAGTTAGAGGAACAACAAGACAAAGTGCCTTAAATGGATTTAGATTCACAATCTATATGACTATTGAGGTCAGTGGGAGCATAGAACCTGAGTCTCAGTCTCCATAATTGCATAGGAGACAACACGAAAATGTTCTGCGTAGACCCTTTGAAATAGAAGGTGGGTCCTTCTTGAGCATTTTTTGTTGATTCTGATAAGCCTTCTTCTTTTGAAGAAGCAATGAACTCACCATTTTCGAGTAAGTGGCTTGCAGCAAGGGAAGACGAGATGGAATTGTGGCTAAGAACAATGTGTGGGAATTAGTCTATCTACCTATTGGGCAAGTAAACATTGGAAAAAAAATGGGTCTCAAAGGTTAAGTGCAAGGCAGATGGATCAATTGATAAGTATAAGGCCCGATTAGTAGCGAAAGGTTACACCCAAAAGGAGGGTGTAGACTATGATGAGACATTTTCTCCTGTGGTGAGATTTGTGTCTATTCAACTTATCCTAGCTATTATTGCATATTTAGATTTAGATTTGTTCCAAATGGATGTGAAATGACATTTCTCAATGGAAAAATAAATGAAGAGATCTATATGGATAAACTTGTTAGGTTTTAGGTAAAGGGATAAGAGCATAAAGTGTATCGCTTGAGACATTCCGTTTATAACCTATAACAATCATCTAGGCAATGGTATCTTAAATTTTATCAAGCCATTACATTCTTAAGGTTTATGATGATTAAAGAGGACCATTATGTATACATAAAGAGACAAGAGAATGTGTTTCTTATACTCTTTTTGTATTTAGATGATATTTTGATAGCTGGGAATGATACGAAGATGATCATAGAAACTCAAAAGTGGTTGTCCTCTACTTTTGAGATGAAGGGCATGGGTAAAGCAGATTATGTTCTCAAGGTTAAGATCTCGAGGGATCGTTCTAAGAGATTTCTAAGTTTGTCTCAAGAAACCTATATTAATAGGGTCTTGGAACATTTCCATATGCATAACTACAAACTAATTGACACTCCAGTAGAGAAGGAGCTATACCTAAGTATAGATCAATCTCCTAAAATAGAGGAAGAAAAAAACAAATGGCTAAGGTGTTATACGTAAGTGCTGTTGGTGGTCTAATGTATGCTATGGTGTGTACTCAACTCGACATATGCTTTGCAGTTGGGATGGTTGGTAGGTATCAAAGTAATCTTGGACCTATGCATTAGGCAGCAATCAAAATGATACTTAGATTTCTAAAAGGAACCACTAATATGGCTTTTTGCTATCAAGTTGAGAGCTTTAAATTGGTTGGATATAGTAATGTCGATAGATCTGTTGATAAAGATGAGTGAAAGTCCACGTCAAGATATGTTTTCATTTTTGGAGAAGGAGCTATTTCTTAGTGTAGCAAGCAACAACAATATGTGTCATTGTCCATAATAGAGTCAGAGTATGTTGTATGTAAATGGCAGTGCAAGAGGTGATATGGTGGAGGAGATTTTTGAGGAGCCTCATCATTACCGGGAACCTTTATGAGGCCACAATTATCTATTGTGATAACAAAGTTGTAATTGCCTATGCAACGGACCTGAAGTATCATGAAAAGACAAATCAGATTGATGCTCACTACCACTTTATACGTGTTATCATTACACAAGGACATGTTGTCCTAGAGCATGTCTCTACTAGAGATATTGTTGGGTTTCGATCATGCATCAAATATTAGAATACAAGCGAAAAATAAAATGAAACCTAAAAAATACATAATCAAACATGTGCCATTAGATGTAGTAAAACAAAATATGAACTTAAGATGTGTACCTTACAATCTCCTTCGTTATTCATTGTATTCACCTTTTCTGGTTATGGTAAACCACAACAACTAAAGGGGGACGTCTCTAATGATATCCACATGAAGATCGAAGCCTGAAATCTCTTAAGAGGAATGGCTAAAACACACAGAAATTGCTAGCTATGTGGTGTGTTCTTTAAGAGAGTATTTTAGAAGATGATGAATAATTCACAAAAAGACCCTTTGTTTTCTTACAACTTTTGCATGAAAATGGAGTGTCTTTGACACCCTTTGGCTTCCCTCTAATCCCCAACATCAATGGAGAGTTAGTGGAAATTAAGTGGCTTTTAATCTCACTTAATTTAGCATGAAAACATTCATCCCTTTTTTAAAGGTTAATTTTGTCATCTTGCTTATTCAAGGGTAATTGTGTCATTTTACCTAATAAGTAAGATTCACATGTGTCTTATGATTCACAATCAAATGACCCTAAACTATCACACTTTTGTAGTTTAGTCATATGTAACACCCCACTCTCGCAGGACCCGAACCCGACATTGTAGGTGATATCCGAGTCCGTGACCGATAACTGTGGCATGCTAGAGCATTTTAACACAGTCTAAACTCAGTAAAAAGGTTTCTATCAGTAGATAATCACTCAGTAAATGCGAACATCGGTAACCATTTAAGGAAATCAACAGTAGCAGTAATAACCATACACTCGATACACTCGATAGTAGTTTACTAAAGCAGGTAGCAAATCCATTAACAGTTCGGTGACATATTACACTCAATAACACTTACACTAGCCCGTTTGGGGCCCACTAGAACTACAGTCCTATTTTTCGGCAACATTTGACAGTAGACGACCCTAATGCAGACGTGGACTGATCCCCGACCTCTGTCTCTGACTTGAATGCTGTAGGCATACTCCCGTTTATCTAACGGGGTACTCCTCAAAGCCTGAAAAATAAATGCAAATTTTTGGTGAGTTTTGCGAACTCAGTGAGGAACCATCATCGATGGTCCACTC
>JANITX010000212.1:58806780-58825266 GCA_027564395.1 Erythroxylum ulei | reverse complement strand
CCTTATAAGGGTACGGATACCTCTCCCTTACAGACGCGTTTTCCATGGCCTAATGCACCGGATCCCATCAGAACTCCGAGGTTAAATGTGCTTAAGTGAGAATAGTTCTAGGATGAGTGACCTCCTAGAAGGCCTTGGGAAAAGCAAAACCGTGAGGGCTTGGCTGGGCCAAGGCCCAAAGCGGACAATATCTATATGCGGGTGATCTTGGATGTTACAGTACCGTTTCGATTGATTCTGGAAGGTATTGTACCAACCAAAAAATAGTACGAAACTTAGCTCTTCGATTATTTCTTATGACAACAAACTTTAGTTCACATTGTCATTCACTTTTCAAACATAGTTACAAATGTCTGACACTATAAACCATAAATTTTGGTTCAATTTTAACTAACAAAAGGTAACTTTAATCATTTCTAAAGAGCAAATCGTATGAATCTAAGCATTCTCTACTATGGACACATTATGGAACATAGTAGGTGCATCTCTTAATATCCAAACAAACAAAGTCAAAATTCCCCAACAGACCCAAAAGAAAGTTCTATTACAAAAATAATGTTATGGAATAGGAAAACTAAAAAGGCCATTAGTTATCATCGTAAAAGACTATGAGAACCTTCTCACAGCTAGTTTCCCACTTCAATAATTCCCAAGCATATATTTCTAAAAAAAAGTAAATGAAGCATATTTTAGATACTATTCTTTAGCCTAATAGATATCAATAACAATAACAACAACAACCTATTCGAAATCATGCAGATATGCGAGATCTGGAGAGGTCTAATAGGACGCAGCCTTACCCCTAACTAATAGAGAGGTTGTTTCTTAATGACCCATATAAACAAGAAAAATAGATAAAGAAAGTAATTAGGGGAATAAAAAGTAGTGAAACAATGTTCAAGCATCATGTGTATTAGTCCAGCTAAACAATCTATTAAGAAAAATTACATAAATATTAAATAATTATGTATATCAGACAATAAATTTAATTGGAATGCCAAATCCCCACTACCTGTTAGACAATAACATCAAAACTCCCAGAATCACCTTCCAACTGTTCCTTAGATTTCTCAACTTTTCTTACCAAATCCTAAACAGTTTAATGTAGTGTTCACTCAATTGACAAATAATTGAACAACTTTCTATAATCAACACAAGCACAATCACTTTATGAAGATTTAAACAACTGAGATATTATCTTTATATTCTTTATCAAAGATTAAAAACATAAAAGAAAATTATAGAAACAACAATACAATGAAGCATTGCAAAAGCTCATAATAGCACTCTAAATAATAGTGGAGCTCAAACAGCTCAAGTTTCCGACTAGGCAAGTGCATCATTGATAACACATGTCGGCAACCAAAGCAGTGTCTACAAATAGTAATTGATGATTGTACAATATGAAAAATGTACCTATAAGCTAACAAGGTTTCTCTATAGAGAAGAATGAAGCATACTTTTAGTACGTTCAATTTGCATGCTCAAGAAAAACTTAAAAGTTGTAGAAAAATTAGCATTCAACCAAGAAGCACAAAGTGAAACCACAAAAAGCAGGGAACACACACTCATCCAATAAAAAAAGACCTAATCTCCATTCTTAACCCACCAAATTTCAATTTATTCAACATTGCACCCCAAACCTCCTAACCACCACCAAATGCTAGTGATTAAAAATCAAACTCAAAATTCAAATATTAATAACCTGAAGTGCAAAATTAGGGAGCTAGAGCACAAAGCAGAGACAGAGTAGGAACGATCACTTAGGTGAATTTATGGCTCTCTCCCCCTCTTTTAGGATATTTTAAAGGATAGAAAATGACTGCAATCAAAACGAACACAAATAGCTCTAGAACATAATAATCCACGACAAATGTCAGTCAAGTAAGAGGGTTAATTAGGTGTTTGAGTTCTAATCTTTTGCCGAAAAGGTGTAATCAACATTTTGCTTCTCTGGTTTCTTTTTTATTATTGGTATTAGTTTTTGTAGATGTATTTTGAAAAAAATCAAATTATAATTTAATTAGTTCTCAACTTTAGTCTTAAGAATCTCAAACTTGATAAGAACTTCAAACATTTCTTTAATTAAGAAGATATAACTATAATGGGAAAACATTCAATAAAAGCCAAAATATATCTAGAATTATAAATGGTGGGTGAATAAGACCATGTATATCAGTTTAAATTATTTATAAAAAATTAAAACTTGAGTTGACTTGTTTTCTTGATCTTGATCAACTAATCTATGCTAAAATTAATACATGTGTTTAGATTAATAAAATATAGAGTTAGAAGATTTTTTTTCTTTTATTAATCTTTTAACTCTTTAAAGATGTGATATATTTTTTATATTAAAACATGAATAAATTTTCCTTTGTCTAAAGTCTTTCACTAATAATATTTTTAATAATATACGATGAAGCGTACATTTCATTATAAGTTAATCACGTTCTATGTCAACTATATGATAAAAAGGTCATACTAATATGTTTTGTATCAAATGATGAGTATGAACAGGAATTTTGGCTAAAAGTGCATTTTAAACCTTATCATTTTCATTAAAATGCAAGTTGAACCTTAATGTTCCAGAGGGTTCAATTTTCATCATAACATTTTTAAAGTGTTCAAAATAAACCCTATGTGGACAAAAAATTAAACAAGGTTAAGTTTTCGTTCATTATGAGCCATGTCACACATAATAATCCTTATATTTGTTTTATCATTTGATAGGGCCCATTACCACATGTATGCCACGTGGTTGTATAGGGGCCAATCAATTGGATTTAAAAACTTAAAATTAGTAATGATTTTTTAATTATTTTATAATTAAAAGTATGTTTGTTAGTTTTTTTTTAAATCTATCTAAAATCCCTAATCAACTTAATTGAACTAGAAAACCTAATTCCCTAATGTTGGTGAAACCCTATTTGAATCTAAAATCCCTAATCATGCCTATCCTCTCTCTGATTTCTTTTGCTCATGCCTTTATTTTTTTTCTCTGGATTCTCTCGCACCAACTCTTCCTTCCACTTCTCAATCTCTATCCAGCACAATGATGGTAGAAACAAATAGAGAGAATCATGGTAGGTTGTATTTTCCGTTATGTTTTAGTCTTTGTCTACTTTATAAGGTTCCTTATGTTTTTATGCCTGCTATATGTATTTTATTATTGTCTGTTGTATATGGTTCCTTTTTTTGCACTTCCTTAATTATTTAAAAATCCCTTTGTTTCTATTGGAATTGAGGCAATAGTATCCTTCCTTTGCTAGCTATATTTTTATCTTTTTTACATGATCTAACTTTAAAAAAATTATGATATTTTAACCAAGAATTGGAAGAATGCAAGCTCCAACTTGAACCATGGTGTCACTACATTAATTTTAATTCCAAACACTGCAATATTTTTGACGTTATGTGTTTGATAGTATGATTTCTATTAATGATACTTAAAATAGATGTTCTTTTAGTAACCATTCTAATTAATACTAATTTTTGTTGAGAAGAACAACTTAGATATCTCAGTGGTTTTGACACCTTGAAAATGTTAGATAACAATACTATGTCAATCCTTTTAGTTTGTAATATCTAATATGATTACAACACTATCTGGTTCCTTCAAATGTTTCAACATTTCATAATGGACTAAACATAACCAATATCTAGATGTTCATTAATATACCAGTAGTAGCAAGTTTCATTATTTTAATTTGTAATGGCCCTTTTTAGGCATGATATGATGCTTAGGAGGCATGAAAAGAGGTCAAATGAAAGCAAACAAATATAAACAAGTATATAAACAAAAAAAGTAAGAATAATAGAAACAAATTAAATAATAGATGAAATTATATTAAGAATGCTTTTACCTTATTTTCATATGCTACCATGTTTATATATTATGCGTACATGATTACTTGATGTAGATTTCACTAACTACAAGGCATGAAAGAGCATCATGAAAGAGCATCCTATTTTATGTTTAATTCATTGTAGTACACAATTTGGAACTGAATGCAAAAAATATCAATAATTTAGTTGATTACATTAACATTAACACTACATATAAATACTATAAATAGGCATTTTTTTCATTGGCTTTAGCATTAAGAAGCATTAAAGTTCCTTTTACACGCATTCCTAAGTATTTTTAATCATTTGAGCAATTATTATCAAATTGTGAGAGGGAGTCTTTTTTAGATTATCAAAATAATCAAGTGAGAAAATTTGAGGTGTGAGCTCTCATTGGGGTTTTTGTTCATTCTATTTAAGTGTTTTTAAATTGGTTTTGAGATTTTTCTTCGTCTTAAAGAAAGACTGAAAAAGAGGTTCCTCTTTGCTAAAATAAAAGATTATAAAAATGTTATTCTTCAGGTTGAAAGAAGAATTATAGTAGAAATCTAATAGGAGTCTTGGGAGTGGATGTAGGTAAGGATTGTTTACTGAATTACTATAAATCAATTTGTATTTCTCTTTCCTTACTTTTTCACTTAATTATTTACAAACATCGTTAATCCTTTTATTTTTATTCCATACATGTATTCATTATAATTTCTTATCATTATTTTGTAAGTTAATATCATTTCATTAAAATCTTGAAAACACCAAATTCACCCTCTCTTAGATGCCATTTGGGAATAACAGTTACATTGTTCAGTCAATATATAATACATTGGTCAACCACTAATCTAAATTGGTCAACTAGTGTACTTGAAAAAATGTTTTCAAAGATTTTTCAAGTTATTCAAATTTTCAAATTCATTGTCTTAATAAAATTTTAATTCAAACACTTTTCAAAAGATTCCTCAAAGAATATGTTAAAGATCTAGAAGACTTTCTTTGAAATCAAAAACCTTAATTCCTTTTGACAATTAAAAAAAATTGTGCATTATTTCTTCAAAAAAGAAAAAAAAATATGTATTAAGTTAAAAAGATGATACACTTATGCATGATGAGCCCCTAAAGTATTAAAGTAACCAAGTAGGGAAATCAACAAAAATTACATATGTATTTGTATACGTGTTATGCTTTGATTTTCCTTTTCTTTTCATGGCTTATAACGGATTTGAAGTTTATAATTTCTACTTTTTTCTGTGGTTTCATGAGATATCTCTTATTTTTATTTTACATTACTTTTTTTAGGAATAAAATAATTTATTAATAGTAATTATATTATATTATCATTAAAACATGGACTATGACCTCCATTGGTTCAATATTGATGCACTGTAAGGCTATAGGTATAAGCTTTCAAAATAAATTCATCACCATAAATTTTTTTAATAAAATATCCCTCCATTATATTTAACCTATAAAATTATACTTAAATGATATAAAAAAATCGTTAGATAATTATAAAAAAGTTAAAGATTCAAAGGTAGAAGCACATGGTGACTATAAATATAATTAATTACTTAACATGGTTATGAAATAAGATATGCATGTTATATATAGACTGAAGGATGAAGGAGGAGAAAGTATATAAAGAATTATAATGCTGTGAAAATAACAGGTATATAAATGATTCTCTCTACCATTTAGTTAGGTTCATACATATATTTAAAATTTTTATATTTAATGATTGAAAAGAGAAAATTGAGATTGTCTTTCTTTCTAATGTCTTTTTTTTTTATGAAAATAGTAAACATGAAATGCCTATGTATAAAAGAAAGTAAATAAAATTACATATCTATATTTTAATAAATAAAGCCATTTATACAAATTGAAAGCCAATTATTAAATTCATAAATACATATACCTTGAATGTTATATGTAATCTGGTATACGTGCATAAACAATCATATATTGAAAACCCTACACAGGTGATTATGTTATGTACTTATTATCTACTAGAGATGTGAGTCAACGTGATCAGGTACAACAAGCTCAATTTAGGTCTAATCTGACCCAGTCTATGGTGAGAGTTGCCAACCTTATTTAAGAGTGAACAGACCCTAGTTCATCAATCCTACCATATCACCATATGTCTTCTATTCTTCTCTATATCATTGTTTGACGATATTTAGCCTTGCTTTTAAAGGAGAGAAAGGGACTGTAATCATTTTCTAAATGTTTCTTTTTTTGTGTCTCCATCTCCATGTCTTCTCTTCTTCTATTTATATTCTTTTCTATTTCATGGTTTCTCCCAAACAAAATATCAACTTATTTAGGTCTTTGTGCTTATACTCATAATTTTTAGGTGACAAGTGTATAGGTGTGAATGGATTCTTTCTAGTAAAGCAATAGACATTCCAGAAGGTGTTTAAGGTAAAATTGGGATAAAGAGAGAAAGAGGTTAAGTTGAAGTTGAGGTGCACATTTGAGTTGTGTTAAATTGAGTTGGTTGAATTGGGTGGGAGTAGGCTGAGTTTGAGTTTTCAACGGGCTTTGGACAACTTAAACATGGTTAAGCTCAACCTCATTCAGCATGAGCTTGTCCCAATTAGGCCTTAGGTTAGGTTTAGGCTACCTTTTAAGAGGGTCAGTGATATGTGCTTAATTGTTGATACATTTAATCGATTACACTTAATGATTAATGTTTTAAAATACTTAAGACACTCACTTTAGTTCACATATAGTTTTAGGTCGATTTGGAAGTAAAGGAGCTAAAGCAAGTCAAAAGCACTATATTTGAGCCATTTTTTAAAGAATCACACTCACTTATTCTCGTGGAATAAGAAGAAGAAGATTAGAGCAAGAAGAAGACAAGAAAATAAAAAAAATGAAGAATATGAAGAGCATAGACGGAAGTAGCTCCATGGGGGCATTGGGCCCTCCGAGGTTTTTTAAAAAATTTATTTTTAATATATATATATAAAAGGATATAGTTATTTAAGGGTCAGTGGTGTACTAGGCCCCTCAAAATTTTAAAAAATAAATATTTGGACCCTCTTATATTAAATTTTTGACTCCGTCACTGAAGAGTGAAGAGAGTTGCTCACGGCTTGCATGAGGTTGCATTTGAGATGCCTCTCATAGCCTTAAGAAGCTGCTCATGGGTGTAACAAACCATGTCACACTTGTGAGATGCCACTCACGGGTATGAGAAGGGCCAGCTGTCCATTAACCCTACGTTTTCATATAAAAGGAACATTTTGGTGCTGGCCGAGGGTTAGGAATAGTTTGGTGTTTTTGGCTGGGAGAAAACCGAGAGTGAACTTCAGGAGAAGACGAGGAGAAGGGGCAAAGCTCCATCCATTTGGAGACCTGTGGACAGCTAGCATCCTTATGCTAGTTCGGAAATAATATCAACGCCGATGACCTGCTTAAGTATTTCTTCTTTATATTTGTTATTTCCTTCTCCCTTTAAAAATTGATTGTGTTATCCTATACGTATGAATTTGAGTTTTGTGTATGAATAATCGTATTCTTGTTATCATCTGATTGTGTATGAACCTATAGCTAGAATTTCAATATAATCTGTAATTGTTATATTTGAGATTCATTTGTAGTGACTAATGGTTCATAATCATTAAAGATAACATAACCTAGGTTAAATAACCCAAGCGTATGTAGTTATTGCCTAGATTGATCTGTTTTCCTAATTCATAATGCGACTGTCCAATTAAATGTAAAGATTATATCTTAAGTTATTCGATAGCTAGGTTTAATTAAAAAATGTTTCTTAATTAAACACGACCTAAGAAAAAATTGGGTTTAACAGAGCTTGTTGTTAATCTACGACCAATAGTTCAAGGAGAGGTAAAATAACAACAAATTAATGAAATATGTTTAATCAGGTATAGGCTGAGATTGAATCAAAGAACCGGATTCCTATCGAAATCATCACTTTCATTATTTTTGTATGTTTTCTTTAATTTATTTTTATTAATTTAGTTTTGTCTTATTTTCTTATTTGAAAACCAAATAAACCCCCTAAACTTAAACACTAATTACTTTCATAGCAAAAACTAACTGAATACTCTTTATAGGATCTAGTTAGACTTATCATTACTATAATTATAGGTTTAATTTATTTTACATAGTGTTACGACGCGTTAAGTCAATCAAGCTTGTGTCATTCTAGCTGGTATACTTTGTATTAGTTGGAAAAACGGTAAGGAAATTATGGATACAATATTGGGTTATAGCATTGGCTAATACTAACTTTTTGGCTAATACTAGCTGGTATCGATTGGTACCCAAATTTTATGCCCTAGTACAGCTATCGTTGATGGATCGATACCTTAATTTCATGCCACAGTGTCCTAAAGCTACTCTTCTATTCTCACAACTCTCTTGATTTCTCGCTCCTTCTCACTATCACCATTATTGCTTGTCCTTGCTTATTACTACCCAATAATTTTTCCTCTCTAAATCTCCTTATCGTCTTCATCGGTACTTAATTAAAGATTATACTTATGTAAGTGTATGAAGCATGGTTATTGAGAAAAATAGCTCAGATTATATTATGCAAATGGCTATTTTTCTACATTTTGCTTAATCGCAAAGTACTAGCTGTCAAGAGAGATGGGGAAGTAGTACTAGAATGAATTTGTATATATTTGTATCTTAGGTGAGCGTTAGAAAAAGGATTAATAATTTGTTTCACAATGTGTGCTTCTTATATGGCTACCAATTAAAGGAGGAAATATTGTTCAAACTCCTAAATTTTCACGTGCCTACCATATTCAAATTATGGATAAAGACTTGAAATATTAATCTAGATGGGCATAACCGCAAGATAAAGAAGCGCAGAGGGATTGAAACCCGGCATCTTAAAATCAAGGTTGCTTTTCATGTGCTGTAAAGAAGAGGGTAACGAGCTTGGAGATTTTTATAGAGAAGGTAAGTCATCGTAGTACAAGGTTTTAAAAACTAGACTGGACTATCCGATCTGACTGAAAAAAATTTGAACCGGTCAATAGTTCGGTTCGATTTCACCTAATAACTTTTATGTATAAAAATCGACTGGTTCAAAAAATTTACGATCGGACCGAACAGTCTGGTCCGTTATATAACAATAATTTTTATATAAATTTTTGTATCTGGAATCATATCAAAAGCAATAATTTTTAAATAAAAAGTAAGTTCTACTATTATATAACAAGTATGATCCACTGTTGGAAATATATAACAGTATGTTTCATAGTAAGACTCACTTTTTAATTAATTTTAAAAAGTTGATTATGTGACAGACAGGACTCACTTTCACCAGACAATAAGACTCATTTTTTAATTAATTTTAAAAAGTCAATTATGTAGCATATTTATTTCTATTTAAAATAAAAATAATATTATATTAATATTGATATGACATTTAATTGATAAAGAGTTAATTCTATTAAAATTTTCAACCTTTTAAAAAGCTAATTATATGACGATAAACTCTGTTTTATTTAAATAATAAAAGAAAATACTATGTCATTAACATGACATCTAAGTTAATACGCAATGAACTTGTCTATTGTATTTTTATTCACTTTTAACTTTAAAGCTTGTTTTTTAAAAGCATATTATGTAGTTTAAGGCACATATCTTCTAGATAAAGCTATTATCAAAATTTTACTTTGAAAAATTCAAAATATTTTATTTGTGCATAAATTCAGACCCTTAAAATAAATAGAAACATTTATTTATTATTAATTCATTACATAATAATAGACATTGGTGTATTTTTATTTCAATAAAATATTTTATTTTTACTTATTCTTATAAGTTTTACTTCTTATTTATATTATATACCGATTTTATAACGGTTCATTACCGGTTGAACCTCTAAACCTTAAACCTTTCCTTCGATCGGATCGATGTCCGGTCTGGTCTTTAAAACATTGATAGTAATAGTAAAAGTACTAAAACAACCTAGGTATAAAAGTTTAGGCTAAATCCCTAATGGGGTGTTTGGTTGACTGGAATTACCATTTCATTCCTGATATATTCTTAGTAATAGGCTATTCCCTTGTTTGGTTGAAGAAATATATAGAATATATAATCCAAGGGTTTACTTATTCTTTGAGTTTGGGGGAATAAGTAAACATATTCTCCCCTATCTTTATCTATTTCAAGTTGGTTGGGAATAAAAATGAAGACTTATTAGACAAAAATATCCTTAAGGAATCCACATAATTACTTAGCTATAATAATAATAATAAGCAAAAAATTCCTAGCTTTCATCAAATTTTCAATTATAGTATGAACTTTAAAAAGTAGCAATAAAATGCCCAAACTTTCAAAAAAAAATTTCAATTTTAGCTCAAACTTTAAAAAGTGACAATAAAATGCTCAAACTTTCAAATTTCTTCAATTCTAGCCCGACGTTATTTGTTGTTCTCCCTAAGCCCTCAACCATTTATTTTATTTTATTTCTTCTAACGCCCCAAATTAATTTCGCATTATAACATACTACACTAGTAAGCTCTTCATTTTTAGTTTGTTCTCCTAATGCCTTTAATATGAGGGCATTGGGGCTGCTTAATCTGAAAATCGAAAGGTGAGGGCATCAAGAGAACAAACTGAAAATGAAGGGAAAAATTGAAATCAAAGTGTAAGGTCGTCAGGGATGCGTAATCTAATTTAGGTCATTTTTAAACAACGATATTGTTTTAATTATATAATTAAACAACATCGTTTCATTAATCTTCATCTGTTGTATTAATTTTGGCTAACGTGTATTAATAGTTAAGGTTTCTGAAATAAGTGGCAAGCCACATTAACAAACTTAACAGAAGCACTAAATAATTGAAATTTTTTGAAAGTTTGATCATTTTATTGCTACTTTTTGAAGTTCGGGCTAGAATTGAAAATTTTGAAAGTTTAGGCATTTTATTGCTACTTTTGAAAGTTCGGGTTATAATTAAAAAATTGATGAAAGTTTGGGTTTTTTTGGTAATTAACCCTAATAATAATAATAATGTAGTTAGTGGGGACTAATGGATATTTTGGTCTTTTTGTTAGTTATTCCTTTGTCATTCCAAATTTATTTTTTCAAACCCAACATTGGCATTACAACATCATTAAAAATTCTTAGGAATAAATCAAACTGAATAATACATATTTTATTTTATTCCTTATTTATTCTATTCCTAAAGAATCAATATTTCATTCCTGATCTATTCTTCCAGGTGAACCAAATGCCTCATAAGAGGTAAGTACTACCTATTTACAAGTATAGGCTAGCTAGAAGAGGAAATAGTTAAAAGACATATAAGAACTACATAGATCACTTTACGAGGAATCCTTTATCTGAATATTAATACGCCAAAGTTTTCTATTATAAATCATGTCCTTGGTAAGTTTCAACATTGTCATATCATTCTTGATCACCTCCTCCCAATTCTTCTTAAACCTCCTCCCTTTTTCCCTCTAACAGTCTCTAAGTATAATCTTCTTGTATATTCTCACTGGAACATCTAGGTGTTTACTCTTAACATATTTAAACCACCTAAGTTTTATCTCTCTTAATTTGTCAATAATATTAGCTACCTTTAATTTGCCCCTTACCATCACATTCCTGACCTTGTCTTTTAAATTAAGGTTGCATATCCAACAGAGCATCCTCATCTCCATCACCATTAGTTCATGACTATGCACTTATTTGATAGGCCAACACTTCGCCCCATAGAGTGTTGTCGACCTCATCGCTAAATTTTGAATTCACCTTTAAGCTTTAGTGGTATTTTCTTGTCACACAAAACTCCTTATGCATTTCTCCATTTAAGCCACCCTAATCTAATCTGGTGAATTATGTCTTCATCAATCTCCCAATTGCTCTGGATGATAGATCCTAAATATTTAAAACGCTCCTTTTGTGGTATGACTTCTGAGCCAATCTTTATCTTCACATTGGTAATCACCCTATGGCCACCCTATATCCTAAAAAGTTATAATTCATATACTTAGTCTTAGTCCTACTCAATCTAAAGCCCTTTGACTCAAACGTATCCCTCCAAGTTAAGCAGTTGGAAAGATTGTAACAACGATTATTTGCTTACTTCTAACATGTGAGATACTTTAAACCGTCTCTATAATTTTTGACTATGTTAGAGGAGGATAAGGATGATAAGAGTTAACATGTTGCTGATTAAGCTCTTATTTACTTTTCTTGCCATTAAGCTTTATACATTTTAAGGATCCTGTTCTTCCTCTGATGATCTTTTAATAATTTTTATTTTAATTATGTTATTTTAGTTGTCTTTAATATTCATTCTAGTTTAATGTTAAGTTCCTTTGGCATGTTATTGTTTTTATATTTTCTTTATTTGTGTGTTTTTGCAAGGTATAAATGTAGATGCCAACCATAAATACCTTAGATAACTGATGATAAATAACAACTAAAGAAGTTTCTAATCCCTTTTCACTTTCTTTCCTTTATATTTATCATCCTTTATTTTTGCTTTGATTCTTTACATTTTGTACATTGTGGATAATGCACAACTTAGGTGAGAGGAGGAAATAAACTATTTATAAACCTTATTATGCTTACCAATATTGTTGCAATTATCTTAAAATGGAATAATAATGGGTATCAATGAAAGAAATTTGGTCAAGATGACACATTATAAGTTTAGTTGTTTTGCAGTTCAATTAATTTATGTCAATAGTTATAAGTATTGATAATTAATTTTGTTTTAATTTGTTTCAACAATTGTGAAAACGGATAGTTAATTTGTATTGTAATGTTTTTAATATAATTTCGGCAAATCTTTAAGTTAGAAGTGGTCTTTTTAAAGCATTTTAGTATCCCACTAAAAATGATAACTAAATAAATAAATTAAATTAAAAATATGTGAATAAGTGAATATAAATAAATCCAATATACTGGTTTCAACATAATGAAAAGGTTAAAGTTAAAGAATGCTACTAATAGCCATTTGAAACAATGATCTATCTGAGTACCTAAGAGCATTCATAAAAAGAAAAGGTTAAGAGTGATGATATTTGATATGCATAAAATGCATATTTTTAAAGTATTTTGTTAGTTTTAATGCTAGATTACCTTACTTTACTTAATTTTTATTTCTTTTTATGTAATTATGCAAAGTGGACAAAGGGATGATTTTATTTAAGAATCGGAGACCATTCTAAGCAAAATTATAAATAAAATCACAATTTTTTATAGGACCATAGTATGCTTCACACTAGTGTGCCAATCCCTGCCCTAAAAGGTAGGGATGACAGTGGGTCAGGCTAGGTTCTGGGCTCAAGGCTTAAGCCTGATCAGGCTTATTAAGCCCAAAGTTCGATTGAGCCCAGGCTAGCCCTTTTTTAAAAATTTTTTATAGAAAATTTTTAATTAAAATATAATATAAGAAATTCAGTTAATTAAAGTTACAAATTTCAATTTAGTAATAAAAATTGAGATCTTATAATAAATGAATATATAAAACGTACATATATTAATAAAATGAATAAGATGAAACCAAATTCATTAATGAAGAAGGATATGATTATAAGAAAAGAAAACAATTATATATAAGGCGATCAATTCAATTAATTGAAGTTACGATCAATTGAATAATAAAAATTGAGATTTTATAATGAATGAAAATATAAAATGTACATTTATTGATAAAATGGATAAGATGAGACCAAATTCATTAGTAAAGGAGGATATGATAAATAGGAGATGAAAAAAAAAGATTATGTATAAAGTGACCAATTAAGTTACGAATATCAATTGATTAATAAAAATTAAGATTTTATAATGAATGAATATATAAAACGTACATAAATTGATAATGAATAAGATGAAATCAAATTCATTAATGAAGAAGGATAAGATTATATGAAGTGAAAAAAAGATTATATATAAAGTGAACAGTCAAATTGATTGAAGTTATGAATTTCAATTGATTAATAAAATTTGATATTTTATAATGAATGAATATATAAAACGTACATATATTGACAAAATAAATAAGATGAAATCAAATTCATTAACGAAAGAGAATATAATTATAGTAAATAAAAAAAGATTATATATAAAGTGATCGATTCAATTAATTGAAGTGACGAATTTCAATTGATTAATAAAAATTGAGATTTTATAATGAATGAATATATGAAACGTATATATAAAGTGATCAATTCAATTAATTGAAGTGACGAATTTCAATTGATTAATAAAAATTGAGATTTTATAATGAATGAATATATAAAACTTATATATATTAATAAAATGAATAAGATAAATCAAATTTATTTACAAAAATGTCAAAATTTTTAAATGATACAATTTAAAAGATTCAAGAAAAATCATGAAATAATGTTCTGGACTAGGACTATGAGAGTGAAAAGTGGAGACTAGAAAGAGCAACTGATCATTGTAGTTAGGATCGTCAATAGTTTGCATTACTTCTTTTGTATATAGAAACATTATATTTAGTACTACAATATTAAAATTAAAGGAATATTAATAACATAGTATTAATTAATAAATAATAAATATACTTTCATCATCAAATATTTTATCAAAGTAATGTTCACCTGATTGCTAAGTATGAGTATGTCTATGACTAGTTACCTCCACATCAGTACCTATAGCTATATTAATGTATAAATTTAAAAAACAATATAAGATAAGATAATATAAAAAAACAATCAAAATTGATATATAAAAAAGAAAAGAGTTTATCCTCAATATCTTCATCATCTAACCAATTTCAATCATAAATAAGAGCTTTTACAGTACAAGGATGAAGTTAAGCATGAAGAGGACTAATAACTTGACCACCAGTGTTAAAAACAGACTTCGAAACAATAGTAAATGATGGAATTGCTAATAGGTCTCATATAATTACTTGTATGATCGAAATATTATTTCTACACCTCTTCCACCATAATAATACATCGAACTATATACCTTCAACTTCGGCTAAACAATCTTCAATCAAATATTTATCTAACTCTATCATATTGTACAAAGTCCTAGCCCTTTTTTCATGAATTTTGTAAATGAAAGTGAGAACTACTTTTAGAAGATGAGTTCGAACCTAAAATTGAATTCGGAGTTAAGTAGTCTAAACTACAATCTAAATCTTAATTTTTGTCCAATTTGAGTTGATAATCACTAAAAAATCATAATTGAATTGTTCAAAGACATTGTCATGCTCTTGAGCTTGATCCCTATACAACTTATTATATATAAAATTAACTCCTTTATCTTATATCTCGAGTCCAATATAGATAAGACTACAATAGTATGTCCAACCATATATTAATAAGAATTCAACTTCTCCATCATCTGCTCTGCCATAACCCAAATAACCTTATTGGAATCAAACATCCCATTAGATAGAACTTTCGTTATCCCACACATAATGCTAAAGCAACAGTGCAAAGTTGGATATTTTGTTTCCAAGAACAATTTAGTTGCAGAATAAAATAATTTCAACTTCACACAAACTTCTCTAGCCAACTCCTACTGGTCTTCTCTAGGAATGCAAGTATACTGAGAATATCTTTGTCTCAGTAAGCTAAACACATCAATATATTGGATGCCAACTCTAACATCTTGAAGGTTAAGTTACATCTGGTTAGATAATCCAAAACCAACTTCTTCATACTAGAAATGCATAGTTATTGTTCAATTTCTTCAAAATTCTCAACTCTTTTAGGTTTTACACTCCAATATGCCGCATTATTCTGAATTTATTACTTCCTTTGTCATATCCATGCCATCCTTCACAATCAAATTCAAAATATACATAAAACAATTCATATAAAATAACCTTCCACTAACCAACAAGCTCCCAACTTATATCTTACTCTTCAACTTTTCAATCATACCATCATTCATGTTACAATTTTCGATTGTTATGATGGACAATTTGGTGTCGATATTACAATCTATCAAACAGTCTCCTAATAAGGTTGTCAACCTTTCCATTGTATGTGGTATTGGTACATAAATGAACCTACCTTATACAAATATGCCAATATCAATCATAACATATTGAAAATTAGATGATAACAATATTAAAGAATATAAATTACCTCGAAAGTTTATTACGTAGAGTCTAGTTATTGTCAATAAAATATATCATCACCGTCATATAACCCTTCTTTTGGTTATCAGTTATCCACATTTCTGTTGTAATGATAATCTATCCTTCAATACTTATCAACTTTCTTAAAATTTCTTTCCCCTTATCCTTGTATATCTTTATAATGTCCTTCTTCAACGTATTTTGAGTTGGAACAATAAAGGTCAGTTGCAGTGAGTTGCAAAATAGTCTAAATTCAACTATAGATATTGGATGTTCATCACTAATTACCATAGAAGCAATCAAAGATCTTGATTTGTTGTAGTCATTTCATCCTTCTTTCTTATAAGGTTAGGGGTAAAAAATGTTCCTAATACGATCTTTTTTCTATTACATGAATATGCATGTCTCTTTAAATGAGAGGTTACACCTTTTGAACTCCTGGCCAACATCTTTTGACAATACTTACATTCGACTTTTTCTACTTTGTCTATTGGTCTAATCTTATTAAAGTGATTCCAAACTTCACGTTTCAATTGACCGAGACTTCTGTCTTTAGTTGGTACAAGATTAGAAGTTTCCATTTCTATCTCTAGTACAAGATCATAATTCTCCACTGAAGGAATATACTTATCTATCTAAAATAATTAACATATAAATATATATGTTATTCATAATCATAATTGATAATTCATAAACATAAAATATAGGAGAGAATTGGAGAACATAAATCATAAATTCATAATCATAGATTAAAAGTTATTAGTGACTTACATGATCACACACACCCATGTATATGATTGTGTAAGTCACTGTGTAACACCTCGTGTTAGGGGTTAGGAAAATTGAGAAATTTCAGTACACTGTATGTTGTCACAAACAAATTATTGTACATGCATTCATGACATTTTTTTGGGTAAAATGGATTGATAAATGTATTTAAATTGTGGTTTATTAGTGATGAAAATTTATTTGGAGATTATTGGTGTTACTGTGGAATTTTTGAGAATTTTAGGAATTTTTCTGAAAATTTTGGGGTATCTTGGATATTAGGAAAAAATAGACCAATGGTGTCTTGACATGTAGCATCTTTATATGGTTGACAAACGGCACATAAGCCATGTTTCAAAATGCTAACACCACACATGAGTAAGTGTGTTAGAAGGAGAAATCACTGGAGCTTTGTTGGTCTTCGGATTATGTTAGTGTCTTTGAAAATCACTGAACATTTATCATCGACTACTGTTTTTGATTTTTACATTTTTGTTAACCCTTACAAACTAAACGATTCAGTCCAATTAGAAATTTGCTCCTCTCTGGTCTTGTTGTTACCTTCCACTGAACCCTATTCTTCACCTTCACCGTAAAAGAATTTGCAGAAAAATCAAGTAAGTGATATTTCTAACACTCTGAGTTCTGTGAATGATTCTGATGTTGTATTAGTGTTGGAAATGAATTCATGCATGAGCTGGATGATGTTTTATGTTGGAAATATTTACATGTATGAGAAGTTTATGCAGTGTAGTCTCAGTGAATGACTTAGGTGAGGATTTGAGGTCATGGGTGTATGAAGATAGTAGTAAGAGTATCTGGAATTGAATATAAGTTTACTAAGTGTTGTGTAATTTGAAACAATGCAGAAAAATGGTTCAAGTGTAGTAAGGATGAAAATATAGTAGAGAGAGAAAGTTGAAAATGATTTCATGTCCATGCATCAGTTTTTAGTGTTTGAATATAAATTTGATTTGCTTGAGTTGTGGTGAGCTAAAATGGAAGTAGAAGAATTAGTTTGAGTATTATATGTGTTCTGTGAATAAGATGAAAGTAAGAAAATTTGGGAAGAAGAATTAAGGGAGAAGAGAAGAAGAATGCGATTTTTGGGTATGTTGAGAGTCACCCCCGTGCATAAGCACGATGGTGACTGTGCTGGTATGTTACAAGTCACCCTCGTGCTTAAGCACAATGGTGACTTTGCTGGTCACCCAAAGGGTTGACTCACCCTGAACACCTTTGCTCCTTTTAGCCATAACTTTGTCATCTGACCTTCAAATAACTTGATTCTTGAACCAATGGATTCATAAGACATTGATCTACATCTCCACCATATATCATAGCTTTCTGAAATGGATTGTTGATAAATTTAAGATGGAAATATGACTGTGCTGAAATATGATAACTGGGATGATTTTTACTGAACATACTTCGGTAATTAGACTATATCTTGATCTGTGGGCCTTAGAATGAGATGATTGTTATTTTTTATTAAACTAGAGACATAAGGATACAAATTTTTTGAAGAGATTAAAGTCTAATTCTGCCTCTAAGAATTTCAGAATCTGATTGGAAGTTGAGATAAGAATTCTACTGAAGCTTAAAAACAATCTAAGATCTTTTGAGTATAACTTTCAGCATACTAAACCAAATTGGATGAAATTGGTATCATTGGAAACATAAGGCATAGAGGAAAACTTTCTAGAAGGAAGTATTCCCTAATTATCTCACCTTCCTGATGAGAATAATTAAGCAAAGTGGACCAAAAGTTGGTTGTGAAATAAATCTGGATTGA
>JANITX010000212.1:58792683-58806680 GCA_027564395.1 Erythroxylum ulei | reverse complement strand
ATTTTGAGGCATTTAAATGAATTCTAACATTTGCAAACTGTTCAAATTTGACCGCAAAAATTTAAATAGAGTAAAGCCTTGTCAAGACGATTTATAAAGAAAATGTATTTGTCACAACGAATAAATTAAGAACATCTACTGACGATCAGTTTATATCTTATTTTAATCATATTTAAGTTAAAATTATAGTGTATTACAAGTTTACAATTGAGAATAATTTCATACATTACTAAGTTGTAATTTATTTTAATGTAATAGAAGAAGTTGATGCAAATACTTTAGATGAAAGCGTAGTTTACGAATCTTTAAATAGCGTCGAAGGATTTGAAGCTTTTAATGATGATGAGATACAACCTCATTCAGAAATGCAAATTTGATTTTTATTGTTATTTTAATATTTATATTAGACTCATATTTATTTATTATTTATTAATTATATAATAATAAGCATTGGTGTATTTGTATTTCAATAAAATATTTTATTTTTACTTATTCTTATAAGTTTTACTTCTTATTTATTATATATCGATTTTATAGCGGTTCATTACCGATTAAACCTCTAAACCTTAAACCTTTCCTTCGACCGGTTCGATACCCGGTCCGACTTTTAAAACCTTACATAGTACTGATTTCTCTAACGGATATGAAACCAATTTTTTTTAAAACCTAGATCATATAGAATTTTATGCTTTAGTTTATAATTTTAATTTAGAGTATATGCAAAAGCAATAACATCTAATGTATACAATTCATCCCAGTGGCATTGCTTGTGTAACAAATTGTTATGGATATGATGATAGTAAAGCAATTTTCGAAAGTACACATTGTGAAAGAAGTACATATTGCCAGGTAAGTAACTCTCTGAAATCATTGGCATCGGTCCCTTTTAAGAAACAAGCACAGCATAACCAAATCTCCTTCCAAATTGAGCAATGCTAAGATAAAGTAGATACACGAGAAAAGTAACTTCGAAGTTTAAGTCAACAACTGTGGTTAATTTTGTGAAGCATTTTTACACGTGAGTACTTCAAAATTAGTGTTCTATTCAGTTACAGACAAATCCCGCAGTAACTACACCTAAGCAGTAAAGGTAATCTCGTAGGTAGCGTTAGAACAATTAAATCAATCAATCAGTAGCTCCTCTGTTTTTCTCCATGTTCTAAACTAACTACAAAGGGAATCACAGTCCAGCTTAAACAAATATTTGACAGGAAAGCTCAGCAACCTTGCATCTATCAACAGATTCAAACCATTTTCAACTAAACCCCTTAATAATCTACATGTAGTCTTCTTAACTCAGTTTGAAAAGTAGGACTAGCAGTCAGGATTTGATGTGCAAGAGCCCTTATATCATCCCGTGAACAATCTCGTGCGATTCGAACTAGCTCCCTTAGTGCACCTCCATTTACCATGTCTTTTGCATTCACCTCTGTAGTGTATGAATGTTAAGACCTTTTGGACTGACACTGAACAAGACGCCAGATTTCACAGCAAAAACAAGGACGAAGAAGAAAATTTACCATGCTGAGCCAAGTGGCAAAGCGCAAGCTCTATGTGGCGACTGATTGATGAGGCTTCACTATTTGCACTCTGCACAATCCATGGAAGCACACCATCCTCAATCAGTAGTGACTTTCCAGATTTAGCTGCTGCTCCAAAAAAAGGAAAGATATTGTTATTTAAACATGAAAAGATGTCACCATAAAATGGCAGACAATCATAAGATCTCTGCTTGAGGAAGAAAATGATTTCAGGAAATGACAAGCAAATACTTAACAGGGTTTATCACCGCTTCTACAACAAACTTCAAGAATTATTTACCTTGAGTTGATGATTTTGATTCACACTTGGCAAAATTTGCTATCCCTCGGGCAACTTGAGCAAGAACATCTTGGTGCCCAGATCTGACCATTCCCAGCAAAGCCTTAATGCCACCCTCTTCTCTCAGCTTCATCTGCAACTTATCTGCAAAGCAATAGATCATAACGTTAGTTATCAGCTTGCAAAGGGCAACTTGTAATGCACCACCACCTATAAAAGTAAGTTTGCTTTTAGATCTCAGGTGAACTATACTAATCTCCAAAACCATCTGAAGATACTATGTACAATTTACAAAAAGGTGACTAAAAGGTTATGACAATATTTTTTTCATAGGGACCTTAGACATTATTTTAGATCCATAGTTATTTGTGGAGTTCACTATTAATGAGTTAATAAATTATTGCTTGCCCACAAATATTTAACTTAATTCCTAGTATAACAGTGATGTAAAATTTATACTGTTAATTAGTAATGTAAAATTTATAGTGTTAATTTATCAGGATAGTTGAACTAAAAGGTCATAATTATGTACATCTCGTAAGCAACATCTAAATCTCAGCTTGTAAGAAACAACACATGACTAAGGCCTTGATGGTGTCATTTACCTACAGAAAAATGAGCTAATAAAGTTCTGGACACAATTTGATTCCATATTCTATGTCAATTACAGAAAAAACACATGCAGCTGACAATAAAGATTCCATTCAATCGAGTATCATAACATATAAGCCATCTAAAAGCATAATAGCATTCTCATCTATCAAATAAAGTTGCAGCATCAGCAATGTCTGTTCTCGATTGCTTGCATGTCCGAACTATAATAACAGAATATTTAGCATTTTTGCTCATTTTGCTTCTCATTCTTCAATACCAATTTTATAAAAAAAGCTGATCTGATTCCCATACTCAAATTTCAATAATACAGAAAATAAAATTTTTAGCAGAATGAACACAACATGCGGTGGGCAAGTTTACCATTTCCACAAAGATTAGCAATTGCCCCAGCAACCATTCGAAGTGTCTGAGGATCCTCTGCATTGGAAGCTGTCATAGATAGCAGCTGAATGCCACCTTGAGCCATTATGAGCTCTTGATTGGTTTCTGATTGTACACAGTAAGTGTTAAACGTAATCAATCAAATGCAATGAACCAACCATGTCAACAACATTTCTAAATGACCTAAAGGTCATAAAACAACAGATGCAACAACTTACCATTCATTGCAAGATTGGCAATTGCGCCCGCTGCAACTCTTTGTATTGACTCGTTTCCGGAGCTCCTAAGCAGCATCAGTAAAGACTTAAGACCACCAGCTTTCACAATCTTCCCTTGATTAGTTTCTGTAAGTTAGTTGGAAATTTTACATCATTAATGAAGCCAGCAATAGGGACAAAATACCCTACAAGTGACAAATGGATATGTATGGTGGTATATTTGCCAATGCATGCCGTAAATCAAGTCACACAAGTCAAGAATCAAGCAGAAAAATAAATTCACATCTGACATAAGAGCAGAGGTTGGCAGCATCTATCAACCCTAAGCTACACAAATTACTATTGAACTTCGGATATCTTAATCAATTCATATTTCTGTCAATATCAAATCCAATAGAAAGAATCTAGAGATTTCACAATGTAACTAATGCCAATACTTGTAATAATAAAATTTCTAATTCCCATTAGAGGCTTATTAAATTAGTTAATACAGCTTTCCTTTTTCAAAAAAAAAAAAAGTTAATACAACTTCACATCTGAACATCCTCTTCCAAGCAAAATTCAACTTCTGCTTGTTATGACTAATAATTTGTTCCATAACTGTAGAACTCACAATTCTCCATGTTACTTAAATGAGTTAGGACAACCGTAAACATAAAATAATAAATTTTTTTGATCTGGGAATCACATCAGAAGCAATAACATTGCCAACGCCAAAAGAATTTGAAGCTATTCTCTGAGAGAATCTATGAAGCACTAGCAATAAGAAATTGTTCAGTTAATTCCCTGTCAGGCATTTCAGATAACAAGCTTCCATCACATCTTAACCACATTTAATAGAACATAACAACCAAATAATATGTTCTGGCAATCATCAAATCCAGGAGCCCATCTCCACTGATATACAGAATGCTAGGGAAATCCAGAAAAACAAGATCATGCAATGGAAAAATGTTAAAGAAATGCAATAGAAGAAACAAATTTTCAACACCTTCAGCAGCTAAATTTGCCACTACTTTCACAGCGTGGACCCGCACATCAGGATCTTCTGCTTCAAGAAGTGACAGGATCTTCTGCAGTCCCACTTAGAGGATACTAAATTTTGTTAGGAAACAAATAAAAGGAAAGTGGATCCATCAACATCAACAACAGATCACCAAAAAGTCTTGAAAATGTGAAGCACCCGGCAGCCACTACCTTGTTCGAAGAGTTTAGCTATTGAGGCCTTCTCCCCATTGCCAGAATGGTTGAGTTGTGAATTCCCAACTTGATGAATGGTAGAATCCTGCCCACCAAGAACTTGCTCTGGTTCAACTCTGTCAAGTTTCCTTCTTGTCTAGAAGAGATAAAATTCAGTCAGTAATAAAAATACTAACCAAGGCACATAAGATAGAGGTTCAAAGACACTGAACTAATATTTTTTAAAGGCCTAATCATATGGTCCATCATATACCACAAAAAATGATATAGTTTCACAATTTGTAATTATGGTTGAAAGAAAAGTATAGTAACTACACAAATCAAGACTTATTTAGAGTAGTCATTCACTCAAAGGGATCCACAAAAGTTGTTTTAATTCGCTAAAGGGACCATACTTCCTCCAGTGCTAAAATTGAAATGCTGTCAATTGAAGGAAACTCCAGTATTTTCAAAAGTTTGAGTCTCAAAAGGACTTGGCACCATGTTCTATAGATTATTTGATAGCCATGAGAAATAGAGTGGTGGATCCCTCACAAACAATTAAAGGTAAACGGTAGATGAACTGGCAAACCCCACAAGGCCAATACCTCGCCAGCCTCAAAATTCAACTGCAACAGCTGACTTTCAAGCATTGTTATTTGCTCTTCAAGCTTTAGTTTCTGAAGTGCCTCATCTTCCAGCATCTTGCGAAGCTTTACAAGCTCAGAATTACTTGATTCCTACGAAAATTAGGCATAGTGACTTAATATAGTAGCCCAAGCAATACTCAAGGAAAAAAAAAGTGAGATTGCCAAGAAAGGTACAAGAAGTACCTCTAATCTCTTCGATTGTGCTAACTTACTATGAAGATTATTGACTTCCTCTTCAGCAGCCTTTCTCAAAAGTGTTTCTTTCTCAAGCAACTTTTTCATTTCAGCAACTTCTTGCCCAGCAGCCACCTTAGGCCCCTTCATGCCACAAGATGGATGATTTCAGACCATATCACCATAACCTTGAGAGCTATTGGTTTATAATCACCAGAAACAATTCATAAAACTTTTAATGGAAACATGGGGATAACACATCATGCATTGTAAATTTGATCAATAAAGACAGTGAACTAAAAACAGGAATTCAGTTGTATAATTTCACCTCAGAAGCATCATTTTGGAATCTAACCATATCCCCATTGCTAATATGCATTGGCAGACTCATTGCCCATTTTTCTTCTAGCTTCCTAATTGATTCCATGAAACTTTTTTCGTACTTCAACCTTTCATTCTGCGAAATATGCATAAAGACATTAGAACACTTCTGAGTTCCACAAGAAACAAGGATTCAGGGTTCAATATCAGGAGCAGAATTTCCATATAGAACTTAAGAGGCAATTACATCACAGACAACGAAAGTATTTTTCTCCTCATCTTTAAATTAACTTTTCCAATTCAATTGCATTAGAAGATTATGCAATGGTAGAATTGCAAAGCATGAAAAGGTCAGCATGGATGTCACAAAGATTAACATTAATAGGGGTGATCTCATCAGGTTGGTACCAACCAACTCTACCCGAGCATCTGCTTTCCTCCAGTTCGAGTTACTAAGTTGCCGGTTTGCTACCAGATCAGTCTAATAGGGATCAGGTTGTGTTCCATACAAAAAAAAAAATTCCTGATCCAGGGCCAGGTCTGGTCATTTCAAATGGATTTCCTGTGTTGCACAACCCGCATTTTTAATAGTCCTTGTTATCAATTTACACTTTTATTACTGAAAAATTTTGGATAACTATCACAGTGCACTACTTCATTACTCAAAGAAATTCGAGGGCCACTTCTGTAACTCTTGCTCAAACATGGACCCAGCCACCGAGTAACATGTCATTCACAGAAATTCATGAAGATGCAAAGCTTATGGATACCAACACACACCTAAGCTCAGAGTAAGAAATGTCTTTATTTAAGTATTTATGACTTATATACCTCCAATAAATCTGTGTAGTTTCTTTCAGACTCAGAGATTCGAGCTTGTGCTTCGATAGTAATTCTTTCAATTTCATCCTCAAATGCCTTCTGCTGCCTTTCATGTTCTGCAGTTACTTTATCCAACTGTATGTCTAGCTTTCTGGACAAGCTTTTGTAATCAAATTCTTCCTTCAACTTCAACATATTTTCTACCTTCATTGCCTATGACAGGCCAACAGGAAAAGATAAGTCAAAGAGAGACTAAAAGTTTCTAGATCATACGGGGGAATCAATGAGTGAATATTTGTCAAAATGGTAAACTAGGCGCTCAGATGAAATTTATTATCATAAGTAATGTACAGAAAAATATTATAGTAAGTGAGACTACGAATACACAAGTTTTAACGCAAGTCCAGGTTGGTATCTTAACAGAGTGCTGAAAAAGAATAAAGTTCAGTTTCTACAGCACTCACCCTTTGTCCAAACATTATAGTACTAGCTGTCTCTCCTCGATGGCGGGGGGATGGACCAATAGTAATAACAAGTGAAGTTCTAGCTGTGCCTGTTGAAATTTCAGAAAGGAACATAATTCATCACAAAATAGAAGATGGTCACCCCTGATATCAAGATTCCAAATGCTGCTCCATAGGATCAAAGCCAGTACAAGAATATATAATTTGGAGAAATGCTGAATAAATTGTAAATGGACTTTTTAATGAAAAGTGACAGAAACTAGGTTCAGTGAGATTTCCCTAATAGTTCTTTTTGTATCAAAAACCACCACAAATCCACATAGATACCTAAGAACCAATGGTATATATCTAGTGTACCTACAAGACCAAAATTTGCATATTATCCAAATTACAGCATGTGATAACTAGAGTATACATTTTCATTCAATCTGTTGTTCTAAATATTCAAGCAAAATAAATGAAGTTCTATGCATGTGAGGACTACATAAACCCTATGCCCACTAACATATGTGAAACTCTAGGAGCTTGTAGTCAAGCACTCCGGCTGAATGAGATGAAAGAAACATGATCAAACTTTCAATAGTGTTGAAAGTTTGAGATAAGGAGAATAATTTGTAGCAGAATTCTTTTACCTCCAAATGAATCTCTCAGCAATCGAGTGAGCTTTGAATCACGAACAGGGATATGTGCACTATTTTCTGCCAAGGCATTGATGCACTTCCCTAGAGCACTCAAAGAGAGATTGATAGATTTAGCTTCCTCTAGTGTGTGCCCCTCACTCCCTGCCAAAAACAGATGAAACAAACAACACTAACATAAGAAAGAAGATTACGTTCCCCAATATAAGTACCGGCTGTCAGCAATGACATCTATAAAGACTAATTTATGTTAATAGAAATAACCCCACATCCATAGTAGCGCGCTACATACCAGACTTATCAATACGCTCTGAACCAGCAAGATCTACAACAACTAACTTTCCTTTCCGAACTAAAGTAGGCTTCAGAGCTTTAACCATGCGAGAGTCGTTACCATTCTCACTTGAAAGGACAGAATCTCTTCCTTTAACCGATCTCTTCACATGTACCTAAAGCATTTCATACATCATTAGTGAACCACTATGTAATACAAACTATGTTCAATGGCAACCTAGCAATTCCAAAAGCAGAAAACCCGTAGGAAAAGAAAAGATCAAGTTAATTCACCATTAGAATGGCGTGACTTCTAGAAGATTCAGTATTCAATTTGGTATTTGCAGCAACTCTATGTACTTCTCCAAGCCTTAACAATTCAATAAAACTCTGTTGATCCCTGATTTCAGCTAGACTAGCCCCAGGTAACGAGACATCACCATTTTTGGGGTCTTCAACAATTGTTATATTATCATTAGAAGGATCAAGAAGGTCCTGTATTGTCTCCATATATAGCTGCATATATTTCAAAAATTAAAGTGAATGCACATATATATGAACTACAAAAGCTCAAGTTGATAGTACCACAATTCAAATTGTTAAACCAAAACTTGTAGAACAAGAGATGATTACAATACCAGAAAAATAAAAAATGAGACTATTTAAAGGCCGACAACCTGCAGATAGGAGACTAAAATAGAATCAGTCTCTGGAGAAACATTAGCTAATATATCTTCCATAGCACGAACCATTATTCCACGAGCAGCTGTATCTTCCTCTCCAAGTCGTCCAAGAGTATATGTTTTACCTGTGCCAGTTTGTCCATATGCCATGACTGTTCCATTATATCCATCCAAAACACACTGCAGAAGGAAACAATAAGGATAGGTGTCTTTCAGAAAAGGATGCATAACAACATGTTCTATTCATAATCACTGCTTGACACAAATCAGGTTAAAACAACAACCAAACCACATAGTAAAGCAGTTAGAAGGAGAACTCCTTTTGAGCTCATCAATTATTGCATCACAAATACCCACTAGATTTAAGCTAACAAGTCTGTATTTGATGATTATTTAACAAGATTGACATTCTGGTACTCATTAAAATTGAATAATGTTGTCTATCATTTCGACAATGCATCATTTCTAGCTTTCCCATTCCCTATTTGGGTTCAGATGGTAGGGGATCGACAACTAGTGACAAGTAATATAAAAAGCTTCTTTCCATGTGAGTTATTTCAAGATTCAGTTTTCGGACCTGGTTTTAAACAATTATCAGTTCTAACAAACTTGAGGCAGGCTTTCTAAAATTCATGGGTATTTGAAGTAAACCCTTTCCCTAGTTTACTTTACATAGCTATATATCAGACAGTAGGCTTTACTAAGTTTTACATTTCATACATGAATGATCATCATTTACCCATTTTATTCTCTAACCACAAGTTCCTCTTCATGCTGTTGGATTTCCTTATAATAGTGCAATATAAACCATATGTTTGTAAAACAGTCTGCTTCAGCTCATAAGGAAACAACTTTTTCTTTTCTTAACAAGGCTAAAGCTCATCCCAGCTATTTACTAAACAAACTCCCCACAAGACTAACAATTTAAGTTCTCTTTAGACAAACTCAGCTGAATATTGAAAAACTTAATTTTGGTTCAGCGCATTTGTACTTCCAAAGACATGGCCACAGACTCTAGTTGCTTGGCCAAATTTTGTTGGTGAGATCCTAAATCATTCCCGGCTTTTAAAATATTTTAAAATGATCAGATACAAAAAGGCAAACATGAAGAATAAATTTAGATATCATTTGCATCTATACCTCCACAACCGGCTTCGCCACAACCTCATAAACGCGTTTCTGTGATGCAAATTCAGTGAGGACTTCATCAAATTCAAATGTATCCGAGTCCCAATTGTTCTTCCTTAGTTTCAGCCGCTTAAGCTGTAATCAATCAGAAAAAACAGTTTAAACAAACATAAAAAGAAGCAATTATAAAGATGCATAACCGATTATAATTATCTTCAAGAGATACCTCCGGTTGCAATTCTACACAGTCACCAAAATCAGCATCCGCCAACATCTCCTCCGCATTGCGCGGCCTCAATCTCACAGCTACCCGAACTCTTCCAGGGACTGCTTTCAAAGAGCACACACAAATAACAAACACATATCACCACGCAAGTATTTACAATTTATCCAGTGTATAAATTACATACGTGTAAATAAAGAAAAATAATTTTGTAGTAGAGGCTTGAATTCGAAAAATGCAAGGTTAAAAACAAGGATCAAGAGAATTCAGCTTCAATAGTAACCTGCGGCATGGTCCCTGGAGGGTCCAAGAGAAGCGGGAGCACTTTTACGGACGCCGGAGCTAGTAAGAGGTTTGGATTTAAGAGACAACTTTGAATTGGAGTTGAGGGAAAGAGGCTTGTCGAGTTTGCTGGTGTTGAGAGAGGCTCTGGTGTTAGCGTGGGTACCACTTCTGAAACTGCCGATTCCTGCAGCGGCCATTAGAAGGAGAAGGAGGTGAAGTTAATTCGTAAGGTATATATATATATATATATACTGACTTGATTGTATTTGACACACGACTTGTATAAGAAACCTGTTACTGTTAGTTTATGGTTTGAGTTTTGAAATCTTAAAACGGAAGGGGAGGAGAGGACAAGTGGGTGTCAAATTGGTGGGATGTTTGGGTCCCGCAGATGGAGCAGAAAAGGGAAAAAATATATAAAAAAAAAGTGGCCCTACCTACTTTCATTTTAGTTTTAAAGGCTATATATATATATATACATGTGTGTATATTAATTGGTGACGGTGCTACTACTTTTAATAATTAACGTTGACGTTGTGCGTGGCGGTGATTCATTTCTGTTTGCTTGTAAAAAAACTTTAGTTTAAATTCCAGAAATTTCACACATGTCAAGTCAAATCACACTCAATTCCTCCCCTTCCCACGCTTTTTATTTGACATTCTTTCTGAAACATAGAACTCATTTGCTGCACAGCCGACTTTTAGCTGATTCAATAAATTAAACACCCATAAAAATATTTCGTAAATAATCGATTGGATTAACAGATTTAAGGAACACTTGGTAAATAGAAGATAATAAGAATAAGAATAAGAATGAATATAGTAAGAAATGAGAATGGAGTATAGCCAACAATGAATCTCATTCCTTTAGTAATCCACAGATATAAAGGCTGCGTTTGGCGAGCCATTTTAGCTGATTCAAGTGTCAAACAGCTGAATCTTACGTTTGGTTACAACAAGTAAAAAGCAGCTGTTGGAGCTCAAACAGCTGAAATGTGAAAAGCTCCACAATAGCAGCGTTTTCACATACCAGCTGAATCAATTAAAATAAAAAGTCAATTATACCCTCCTCAATAAATCAAGTTATATATTAATTAATTTTGTAAGTCAATTTATACCCAATTACAATTAATTAATTACACTTTTAATTTTTTGTAAAATTTATTTTTTGTTCTATTTTTATTACTATCAAAATTTTAAAATTTTAAAATTAAATATTTAATCGTAACCGTATAAATTTTTTAAGTTAGATCCTTATAAATTATTTTTCATTTATTAAATAATAAAATTTATACATATTATATGAAAAATACTAATATGATATAGCTCGCTACATCATTCATATTAATAAAAATTTAACGCTAGATTGTTATTATTATTATTATTAGTATTATTGTTGTTGTTATTATTATTATATGTTCTATGTTTTTTATTAGAGTTATAAACTTAATTTTTGTAAAATTAAATATCCAAAATCTAAATTCTTGTAAGAATATTCAACGAAATACTAAAATATATAATATTGATACTCTTATAATTTTTTTAAAGTCACGTCCTTATAAGTCATTTTACATATAAACAGCTAATTTTACCAAACATCAAATGACAAACAACTAATGCAATCCGCTGGTCAAATCAGCTATCAACTAACAGCTAATGCAATCAGCGGATTGCCAAACAGGGCCTTAGTCTGGTACAATACGTACTGGTCAGTACAAAAAGGTATCTACATTTGTGATCTAACCTAGTTTGCCCTCTGTATGCCCTGCGCTTCCATCCATTGTTAGCCACACGTTTCACAATAAATAAATGAAATGTGTGGCTCATAGTAAATAGCACAGAGTAGGTACGGGCTATATGAATCAGGCGATCCTTTAATTAGTGACTGAATCCAAATCTTCTGTTTAATATTATAGTGTCTTATTATGTTCAATAAATTTCAGTCATTTATTTATGTAGGTTTTGCATGGGACCCGCGTAAGACCCGTAAAATAAATAACTGAGATTTTATAAGACAGAATAAGACAGAGTTAAACTGGATAGAAGATTTGGACTCCTAATTACTACAACCAAAGAAGGGGGAGTTTAGGGATCAAATCCATTCAGATCGCTAATAAAAGTTTAGATAGGTGAAGGAGGGATCTAATCTATTAGAGAGGAAGCCCTGTTGGGACCTTGACTAATCATTCCTACGGGGAGCTAATTAGAGATCATGCTAATAAGGTGGAATGGTACTTTTTAGTACGTGAAAAATTTAACAATCAGAGAACTTCCTGCATGTTGTGTTTAGCTTATCTTAACACAATGGATAGATTGAAAACATATATAGTTGTTCCAATTAGAGACCATTTACTCCTTTACTGATCTCACTTGGAATCTGAAAGCAAAACAGGGCAATTTCTGATAGAGATGATGTGGGCGAAAACTTACAGGTGCTTAGAGGAAATAGTAGTAATAGCACCAGCAGTAGTCGAGTGGTAGCATATACAGAGGAAATATATTTTGTTATATGGTTTTTGAAAAGTGAGCCCGTCAAATAAGGAACCGATAGCTTATTCTGTTATTCCGTTCTTATCTTATTTCAAACAACATCTTGATTAAATGATGACTAGCAAAAGTCTTGGGACACTAATCACATGCAATATCTGAACTGTTATTTTTCCAAACAAAGTGAATCATTATGTTTGGACACTGACATTATTATTATTATAAACCTCATTTACATGTTTTCATGTCTCCACCCTCTTTTTTCACTTTAAACATGTAATGAAAGAGTAAAAGCATGTAGATAAAGGCGTCCCCAAAAGTGCCCACTCAGATCCCAAGTGGAGATGCCCTCTTTAAGCCTCCTTTCTGAAGATGCTCTCTTTAAGCCTCCTTTCTTTCTTAATAGTTATGATTATATGAATCTTTTATCTTTATGATATCAAATTTTAAGTTCAAACAATTCACCACTTACTTTATTCTTTACTTCCTTCTCTATCATTAATATACGCTTCCTTTTTTTATAATAAAAGTTTTAAAATTGGACCGAAAGTTAAACTGATAAAAATATTAGACTGTTATGAAATTGATTAAAAAAATTTCAAATATGATTAAAATATATTATCCGTGTTGATAAAAAATTTGAATTTTAATTAAAAAAAGATATTATTAAATAAAAATTAATTGATTTATTAATTTATAAATATTAATCGATTAATTAATATATTGATCTATTTTTAACAACAAAAGTTATTAAAATAAATTGAATCAAAAAGTTAAAAACGACGATAATATAAATAAGATTTAATAAAATAAGATATAAATTGATTAAGCTTCTGTTTGGTTGGGCTTATATTAGTAGAGCTTTTGTCAATAATTTTTTTTTATAGAGCTTTTTTGAAAGAGCTTCGTACAGTAAACTGTTTGGTAACAAAAAATAAAAAACACTTTTAATTTTAACTATGTTTTATTTTGTAATAAAAGTTTTTATGCATATAAATATTATTTAAATTATATTAAACAATATGCAAAGCACAATATATTAATTATTATATAATTTTAAACCATATGAAACCAATGTTATGAATACCGTACCAGATTTGGTACCGAATTGAGTTTTGGTATGGTACTGTACCGGTACTTGTCAGTACCGGATACCGTTTCGGATAATTTTTTAAATTTATAAAATAGTCCGTAAAATTTTTAAAATTTGCGAAATAGTCCATAAAATTCTGTATCTTAAATTGCAACTTATACTCGATAAATCCATTCGAACTTTCAACATAAACAGATTTCATTATGATCTAATTTATGTCCTTAAATAGCTTAAAAACAATCAATCCCATTCATTTATAAATTGCAACTTCCTCTCAACTAAACCGTGAACATCCAACACAAATAACAAAAGTCACAAAACACAACAATTCAATTCCAACATTCCAATCAATTCGGATACACTCATAGTCATACACGGTACACCCATCTAATTCAGATAACACAAAACATTCATAACAAACCAACATTGTCCATCATCCAACCAAGGTCCAATACCGTAATCCATCATCCATTCCAACATTCCAATTCAACACAATAAAATTGCAATTAAGTATGAAAATTTCGAAATCAGAAAAAAAAACA
>JANITX010000212.1:58754690-58780712 GCA_027564395.1 Erythroxylum ulei | reverse complement strand
AAGTGATTGATACATCTGGAGGGTAAGTGTTGCTAATTTAATTGAATTTTAATATGCGCATGATTATTTTTATAGTCTATTCTTACTTTGATTTGATGAAATTTTATGCTCAGCTGTGGAGCAAGTTTTCTCATTGAGATTGTTTCTGAACAATTCGAAGGCAAGAGGCTGCTGGAGAGGCATCGAATGGTCAATGCTGCTTTGGAAGAGGAAATGAAGCAGATACATGCTCTCTCCATAAAGAAAGCTGTGACCCCAGAGCAGTGGAAACTGCAGCAGGAGTCTGCGAAACCTACAGCCGCAGCTTAAAACATTTTACACACTGTATATTTTGTAGTTTTTATGTTGAAACCCACATTTGTTAACTGGCAAAGTTTTACCAAATTGTCGAACTCACGTATTGTTGAATCTTGAGTTCTATTGCTCAAGAAAAGTTCATTAATTTTTCAGATTACCAATGGCTTGCACTATTCTTTGGTAAGGATTCAAGACATCCTTCTAGTTAATTGTTTTTAGTAGATGAGTAGTTTCCTGACTTAACCGCTGTAACAAGATTTGGTGCCTTGGGAAGTTTTGTAGTTGATGGGCACCTTCTTTTCTGTCAAAACTAAGCCAATACGGGTCTGAAATGGAGAAGCTTTATTTGGTCGAAAGTGCATCATTGCTCCCCAAAGCTAAAAGTCTCCTTACGAGTCTTCCAACTCAAAATGAAAGTTTGAGACAGGGTGAAGAAAGTTGCAGCAACTTAATTCAATATTGAAGAGGATGATTGATTGAAACAGAGAAATGTTAAGATTTATAAGTTTTATTTAGATTAAATTTTCTATCCGGTAACTTTCTCCCCACTTTCGTAAAGCCTCGCTTTCGTAAAGCACGGAGAGTTTTGTGTATTAAGGTTTGCTTTAAAGATCGATTTTTCTAACTCAAAAAATTGAAAGTTTGAAACACGGTCAAGTATTAACTGGAGTTTGTTTTTTAATTTTGAATCGTTGATTTGTCAAATAATTCATTAAGTTTTGAATCAAATTTACAACAACAATGGGATAAGATAGGCTTTGATCTTTTCTTCTGTAACCTGCTCAGGAAATGGATATCCACCACAAGTACAGAAACACACCCATCCAAACAAATATTCCAAAGATAACGTTACGGTAATTGCCATGAATTGCTCTTTCCTGCTACCGCAAGAATGGAGCAAACATAGTAAGCCACCAAGCTAACAAAGACAGTAGTCAAACGGACGATACAAGACCCCAACTTCCAGGACATGCTTGTTCCATTTTCTCGAAAAAACAAAACAAGGGACAAGCTACATTTACCATCTCTTTGAGAGGGTTAATGTCCACTAAAGTTCTTCAACCAGCTTCTCGGTATGTTCCTCCTATACCCAGAATCACTAACATGGTAGATTCTCACTGGTTAGTCCCACCAATTCGTCCATGGATCAAGAATACCAGATTTAAAGGAATGTTTAGGCCCATTTTCACCACCAAGTTTGCAGAGCACAGCTCGGGTTTAGCTGGGGATATCGAGGAGATCAAAGTGGATGTAGAAAACAGGTCACTTGCTCAAATTAAAGCAGATTTTTACAGGGAAGTTGAAGGTTTGAGCTCTTGAACTTCGAACCATTATTAATGCTTGGTGAACTTGACGAGCTATTTGAGATAGATATTGAACCCTGTTTGCATTCTTGTATCCTTACAAGGAATTGATAGAGGGGTTTTTGGAGTTCCATCTGCAAAAAGATCTGATATTGAACGTCTGGTGGAGCTTTTAGAGTCTCAAAATCCAACTCCAGATCCTACTTTAAATCTGCAGAAGGTGAAGTCCATTGCTTTACACAACACTCAGGATTGAGTGTCTAAGAATGACGTACTGACTGCATTTGTGTTGTATAACTGGAAGGTGGGTGGCTACTGGAAACTTGTTTACAGTACTATTACTATCTTGGGTTCAAAGAGAACAAAGCTGGGACTCAGAGATTTTATTATGTTGGGTGATCTTTTCCAGTATATTGATGTTGCTAAGGTACCAAACTCCTTTCGCTGATCCTGGCTATATTCCTGGTTTGTCATTTTCCCAGAACTTGAAATGGCTAGAATTGTAGCTGATTCTGGTTATAATTGTAATGTCATTCATTCTGATGTAATCTGCAGAAACACTAAATGTTTATGTATATTTTACTAAGATTTGATCTTTCTATGATGTGAAATGGAGGGCAAAGCAGTTAATGTGATCAAGTTCATCGTTAGAGGATTGAAGTTGAATGGACAGCTGACAATTGAGGCCTCCTTCAGGGTTGCTTCTAATTCAGTTAACTTCTTTAACTGCTTTCTGATAAATCAATTGCTCCTATTTTCTCTCTCTTGGCAAATGGCTGCAATTATGGAGTGTTCTTGATCCATGTTTGGTCCAAAATTTTGCAGAGAGTTGATATAACTTATGACAGTTCATCAATCATTCCTGACCAGGTATGCAAATTCTTGCAGCACCACAAACAAATTGAACATCTTGCAGCTGAAAATTTTATTAATGACTAACATTGCATATGCTTTGGGAGAACTGTAATAGTTGATGAACATGTTCCGGAAAAACTACGATCTTCTGCTCGGCATCTTCAATCCGGATGGTTGGTTGGAGATTACGTATCCTTTAGTTTTCGAGCTTTACTCATTTTTTGATGTTCTCCAAGTTAGCTGGATCTTTTTTAGTGGCAGACAAGTGTTTGATCCTAAATTTGATGATTGTAGATATGTGGATGATAACCTGAGAATAGGAAGGGATGACAATGGCAATATCTTCGTATTAGAGAGATCAGAAGAAACTCAAACTTGAGGGATTACTCTTCTGTCAAGAACTTGATAACTCAAAACTTATTCAATATTTCAGTTGAAAATTTCTAAACTTATTACAAGCATGATGATGCTTTTAAAGCAATTCTTATCCTACCCGAATAAGAAAAGACAAAAAATTTTAATGAAAGCTTGGAAAATCCTGGAGAATGTTCTAAACATCAACAGTTTCACAAGTTTATGACCGATAAACGTTTTTAGTTCTACCTATGGCTATTCAGGGCTCTACAATCTTGGTTTTTCTGGGTTTGTTTCAGAAAACTCATTTATAAAATTAGATAAAAAGTAGGAAACATTTAATCTGCCATTTGGAGTAGGTAAACTTTTCCACAAATTTAGGTACTTGTTTCCTCCTGCAGCTATATAGATTAGGACTACTTTAGCACAAGATAAACTTCCAAGTGATCATCAAATCAATGAAGGTACTGTTTAGTCATCAAATCAATGGAAGTACTGATCTCTAAACATGCAATGGCTGTTACTGAAGCAGCGTTGGGACAAGACAGGAACCACCACAAAAGCTCTATCCATTTAATGCATGCCTAGAATTTGTCCCGGAAAGGCGTTAGGTTTCACTCCATTGAAGACCTCTGCAGCTGTTATCAGAAAACCTATCATGTCGCGGTGGTACAGAAGACACCCCACAATTCCTAATCCTGGCATCTGTCATGGCTTCTTGGTTAGATTAAAGAAGATGAGAGGTTGACAGATCAGTATATCATATCATTGTAGTGTTCTAGAGACACTGAGTCAGTGTAGCTATGTCACTGAACTCTTGCATGAGCTTAAAAATTTGAGTAATCTGATATTTAGATTTATTTATTGATATCAATTCAGCTCAATGCAAATCTCCAAGTAATATTGTAGGGATATATGTTTTGCAGCAGTTCAGACCAATTTTAGTATTAGTACAGTATAATATTGGTATATATATTACTTTCATTACTTAATTTATTAAACTTAATACGAATATTTTATTCTTTAAATATAATAATTATTAACTAAAAAATATATATATAATTTACAATCATGTTATATTTGATAAGATACACATTTGTATATTAAAGAATCTTATTTATAAGCATATAGAAGAAACAAATAGAAGAAACTTATATTTAAAAATGTAATATTCTTATAATACATTAAAATTAGAAACATACAAACTTCAATTTTTTTTGTGCGCTCTTTCAACTAAAATTTAAAGATGATAATAGTTAAATAAACTAATATTATTTTAATTTTAATTAATAGATACTTTTGCACTGAAATGGATTATGAAATTCAAATCCGAATTTAACTTAAAATCTGCTAAAATTTTAATATTTTAGTTGCGGTCAAGTCAAAATGCCAAGCTATTTATATGTAGAATCTAAGGCGATGAGCGTGAATTTCACTAATACTTCCACCTATTCCACTAAAGATCAGTGATGGACACACTTCCTGTAGTTATATATCTATTACCCTTTATAGAAAATCAAATTTATTTATTGAATTCTTTTGGTTCATCACAAATCATGAATAGATATATACATATAGAGAATTTTTGTTTACTCAATTGTTGTAACTCAGTTTCAGTTTTGATTGTTGATTTCTGAAGTAAATGGCATTTGATATGGTGTCTGGTATTGCAGGGTCTGCAAGCCTGGACTTGATCACTAAGAATCTGCAGACACCTACTTGATTGGTTGAGACGTTGAGACCACGATAGTAAGTGCGGTTGTGTATGGACTATGTACCAAATCCATGCATCCCTTCTGATTTAGCTTCTTGTTACAAGGTGCATAACCTGAAACGCGGAGGTTACTGATGAAATGCGTTGAAGGGAGGTAGCTAGAGAATATGATGAGTTGTTTTTTCTGTTATCTCATAAATTCTTGGACAACGACAACCAAACTGTTGTCCTTTAGGAAGTTTAACTATGGTTAAGAAGCAAACAGATTCCTATAAATTTTGATCCTTGTACTCACTCTAACATAGAAAAACCTGATATGAGAAAGTTGGCATTATTTCTCATTCTGCTATAGCTTTACACAAATCCATGGCATTAGTTGTTTATATTTTGTGTCTTAGCAATTCTTGTTTTGTTTTGCTTTTTTAACCATACCAAGAAGTGGAATCGTCGACCATGAAGCATGGGCTCATGGTAAGGTTAAAACTACGAACCTTACCAATAACTTGTTCTGTGTATTTTTCAGTAAGTCTTGTTGATTGTTAAAACTACTAAACTATAGTAGTTTCTATAGGAGGGTTCTTCACTACCAAAACCATGACCTATTGTTTGTAGACAATGAAAATATGACATTGATGATGTTGACATATTTTTTTAATTTCCAACTAATAATATGTTCTTTTTTACTTTTGAAACATTTTTGCAATTTCTAATTGTTCTCGAGATTGATAATACTTTAGGATTTGATTATTTTTCGGCTTGATCCAAACCTAACGTTAACTAGACTTGGACCAAACAATCCAAGTCTGATATGATCAAATTTGAGCTACATAGTTCAAATTCAGTTTAAACTTAATATTATTTTAATTAATCGATTTAATTTAAAGTGATATCGTTTTTACTGGAACTAATTCAAATTAAGTAAAGTTCGTAGTCTCAAATCTGAGTCCAAATTAAAATTCCATTAATTTGAGTTCTAATATCTGCTTAATTGTCTTTCGATTATAACCTAATTTAATACTTGAGTTCTCATATATGTTTAATTTCCTCTATGTCATTTGTATATTAAAGAATCTTATTTATAAGCATATAGAAGAAACAAATAGAAGAAACTTATATTTAAAAAAGTAATATTCTTATAATACATTAAAATTAAAAATATAAAAACTTCAATATTTTTGTGTGCGCTCTTTCAACTAAAATTTAAAGATGATAATACTCAGGCTCCTGTAATTCTTGAGGCTACAACATATTCAATAAAGTTGCATAAGCGCAGGTTCTTGGCCTTAGAATGTTTTAATCAAGCTCCTGTAGATGGATCTAGTGGGAGTTCATATAGCAGGACCAGTAGTTGTTCTACATCTTCAAGAAATGGTATCCTGGACTTTTAGGGGCACCAGAGATGGAATGGTTGCTAAGCAATTTAGCTTGTTGAAGTTACCACGAGAACCGACTGTGTCTCGAGGATTAGGATGTTCTTTTGTTGCTAGAATCTTGGGGCTTGTTTTGAGATGGCCCAATTCCAAGGATCAACAATTTCTCGTCTTAAATATAAGCTTTGCTGCCGTAGCACTCCAGACTCGCTGCCTTCTATTCAGGTAAGACAGAACATTACTTATTTGGGAGCTTGAGGTGTACATTTTTGTCTGCTTTGTTGACTAGAGCTGGTTTAGGAGTTGGAGAGGTTGGACTTGTGTTTTCAAGGGTTGGGGTATATTGTATGAATACGCATTATGCATGTACTGCGGAAGAATTGGAATTACGTCGGTAGCACAACTGAACCACACTGTTTGTAGAACTCTTTGTTGGTAATATTCTTATTGTCATTGTTGCTAACTGCCTCAATTCTGAAGTTTCGACTCGAACATCCTCAGGAGGAGTTAAATGTTCCCAATGGCTGAATTGTTACCCAATCCATAAGTAAAGGAATGTGGGTATGCATCCGTGGACGTAGATCAAAAAAGAATGTGGGTATGCAGCCGTGGATGTAGATGAAGTTGATAGGGGAATCTGTATCTTATATGGCAATTTGGTGTTTCCAAGGGTTGGGTTCGGACGTTTGGTAAATGATCTAACGAGCCCCATAAAAGCGTAACAAGAAATCGCTACTGGCTTGAACAACGTGGACGACACAGCGAGAGATCATTTAACTGAGTTCCCTCAAAACTATCTGGAGTACGGACTCTATCATCCGTTTAAGTAACTAGTTATCATCATTGCTTGATATGTAACAGGCTGTTTAGAACACAGTGAATTGAATTCATTAACGAATTGAATTCAATTACATTAATGAGATTGAATTGAATTCAATTTACATTGTTTGAAACAAATCTAGTAGTATTAGAATTGAATTCAATTACACTGTTTGGAACAAATTCAATAAGATTAGAATTGAATTCAATTATTTCAAATGACACATTTACTCCTGACTAAAAGATAATGCTATTAACTAATAAACATTCACACTTATATAGTGCAACTTATAAACATCAATTTCATTATAAGTAATTTCATCAAAAAAGTTTATTATTAAAATAAAAAGAAAAAATTGATTGCAAATGATATCAGGTTAGACCGAATTAATTATTGAAATAAATAAATATAATTATTGAAAAACAATTTTCTTAATTTTAAGAATTCTAATTAATTAATTTCAATTTAATTGAAACTAATTAATTCTTATTTTAAAAATCACTTTGCTAAAATTAATTAGGAAATATATTATTAATCTTAATCATATTAAGAAAAATAATTTCATATTAAGAAAAATAATTGCCTTAAGTTTGGGATTGAATTGATAATTAATATAATTTAATACTAAAACTCTTGAAAAAATTAAACTTAATTCCAAAACAATCCTGATAAAATCAACCTTTGAAAACAATTAGAAAACTCATTTCTAAATTTATCAAAATTTAAAAGCTCTTAATTTTTAATTAAAAAGGCTCTGAACATTTTTAAAAGAAGAAAAAAAAAGGTGTCTAGCGTATGGCGTGTGGCTCATCTGGGATTTGTGAGTATTCAATTCATGTTGGAATAATGAGTATATTGGGTTTGTGCGTGAAAACAGAAGAGAGGCACTGTTGGGGTTCAATTCACGTGACGTGGGACGTGAATTGAATTTGTTAAGAGGGTGGGTTTTAAACCCACGACAGAATTAAATCCATGGTCTTTTGTTGGTTCCAAACAGATGAATTGAATTCAATCACAAGATTGAATTCAATTCATCCTCTTCCAAACAGCCTATAAATTCTATGAGAGGAAAATGCAAACACTCTGTTCAATTGTTTAGCTTAAAAATTGTCGATCAAATAAGTCGACATAGGGAGGTAAGAACACCTTCTTAATTATCAACATCCAAATCTTAGTAGAAACAAAAGGATGAAGGTGTTTATAATTATTTGTTGTTTTGATATTAAAAAGATATCTTTAATACAGTTCATTGTAATGTACCTTGGTAATTAGATGAAGAAAGAGCTATATTTCAAAAGTTGCTTGTAAAACTTACGTAGCGTTTGGTTAGCATCCTTGGAGGTGAGGACGGAGGACAAGGATATAAAAGTTCTGTCCCTCGTGTTGTTTGCTTGCTGTCCTCACTTATTTTCGTTCCGTCTTCAGATGACAAAGACAGAAATTTTTGTTCCTCTCAAAACTGAGGTACGGAAATTCTTGTCCATAGGACAAGAATTACAAAATAATTATTAATAATTAATATTATTAATAAATATTAATTAATATTATTATTGGTGTTAGGTTTGAAAAGATGAGAGGCTATTTTTGACATTTGTAATTCTTGTCCTATGGACAAGAATTTCCGTACTTCATTTTTGAGAGGAACAAAAATTTCTGTCTTTGTCTTCTGAAGACGGAACGAAAATAAGTGAGGACAGTAAGCAAACAGCACGAGGGACAAAACTTTTATGTCCTTGTCCTCCGTCCTCACCTCTGAGGACGGTAACCAAATGCTACGTAAGTGCGATTGCTCCCTTAATAATGGACGGGCGAAATAACTTATGTGTAAGCTTTCCTTTGGCTTTTGCCCTATCTTCTACATTTATTCGCCATAATATCATATCTCCTTCCTATAAATCTTATTTACTGCTCCTCTTAGCATTATAATTCTTAACCCTTTATTGGAAGGCGATGTTACTGATGAAAGTGGCATCCCTTTAATTTTCAAGAATATTAACCTCATTTTTAAAATCTGCTTCATTAACCTCCAATAAATAGTTAGCTATCCATGATGTTTCCACATCTAGCCCTAAGTGGACTAGGGCTTCATCTCTAAAAAAAAGTCAAAAAAAGTTAACGTATTTAGTGCACAAAACTTTCCATTTTGTGAGAGTCCGAGGAGAGTCAACAATATACGCAACCTTCTTCTTATATTTTTTATAAAGAAGATTTTTTCCATGATTCGAACTTGTGACCTAGTCACAAAGGAGCAACGCTTACTAGTTGTTCCAAAGTTCTCCCTTAGGGGCTTCAACTCTAAACGTCAGGTTAAAAGGTGATTCTCTAGTTAAAGTTTTTGTTCATAATTTGAAAAATACTAAAAATTAACTAGGAAAATGCATATGTGATGTGATATTTATGTGCAAACATAAAACAATACTAAAAGAAAATCACCTAGGCAAATGCACCAACTTATATCAGTATGAATATTGATCCCACAAAAAGTATAACTACTAGTATTGACTGTCTTTCTATCATTTAATATAATAAAATCAATAACCGATTTACAGGGAAAAAAAACTAAACTATCCTAAAATACCAAACTAGAGCAATGAAATAAGACTAAATAAATCAATAGATAAACAAGATCCAAATAAGAATTCCCTAAAAACTTTTTCAGTGCTTAAATTTATCTTAATTTATTGATGAATGCTAGTTTCTTGCTCAGGTAGGAATTTCCAAGTGACAAATATATTCTTTCTTAAGACATAAATTCCCTATCGTTAAGTTGATTGACTAAAATCTTTTTCTAATCAAAACTCGCGTAGAACACATTACCTTACTCTATAAATTCCTATAATAGATTTTACTCTAACCCAAAAAGATTATGTGGTCCTATCTCTAAGATTATGATCAACCCTTATTATTATTATTATTAATGATTTGATCTCTTTATACATTTACAATCTTCTACATTCGTTACTTTGATCAATATATATATATATAAGAAATTAAATCTTCTACTTTTCTAATCTAATTAAATACAATATAAATTCATAAATAATTAAAAAAACTAGAATCTTGTATTAAATCAAAGAATGAAATCAAAAAATAGGTACTATGGTTTATCCCACCTAGATCTTTATTCTAACTGATTCATGATAAGGTAAAGGCAACCAACAATAAACAATAAAGAAAACAAGGAATAAGATAGCATTATAATAATTATTGAATCCTAATGTCTCTTAATTGAATCTTGATGGACTTCTTGCTTTTCTCTAATACTGTTTCCTTCTTTATCCTACACATTTTGGTTTAATGTATTCTTGATATGTTTTTGGCTACTGTCCTCTATGACTCTCCCTAATTAACCCAAAGAATAGTGTCTATAGTTTAGGTTTACAAAATAAAGTGTTTAAGGGTTAGTAGATAGATGAGATTTTAGTAGATAGATGATAAGATGGAGAATTTTCTGGTTCTTATCATTAGCTGGTGAATTGATTTTGGGAGTTGGAGAGATTGGGAGACGCAAGGGATATTAAGAAATTTTATCGGATGTCTCCAGAAGCTCTATTGATTTGTCATTACGAACTGTGAGGTTGATTGGAGGAATTTGTATAGGTTATTCAGGTGTTTAGGACGATTGGGGCGGATTATTGTAAATTGGGGTGGGATTTTTTGGATTCCAAACATTTTTCACATGTGGTTGGTCTGGTTACCATGGATAGGCGATTGAGATTTCAATAGTGAGAAGCTCTCCACCTTCTCCTAGTCTCTGAACAGTTAGTGTCAGGAAGCTTTGTGCTGCTATCAATCTCCACACACACCTTGGCAAATCCAATTTTCATTCTCGATATTTGTTTATCCAATCTAAATAGCTTTCCTATTGCACTTGCCAAGTAACTCATAACTATAATGAAGTATTATGAAAGCAAAATCATAATGGGATAGTTCTTAAGAAAGTTTAATGAAGAGACATACCTGGACTTCGCTTTCTTATGAATATTGGTTTTCCTCTCCAGTGTCATGGACACATTTCATTACCATTCTCATACATCCTACATCTCTAAACTTAAGTAGAAATTAATCTTCCTCTGTTATGAGGACTTGTTCCAACCTATTCTTAGTCCAAAGTGCTTCTGCCCATTTTTTTATTGAAAGAAATGAAGGTCTCTTATCAAGGAAAAAAAACTAATATTGTTTTCCATTTTGTAGCTCCTTCTTGCAGAATTTCCAAAAGAAGAGAGATTACAAGCAAGTCCTTGACATGAGATTTACTTGAGTTTTACCAGAAGTTCACCATCACTCACCACCAAATTCCAAAATCTGGGATGGGGTGAAGGAGAAGGTTCATGAATTGTGAATGGTAACACTAACGGTTAATTCAAAGTAGGGGTCGAATTGGATTCTAGAAAAGTCTTGAGTAGTATTAAAGGTTGTTGAGCAAAGAGGATGATTGAGAGAAGACAATGAGGATCCATTGTGAGCCAATGCATAATGTAGGAAATTTGTGGAAAAGGAGAGAATAGGAGGCCTAGAAGATATTGGATAATGAGATTTTTCAGTTGATTCGGGAGTTGGATGGAAGGGGGAGTCGACCAATAGAGGGTGAAATCTTGGGTGATTGAAAAGATGGGAGTGGTGGTAGAGAAGGGGTGGCTTCAGTAAATAAGGTTTTGATACTGACTCTCGAGACCAGATCCTGTTCAATATTATGGTGTCTTAATGTGTCAAATAAATCTCAGCCATTTATTTATATGGGTCTCACAAAATAAATAGCTGAGATTTCATGAGACAGAATAAGACAGAATAAAACTGGACAAAAGATCTGGACTCCTGACTCTCATACCAAAGAAGGTAAAAATCAATCTTCGAAAACTAGACAAGAAGAGAATTAACTTATTAAGGAAAGGAAGAAATTAATAACCAGATGAGTGGATCAGGGATCCTAGTGAGAAGGTGTACCGCCTCTCACTACAATTTTCGTCCTAGATTGTCTTTGTAAATTCCAAATACTGTAAATGTATCATGAAATAGAATATCTGATGAACTCTCGTTAACAACTAAGGCTTGCTTCATTTCATAGTCTACTAAAATCATCACGATGACCATTCCAACGCGTTGGACTTGGCTAATTCCACGTCCTCTTCTAATATTTTTCCTCTTCCGTTTTCCATCTGCCACAAGGTTTATTGTGGCCTTCAATTGTCGCGCGAATATCTTCAATTATGATTTCCTCGCCTTTTAACTCTCCGTGGAATATGGTTGTATACGAGAAATGTCAATTTCGACTCAGCCTGGTCCGAGTTAACCGAGTCATGAACTAAAATTATTTGATCCAATCAGGCCACAGGCAAGCTCAGGTCTAGAATATTAAAAAAGTCATTTTTTAATTTTTTTAAAAAATATAAAAAAATTAGACCTGACCGAGCCTGACCTATGGCTCATCTGGCCACGGGCCACTCAGCCTGTGGGTATACACATCCCTAGTGTTTACTACTTTGGCAACTTCCCTCCAGACCTTTCTCTGTATTCCTTGAATCAGGAGCGCTTTTCCCGCATCGAACTTCTTCCAGCCCCAGCGTTGTCGGCCAAATACTGTTCCAATTTCTCCTGTTTCAATAGATAATTCACCGCCCTCTGCAGATTATGTCACTCCTTAGTCTCATATCCATGATCTTGATACAGTCTGCAAAATTTATCAAAGGGTCTGGCTTGAAGCTTGCTCATTAAATGTTCATTCCTAAATTGACGTTATAATATAAACATGTTACAGTGGGGAAAGTCTCTCCACCGACTCAATCGTGTTAATAGTATCTCTAGTAACATCCGAGAAACAGGTGCCTACAGAGCTCGCAAGAAACAAAGATCGCCGCTCTTTACGTCCGACAATGGTTAGGCTGTTTGCATCGTTTCCTTCGTACACTTTAACAAGTGATCCATGGGACTTCACAATCAGATTGCACGCCAGCAGTAGTTCACCTCCTTTACTTCACACATTGTTATTATAAGCAACAGGAAGAAATGAAATGATATATTGACTTATGCTTTTACTTGAAGTCTAACGGATTGTCGCCAAGTCGTTGACATGGGTTTCATGACAAGATTCAAGAATATAAATCGCACAAGACCCAATAGATCCAAATAAAACCGAGAATGGACAACTACAAAACGTTAGCTCCAATGCTGAAGAGACTTACAAGTAACGGATTCCATATATGATATGCATAGCTAGAAACGGAGCTCACCAACCCACAAACATGGCTCTTCGATAACCATCCATAGGTTATGACAATAATGAATATCCCAGGACCTGCAAAAAACGTTTGGATATGCATCATCCCAATTCCCAGGTAACTGAACTAGAACCAACAACAAACAATATGCAACGCCGCCATGGAGAATTATCACAACATACAGCCTTTCAACAAAGTCAAGGGATTACCATACCAAATACGAACTATAATTTGGGCCAAGAACATGAGATCAAACTTAAACTACTACTGACATTGTCCAGAGAAGCTACAACACAAAGAACTCAATCAAGCACTTGGGGAACATGAAAGCTAGGCTCCAGCAGATCGCAACATAACAACTGTAAAAGCAATATGTAACAACAAAACAATATGTAAGAATATTTGCTTGTCTATATTCTTGCATATGTGTCAATAAGGGAAGAACGAAATAGATTTAAAGAAAACTGCACCCAACAATCCACTTTACTACAATTTTCATCTTGACTGCGCCCTCCCCACCTAATTCCGTTTGCATCAAATAAACCCTACCCCAAACACTAGCCTATAAATCAAACAAATAGAAAAATGGCGAGACCCAATCAAGTACACCACTGCGACGATCATATCCTCTCAACTTTGTCAGCCTTAATAACAGGGTTTGCCTTTTCAATACAATCACGCCCAAACGTCTTGAAATCAAACGAGCAGTCATGACTTTCCGGGTACCGATGAGTACCGCAGAAAGTGTTCTCGCACTTGCACTTGAATCCCGTTAAACCAACCTTCTTTTTACAAACTACACACCTATTAGCCAGCCTGGGCACAGCCTCCGTCACAGACACCGACGATATCGACGACGATGATTCATCGACAACCTCTACCTTCTGCATATCTTTTCCCCCTTGATTAGGCTTGATGTTTAGTGTCATCTCCATAGCTGCTTTCGCCGAGGCAGCCTGCTCCTCTTTGATACGGAAGTCACTGTAGCATCTGGAACAGAGGTTCATGCTCGAAGCTGACCCAAAAAACCCACATCCATTGGCGCACAGTATCGGCTCTGATGGAGGTACGCTCGTCCCATCGTTTTGCTCAGAACCCATCTTTCTACGGACACCAAAATAACAATTAGGGTTTGGAATTTTCCCGCCCCTTACTGGCCTCTCCTTGCTGTGATATCTTTCTTAATCGTGTTATGCTTGTAATACGTTGGAACTTGGAAGGTCTCGTTATATTTCGTAGATCATACTGAAACAGGGAAAAACATTTCAGTTACTGTATTACCCTCGCCTACTTATGAAATATTGAGGGGTATTAATACCGCCGATAGAAACAGATATCCCATCTTTTTCCGCGTTTGTTAAGAAAATAGTGAGGGGTATTGACGTCAATAACACCGGATGAATTCCTATCCGTTTCCTTGTGGGGTACGAAATACAAAAGCCAGTGAATTAAAGAAGGATTAGTACTGGAACCACGTGAAATGACTGAAACATATTGTGTTTAGCGGTTCAGCCCCCGTATTTGGGAATGACAGAATTGACCTTTCACTTCAAATAAAGACAAAATTAAAAATTCCGGCTCCTTCTTGAAGAATCCAAAAAAAGCATATTTGTTGCTTCCAGCTCCCAGTATTTTTTTTAATCAATCATTTAAGTTCGGCCAACGCTTTTGGACCGTCCAGTTTCATGATTAAAGATCGGACGGCTCCTTCTAATTGCCGACTTTAAGAAATAGCAATAGGAAAAGGAAAGTAGTTGTAAAGTCGAGAGAATATATACAGAATTTCTTTTCACAGATGGACACAAATTGACCGATGAAACCGTATGAAAACCCGCAAAAAATTAACGCTGTAACACAAAGAACCCAATGCATCATTACCAAACATAAACAATCCATCTGAGAAATAAATATCTTTAACCCATGTATATGCGACATACCTCGTTTTGATCCGAAAGTTCTGGAGCGCTCTCGTGCTATCTCTGTGTTTAGGTATGGGTGTTGCCTAATTACAAGAATAAACAAGTATTAAAGCTCGATTTGGAAGCGGGAAGCAATTCAGATGTCTGGAATAGAGAGAGAAGGTCTGTAAGAAGAAAAGCACAGGACATAAACCCAATCTGGTTGAAGTGGGTTAAGGTTAAAAGGAAAAAAACGAGACAGGGACCAGAGTATGCTTCTGTACACCCTAGCCCCCGTTGATTTATGTTTTTGTTTCCGAAGCGCAACTACCCGTGTTCTATTGTTTTTTAATCCTATCTGTTGCTTAATTTAAATTCTGTGCAAGGTGGATCCACCTCCTTACGATGCAACCCCAAATCTTAGCTGTCCAACCGCATGCTAAAGTCATCATAAGCCCCTTTTCAAAATCGCGCGGCAGAGTTTTGTTTCAAGTTATGTTGTAGTAGTTGATTATTAACGCTTTAATTCTAATAAAACAGTTGCTTGCTTCCGGGACAAAAGGCAAGAGAGAGAGTAGAAATCCAATCCCATCTTCTTTCACACGCCCGACCGCTTCTTCCCGAGGCAGAGTCTACGGCATTGATGGTCGGGACCTAGTAAGACATCCATAAGAGTGGGTCCATTCTATGAACTAAAGAACTAGTAGCAGTTGAACACTTTCATTTGTCATACTGTTCACCCACGCATTTAAGCGGAAGGTTTTGTCACTTGTGGAGGAATCGAGAAATACCCGATGCGCGGGCGAGTCATAGGGTTGGAAGAAGTCTCAGTAAGAAATGAAAGCTTTGTATATCAAATGATTGAAAATATAGAGAAGACAACATCTCCTTCGGCTAAGTCTTCAACTGGCGAGAATTTGTAATCATCGCGACTACTAATAAGAAATGATGTTGTTTATGTAAATGATATTTCAGAGTATCGTTGAAGCAGATAAGAAGTTAACAAAGAAGATAGAAAATTTTTTGTGTCTTTAATGTTGATCACTATGCAGAATTATCCTCCTCTAACAAGACATATTTCTAAAGGGTTCAGGGGTCAATTTACACCAAATGCAATGAAAGTTGGTGAATGTAGTCATCCTTCAGTTTCTTCCTCTATGGAAGAAAGATATGTTCCTCCTCATAAAAGAGAAGATATTCATATGGCACCTTCATACTAATTCTATAAATGGTCGACAGGTTGTCAAGCTTCAAGCTCCTAAAAGACAAGGATTTGGTTTTAAAGTTGAAGCTAATAGGTTGAAGTATGGCTTAGGGGGTAAACTTTTGGCTATAAATTGTAATTATGTTCCTATTATTGCTCATCCACAGAGGAGGTTTCAAGTTGATATGAAAGTTGTTAAAGAATTTGTTCAAGAATTGAATGGATTTGGCTTAGGACATATTAGCCACATAAAATTCTGTAGGCCTTATCCACAGCACTTTAACCATAAAAATCCTTATCCTTGTTGATAAGCCAACAAGATCTCAGAGAGTTATTAGAAATCCAAAATATTTTGATTAAGTGTCCTGTACGTGGCTATCATAATGCATGGGCCATGCAAGTGTCAAGAGGCTTGAAAGATTATTGGCAGTAAAGACTGGGTTTAAGTTGGTTGGGTCATGTCATTAGCTTGCTTAAGAATAGGTCATAGATTTGTTATTTTATTCCAATATTTTGGCTACTTGATTGCAAGTAGTTATAGAGTCCTAATCCTTAAGGATATGATCTACGGATTAGGAGATATGATATACAGATTAGGAGAAGTTTTTTATTTTTCTTTTGTATTTAAACTCTTGCAGAGTGACAATAAAGGGGGTCTTTTTGAACTAAAATACTGTAGTTCTTTCACACCCTAAGTAGACTCCTATTTCATTACGAAAGTCTTATTTCCTTTGATCGGGGCCTATTATTAGTATCAGAGCAATAATGGCAACCAATAAGGGGATAATTGAAAACTTGAAAGTAGGGCTTAGAGGGCTCTAGGATAACTTCAGCAGATTGGAACTTGATGTGACTGATAAGTTACATCAGTTGAAAAATTCGGTTGGCAAGATGGTTAAAGCATTGCTTTCAAAGCAAGAACCATCCTCCAACAATCGCAATGGAAAATTTCTCACTGGGCATTCTCGTAATATAAGAGAGGAATCTCAGGAAATTACTAAAGGATGGCGGCCAATGTTCTCATCCAAATTGGCTAAACTTGAGTTTCCTAAAAATTACGGCGATGATCCAACCTAATGGTTTAACCTAGTAAAGTAGCTATTTGAATATCAATGCACCTTAAAAACAGAGAAGGTGTCATTAGCTTCTTTTCATCTTGAGAGTGAAGCAAACCAATGGTGGCAATGGTTACATCGGGCTTACAAGGAAGAAGGGAAGGAGGTGACATAGGAAATCTTTGTTGAAGAGCTATTGCTTGTTTCAGTCAAACTGATTTTGAAGATTTTAATGAAGCCTTGTCAAAGGTAAAGTAGAATAGCTCCTTACATGATTAACAGAAGGAGTTTGAAGGGTTGGGGAACCGAGTGCAAGGACGAACTCAAAAGGCTTTAGTAGGAACATTCATGGGTGGTCTCAACGCAGAGATAGTAGATTATATTCGAATGTTCAAATCGATAACACTGAATGAAGTCATTAGTCTTGCATGAATGAGAGATGATCAAGTGAGTCAGTAGTAGAAATTCACTCGACCAGTCAATCGTTCAAGGGCTAACTCTCCTTCTCCTTTAATACTCAAAGTTGCATCTCTAATGAAACGACTTACTTGGGACAAATTGGAGAGGAGGAGGACGCAAGGACTTTTCTTTAATTGTGACGAAAAGCTTACACCAAGCCATAGGTGTCATGGTCCGCAACTTTTGTTGGTGGAAGGAAACAATAATAATTATGATGATGAGGAACCTCAAACTGAGATATCTTTACAGGCACTTTTTGTAATATCCTATTACTTGTTGGAGGGTTAGAATGGTAAATGCGAGTGATTAATGAGAGTTAGAGATGCATTCCCATGTTCATGCATAATATGCCATACACTTATACATGAATAGTGAATGTTTGCATATGAAAATAATTGTACATGCATTCATGAATAATTCCAGGTATAATTAGATTGATCTGTGAATTTTTTAGAGTTATGAATGTTTTTACATTGGAAATATTAACGTTTGGTGGAAATATAGTATTTGTGAATTTAGTAATAAATTTTGGAGATTTAGAAAATAGGAAAAAGAAATCAAATGAAGATCGGAGATAATTGGATTGTAAAGATGAAAGTTAAGGGAGTTAGTTTCAAAAGAAACTAAGTTAGAGCTTGGGTATTGGGAAAGTGACAAGTGTCACTTAGGCTTTTGTACTCTTGCTAGAAGTAGGCTACTATTCTTTGAGAGTTGACAGGTTAAGTCTTGTCTAAGTCCCTTCGTTATTATCATCTTTTTCAAACTTTCTTTTGAAACACAGAGTTTTCCATCAAATACCTTCTAAGAGACTTCTATGCTTTTTCTTTCCTACACCAACCCCACTTTGCCATTTGTTTCCTCTACCCTAAGAAAAAGCAGAAGCTGGTCATTGTACTCGGTGAAGTACGTAAATTGTGTGGAGTTTAGGGCTTGAAGAGTTCGGAGTTTTCAGCAGGTAAGTAGTGAATAAATCCCTGAGAGTTGGGGATTTATGAAATAAATTTGATAAGTTACTGTCATCTGCATGGGAAATGGCATTAATGTGTTTGTTCTTAAATACTGTGTTGTTGGGGGATGAAAAATCTGGTTATGGTGTTAATTTAGTGTTTTGAAATATTACCAGCGTTGGATGTTGTAAAATATTGAAAGGTTGAAAATCTAGAAAATGTTCATGGGGTGTGCTTTGGTCTGTTAGTTATAACTTTTTCTTTAGCTATCCAAACAAGATGATTCTTGATTTTTAGTAAACTAGAAACATATGGCTACATTTATTATGAAGACATTGAATTTCAGTTCTGTCTCTAAGAGTCTGAAAATTTCATAAAGCTAAGAGTATGGTGCAGTACGTTGGTGTATGAATGGAAAATTCTTCTTCATACTTTAGGGGAGAATTTGGGCTTGAGATAAATAGATTTTAGCGAAGGTGCCTTCATGAAATTGTAGATCTTTCTTTTATCTTTCCAACGGTATATATTATGAAAATTTTAGACATCGAAGTCAAAAGTTATGATCCTTATAAGCGGAGACATTCTAGAGATGGAAAGTGAGACGATAGAAATGAGACGATAGAAAGTGAGACGATAGAAGTGAGACGATAGAAATGAGATGATACAAAGTGAGACGATAGAAGTGAGGCGATAGAAATGAGACGATACAAAGTGAGACGATATAAGTGAGATGATAGAAGTGAGACGATGGAAAGTGAGACGATGGACAGTGAGACGATGGAAAAATGAGACGATAGATGATAGAATTGGCCTTTGAGGTCTTCATGAAAGTTGTAGATCTAGAAGTCCTCTTTCCAATACCATAAAAACTAAGTCAATCCAACATCTTTAGTGAGAGTTGTGGCAATTGCGCCAAGGCTTGTACAATATGAGTAAAGATATGAACATGTGGATTCTTTTGGTCATAACTTCTTCTCTAGACATCCAAATGACTTAATTCTTGAACCATTGGATTCGTAAGACATTGATATACATATACACCAAGAATCATAGCTATCTGAAATGAATGGAGAAAGATTGAGTGAAAACAGTGGGACGGGTATAGTGAGTGTGCTCTTAAGTAATATGAACTGGTGTTATTCCACTGAACATACTTCGGTATTTTGATGGTTTCTGGAGTTCTACTGATCCAAATAAGATGATTTTTGTTTTATGGTAAACTAGAGACATAGGGATACAAATGGTATGAAGAAATTGGAATCTACTTCAATATCTAAGATGTTTAAAATCCAGATGGAAATTTTTCAGAAATTATCGTAAATATGCATTGTACAACATTCATGCCAAACATGTGCATTATCGAATACCTATGATTGTGCAAATGGTGATATTGTGTATATTATTTGTCATAGAGGAGCAACTAGAACATCAACCTCCAGATGTTGACGAATCTTCCAGGCATTAGCTTCAGGAGCAACTAGTGAGTAACCTAGAAGGTCTCACTCAATTAATTGTTTGTTTTAGAATATGTTTTGAATAATGACATTGATGTGGTTTGATTGTGCTGATTCCGGACAATGAAGGTCCGGTGATTCTGGTATATGAATGAGTTGTTATAGTGCTCCTTGTATGTGAACATGACGAAATAAGTGCTTCAACATATGAAAATTGTGAATATGCATATGAAGGCAAAAGTGTACTCAACATTTCTGCTGAATGCCGGACTACGGTTCGAGGATAAATGTGGTCAAAAATGTGAATGCGCATCCATATGATTGACTGAGGTTATGTTATGTGAAACATTCATTACATGAATGCATGAAAGATAAAGGAAGTTATGACCGGAATCGCTAGGATAAAGAGGTTAAAGCTCAGAATGTGAATTGGGCCTCAGGCTCGATTATTAATGTACCCGGTATCCACTAAGGGATATAGGACAGAATATGCTACAACTTAGTATCCACTAAGGGATATGAGCGAATAAAAGGGCACTCGGTCATAACGACATTAATAAATAAAAGTGAGTCTCACGTGCATTGCAATTATGATTGATATGTGTGTTTTGTATGAATGATATGACTATTCTGAACGTGAGATATGATATGTTATGAATATGTAATGATGTGATGCATGAATTGAGTGAACCATCGATGATGGTTACCTCATTGAGTTCGCAAAACTCACAAAAATTCCAACGTTGTTTTTTCAGGAACGAGAAACGATTCAAGCTACTAAGAGGCTCTACCAGTCGTGTAGATTGTGTTTTGGCAGGAAAAGTCATGGCTCAAAGGTCGATCATCTGGAACTTATGGACATATTAGATAGACGACATATATTTTCCTCTCTCATGTAGTCCTTTTTGTATTAGGTTTTGATGTTGTATCTATGGAAAATGTTGAAAGGCACAGTGTAGACATTCGGTGATTATGAAATGATATGAGGAGAAAGTGGATTTTAAAATATTGTTATCTTTTTATGATGCTTTTTAAGTAAATTGTGATACCATGCCATATGAAGTGAATGTAGTGATCGAATGTAGCTCGCCCTTATCGTAGGATATGTACCAGAATGACCTCCGGGCATCCTGGTGTGTACCCTGCGGTAAGGGGGAGCTACATTGCGCCCCTTGTTGGCTTGCTTGGCATAGACCTTATTCCTCTGCTCAATGTGTTGTCTTGCCTTCTCATGCAACTCCTGGACCATCTTAGCTTTCCTCTTGCCATCTGTACTAGACAACTCATGCAAGGGTAAAGGCACTAAATCCAAAAAATTCAAAGGATTAAAATCATATACAAGCTCAAAAGGTGAATAATCTATGGTGGAATACACATATATATTATATGCAAACTTAATAAATGGCAAACAATCACCTTAAGTTTTCAAATTTTTACCAACTACAACACGCAACAAGGTTCCTAAGGTTTTATTAACAGCCTCAGTCTGTCCATCTGTCTGTGGATGACAAGTAGTAGAATAAAGCAATTTAGTACCCAACTCTCCCCATAGAACACGCCAAAAAATAGCTAAAAAATTTAACATCTCTATTCGAAACAATAGACCTAGGAAGACCATGCAATCTAACAATATCCTTAAAGAATAAATCAGCAACATGCGTAGCATCATCAGTCTTATGGCATGCAATAAAATGTGCCATCTTACTAAATTGATCAACAACAACAAAGATGTTATCATACCCCTTCTTTGTTCTAGGCAGTCTTAAAACAAAATCCATTGAAATATCAACCCAAGGTTCAGTAGGCACAGGTAAAGGGATATACAATCTATGGGGTTTAATAGTAGATTTTGCCTATTTACATGCAATGCATTTAGTACATACACGCTCAACATCCCTATGTATACTAGGCTAAAAGAAATGTTCATGCAAAATATCCAATGCCTTAGTAGCCTTAAAATGACCCATCAATCCACCACTATGAGCCTCATGCACAAATAAAGCACGCAAAGAACAATTAGGCACACACAATTGGCTACCCTTAAACAAATAGCCCTCATGCCTATAGAATGTCTGAAAGGCAGCATACTCATAAGCATTTTACACAGTAGCAAAATCATCATCAGAAGCATACATATCCTTAAGTTTCTCAAACCCTAATAGTTTAGAATTAAGACTAGAAACTAAGGAATACCTCCTAGATAGTGCATTGGCTACTACATTTTCCTTTCCTTGCTTATATTGTAAGACATAGGGGAATGTCTCCAAAAACTCCACCCAAGTGGCATGTCTCTTGCTTAGCTTGCCCTATCCCTTTAAGTGCTTCAAGAACTCATGATCCGTCCTGATGAAAAACTCTCTGGGATGGAGGTAGTGTTGCCACACCTCCAATGCTCTCACAACGACATATAACTCTTTGTCATAGGTTGGGAAGTTAAGTTGTTCACCACTCAACTTCTCACTGAAATATGCTACTGGTTTGTTTTCCTGCGAAAGAACAACACCTATTCCAATCCCAGAAGTATCACATTCAACTTTAAAAGCCTTATCAAAATTAGGCAAACACAGAATAGGAACAGAACGTAATTTTTCCTTCAATAATGCAAATGCATGCTCTTGTTCCTTACCCAATGCAAACCCTTTCCTTCTTGACTATGTCAGTCAAAGAACAGTAATGGTAGAGAAATCTTTCACAAACCTCCTATAAAAACTAGCAAGACCATGAAAAATCCTCACCTCACTCACACTCTTAGGTATTGTCCACTCTCAAATAGCCTTCACCTTCTCACTATCAACCTCAACCCCTTGAGAACTGATCACAAACCCAGAAAATACTAGCTTATCAATGCAAAATGTACACTTCTTAAGGTTCGTATAAAATTTCTCTTGTCTTAACACATCCAAGACTCACTTCACATGCATGACATGCTCATCAAGATTAGTGCTATATATCAAGATGTCATCAAGGGAAACAACCACAAATTTTCCAAGAAATGCACGCAAGACATGATTCATCAACCTCGTAAAAGTTCTTGGTGCATTAGTTAAACCAAATGGCATGACTAACCACTCATACAACTCCTATTTAGTTTTGAAAGCATTTTTCCACTCATCTCCTGGTTTCATTCTAATCTGGTGGTTGTTAAGTCAAGAAGACTTCACTTCACTATTAATTTTGATGGCAATCAAATAACAATAATCTTAGAAATATGTGAACTATTTTGATAAGTTTGTTAAGTGCACAAAAAAATATAAGTGACACAAATTGTCAACTTAAGAAGATATAGAAAGTCAACATTCTAGATACAGAAGGTCAACATAAGAAGATACAGAAGGTCAACATAAGAAGATACAGAAGGTCAACATACGAAGATACAGAAAGTCAACATAAAAAGATACAGAAGGTCAACATAAGAACATATAGAAGGTCGACACCAGACCAAAGTGCGACACTAGACGAAAGAGGGATACCAAATGAAGCGTAACACCAAAAGAAGAATAGTACCAGACGATGCAAAAGAAAAAGATTCTAGAACGTTAGTTGGAGTTAGTTACAGGACTCAACTAATAACGGTTTCAAGAAGATTCAAGAAGCAGTTTCTCAAGAAGACAGTTAAAGTTTTACGCTATAAATACTAGGTATAGTCGTAAACAAAAAATATATACAATGTTTTTACAGCAAGATACAATACAAGAGAGAAACATTGATCGTACAATACTTATAGAAACTCTGTATTCAAGTACGAAAGAAAGAGAGCAAACACATCTGTAAAGAGAAGCTCAAAAAATATCTTTCCAAGAGAAAGAAAGCCTAGAGCCTAGAGAGGATAAGAAAGCAGATAAAGAATACTTTGTGAGAGAGACCTGAAGAGGCTCTGCAACCATAGAAAAAATACTTGTAAAGTTGAAGACTATAGTGAACTCTCAGACAAACTTTGAGGACTGGACATAGCCTAAGGTTAAGGGTGAACCAGTATAAAATCATGGCGTCTATTCTTTAATCCTTATCTTTTAACTTTCTTGTTGTTAGAAGAGTAGATAATAATTTTTGCGATTGCATTACTCATTGACTTGAGATAATTGTTTTGTGATCATCTGAATTTGCAAAGAAATTCAAGAAATTTTTACAGATTAATATCTTTGAATATTTAACACAAATTCCCCTTGTTATGGATTTTATATATATTACGTGATTCCTATATTAACAAGTGATTTAATTCAGTTGGTATCAGAACCTGGTTTCCAAGAAACACTGTTAAAAAGTGAGGATAAAGATCCATTGCTGAATCATATGTTTTTATAGCTAACGGTGCCTCAGTCACAAGACCTCCTGCATTCAATGGTGAAGAATATTATGATTGGAAGGACAAGATGTGAGTCTTCATAGAATCCACACATATTGATCTTTGGGATATTATTGAAAATGGACCATACACACCAACAGACAATAAAGGGAATAGTATTTCTCATGACCAATGGATGGTTGATCAGAAAGCTCATTTTTAGTTAAACTCAAAGGTCAAGTTCTTTTTAAGTTGTGTTCTAATCAGAAGTGAATATGATAAGGTTCACGAATGCGAATCTGCAAAGGAAATGTGGCACACATTAGCCATTGCACATGAAGGCATAAATCAAGTCAAAGAGTCCAAGATTAGTGTTTTTGTTCATCAGTATGAGCTATTCAAGATGAAGATGATGATGAACTATCCTTCAGTTTAAGAAAGATTAGAAGGATGTGGAAAAAGAAATAAATGGGAAATAAAGACTTCTCTTTTAAGAAGAATAACAAAGATGATTCAAAGAATGAGAAAAGTTCTATTGTCTACTATAAACGCAATAACCCAAGACATTACTAGTCTGAATGCCTGTTGCTCAAAACAAAACAGAAGAAAAGTAAAGAAAACAAAAAGAGCATGATGGCAACTTGGGAAGATCTAAATTCATCTGAATCTGAATCTAACTCAGAAGCATCAGAACACACAAACATATGCTTGGTAGCTGAGACGGAATGAGATGACAAGGTAATCTCAAACTTTAATGATCTTCAGGATGTGTATTTAGAATTGTTAGAAGATTCACATGATATCTTAAAACAATATAGGATATTAAAAAAGAAATTTACTGAAAGTTTGAAGAACACAGAACTTTTAGGAAAAGAAAATGTCTGCCTTAAGAAACAAGTAGATGATATGAAAAAGAAAGTAACTATAGATAGATCTGAGCAAATTAACCAACTGAAACAACGAATTAATAGTCTCTCAGCAGATTTATCAACATTCACTGAAAGTACAAAAAGGATGAATGATATGATTGGAAGATATAGACATCCAAATGATAAGAGTGGTTTAGGTTTTGATAACAGTAATGTTCGTCATAATACGAGTTTTGTTCCTAATAGAAAGAAAAAAAAACAATATTCTTATTATTCGATGAAAAATTGTAAAGCTAACCCCAAAGGACCCAAGAAATTTGGGTACCTAAGAAGGATATAATATATACTACAAATCTCCTTTCTTGGAAAAAGCAACCAGCACCAATGGTATTTAGACAGTGGCTACTCGCGACATATGACGGGAAGGTCTATGTTCCTAGACCTCCAACATAAGTAAGGAGGATCAGTAACTTTTGGAGACAACCAGTAGGGCAAAATAGTTGGAATCGACAAAATTGGTAAAGATTCCTTTTCGTATATTGATAATGTTCTACTAGTTGAAGGCTTAAAGCATAATCTAATTAGTCTAATTCAATTATGTGAATCTGGTTTTGAAGTATCCTTTAATCAAAATTCTTGTGTAGTCAAAAAAAAGGAAAGTTCCATATTCCTCTTTGCTAAGAGATGAAATAATCTCTATAAAATTAACTTAGACGATTTGAAAAGTTAAAATATTTCATTTCTTATATCAACAGATGAGGAAAAACTGATTTGGCACAAAAAGCTAGTCATGTTAGTTTTAAACACATTTGCAAGTTAGTTAGACATGATTTGGTAAAAGGATTACCAAGATAAGTTTTAACAAAGATTTCTTTTGTGAGAGTTGTCAAAAAGGAAAACAAGTTAAAACATCTTTTTCCTCTAA
>JANITX010000212.1:58707462-58729609 GCA_027564395.1 Erythroxylum ulei | reverse complement strand
TTGACTCCTTTGTTCCTACAAAATAACACACTTGCAGTATCAATTGTCCTCATAAAAATTATCGAGAAATTAATATCAAAATACGACAAAATACTGGCAAAGTGCAAATTATGAAAGTTCGGTGTAAGGAACCAAATTAAGCACAAAAAGTATCAATTAGGGGTCAACTAGTGCATAAATAAGTAAGAAAATGAGGCCAATTTATAGTATAAACTTGGTTCAATCATTAAGGTTCACTAAGAAAATTAAAAACAAATAGATAATTGAAAAACAAATAGAAATTAAATGGGTTGCTTCTTTAAAAACAAATAGAAATTAAATGGGTTGCTTCTTTAACGTCTTGTAGCTAGACATGTCAATAGTCATGCTCAAGGTCGGTCATTCAAAATGATTGATTCCACCGTTTCCTCCTTTTCATGTGGATCCATCTCCAAGAATTTTTCAAATACTTTGACAGCTACATCCATTAGCAATTGGTAGCATTCATCACTCTCTTTAACCAAGTCCAACTTCTTTTCTTCTTCTTCCTACGAGGCAAAATCAAAATTGGCAGCATTAGCTTACTCAACAAAAGAATAGTCTTCAGAAACAATAAAAGTAGGAATAGGTTCAACATTAAAGATTGAAAATTCTACTGTTTCTTCTAAGACTATCATGCTCAATTTCCCATTCTTCACATCAATCAAAGTGTTGGTAGTGTCCATAAAAGGCCTCCCTAGGAGTATTGAATACTCCTTTTCTCTCTCCTTCACTTCCCCTATGTCTAGGACAACAATGTCTACGGGCGCAATCAATCCTCAAACTTTCACCTACACATCTTCTATTATTCCTTTCAGATAACGGATTGACCTATCAGCTAATTGCAAACACATGTTTATAGGTCTTAACTGTCCTAGATCCAATTTCTCATAAATAGAGTGAGGCGTAAGATTTATGATTGCTCCAAGATCAAGCATACCCTTAACCTCATCACCATTACCTATTGATATTTGCATGATAAAATGTCTCGGATCTTTCAGTTTGGCTGGTAAATGTGGCTATAGAATTGCACTTGCTACTTCTGAAACTATCACCTTTTTGTTAGGCTCAAACTTTCATTCCTAATCACATCTAATAAGGACAGATTAACATTGACCGTAGAAAGCATGCAATATAGATAGGAAAACTGCTCATCTTGTTTTAATTCCTTAAGGCCATTTAAATATGGAATTTGTAGTCGATAAGGATCTGTCGCCTTATGCAGTTTTTGACCTTCATTTTCCTCAGTGTCATGCTTAAGTTGTTTACACTTTTGAATGTGACTTGAAGAATTTCACACATTTCTTTTCTCATTTCGCTCATCTTTTTCTTGGGTGAGATTTTTCTTCTTTTTGATTATAAACATAATTGTCAATCACTTTACTAATTCTTAAAATAGTGATTGTTGGGGCTTGCTCGGGATGATTAGACAAATTTCCCTTTTGATTATTGTGCATTTGAGTAGTAAGTTGCAACACTTGGATTTTAATCCTCTTCACAGATGCCTCCAAAGAGCTGAACCTCTTGTTGTTCGTTTCCTGATTTTGAGTTGTGACCTGAATAAACGTATTCAGGCTTTCTTCTAAGGAAGCCTTGGTCGGCGGATTTTGATTTAAGGATTGCCCTTGGTAAAAATTTGGCCTTTAAAAATTTTGGTATCGTTGATAGGGTTGCATTGGTGGATTGTTGGTTTTCCATGAAAAATTGGGGTGGCTTCTCTAACTAGGATTGTTGGTGTTTGAATACAAAACATTTTACTCCCTAGGTTGAAAACCATTAAATGTGTTCACTTGTTCCTCCCTTTAAAAAGGTTTGTAAGAATACGTACAAACATTCACTCCATGACCACAGGTTCCATATATACCACAAACTTCTTGATTTGGAATGTTCTAGTGGAGTCTCGTAGTTAACATCTTTACACGCATCGTTAACTCAGCTAACTTCACAACCAATTCTTGATTCAAACTCACTTTATGAACTCTAGCTTTTCTTCCCCTCACGCTCTTTTGTTGAGAATTAGCCCCTAACATTTTGAAGATTTCATACATTTTTTCGGTCGTCCTCTCTCCTACAACTCCTCCTGCTGCATTGTCCACCGTGTACTGACATTACTACATCAACCCATCGTTAAAGAATTGGTTTAGCATGTGAAGTGGAAAATGATGGTGTGGACATTGTATCAGTAAAAGCTTAAAGCGTTCCCACCCCTCATGGAATGGCTCTCGCTCATTCTGATTGAAGGTAGCTATCTTGGTGCGCAACTTAAATGTCTTTTGATGGGATTAGAACTTTCCTATGAATTTGTTGTACACCTCCTCCTATGTAGTCATAGACTTGGAAGGAAAGGTCATCAATCATGCCTTAGCTCGATCCTTCAATGTGTATGGGAGGCATCTAAGTTTAAGTTAATCTTTGTTTAATCCATCTAACAGAAAGGTTTTGAGAGTGATATAGAATTCCTGAATGAAGTTTAAAAGGTCTTCATTGGGAAACCTATAGAAGGATGGCAGTATATTATAATGGATGCTCTTCAATTCATAGTTCCTAGCTACCTCTTCCAAACGTATGCACGAAGTGGCAACACCAATCATCGGTCTAGTATACTCCTTCATCACTAACTGCCTTTCACCCATCTTGTGGTTATTCACTTGATCTTCACGCTTGGGTTCCTCGCGATGGTCTTCAGAGTCTCTTTGAGGTCTTCATCTTCGATGTATGTTATCAATAAAAGGGACGGGCTCACTATCTAAAGATCTCCTTCCTAGCATAAACCACGTGAATTCACTACCTTAAGTTTTCCTACCTAGCCCAAACTAACTATGAAAAGCACTAAATTAATAGCCAAAATTATAGAACACGTTAACAAAATAACAAAATAAAACATGCATGCATGAATAAACACAAATAATCAAAATCATTTAGACAAATAAAAAAATTAAAAATAATTCAAGTTCAAAACACTAAACACCTCCCCAAAAATAGCACTAAAAACTTGTTATGCCTAAATAAATTCTAAAAATACCTAGGCTATCCTACTCGCAAGTATATGGGGTAGTTCTAGTGATTCCCTAGGGTAGTCTCCTAAGGAGGTGAAATTGATTAACTAAAATTAATTTTGAATTAAAAATAAAAACATTGCAATCTTAAACACTCAATCCAAAATTGTTGAGTGAAAGCATTAAAGAAAATCACGACATTAGAATGAAAAGTAAAATGATTTAACCGGAAACAAAAACAAATAGATTAATCAAAATGGAAGACTCTTGAGAATTAATTTCACTAATTTAATCTTTTATGCATGATTAAGGGGAATGATTGCATGAAAAGTAAATCAATTATACCTAGAAAATGTCAATGAATGCATGCACAATCATTTTAATGTGTGCAATGGGTAATAATCACATGTGTGTGTATGTTATATTATGGATGAGCACGAAATGCACTTTCTAACTTCTCAATAAACTCTCATGTACACTATTTTAGGGTTCTAACCCTTAACATGGGATAACGAGATGTTACAATGTCTAATCATTTGACTAATGTAATATCAGCCATATAAGCAAGACGAATTCTTAGAAAGGGTTATGTGGCGTATTTGGCATAGTACTTAATTCAAAAAGGGAGAACGTGAATTTACAAGACATACTAGTAGTAAATGAGTTTCCTGACGTGTTTTTAGAAGAGTTATCGGGTTTTGCCGCCTGAGAAGGAGGTAGAACTATCTATTGAGATTGTATCTAGTACTGCTCCTATTTCAAGGGAACCTTATAGAATTGTTCCTACAAAGTTAAAAGAGTTAAAGATTCAGTTACAAGAGCTTTTGTACAAGGGTTTTATCCAGCCCAATGTGTCACCATAGGGATTTAGGTATGGATTTCAAAGACGAAATTCTTTTTAAGGAGAAGAGAAATGTAACGCCCCAACATATACCCTGGAAGTATTATAGCATGTCTATGGTGTATTAAGAAGTGAACATAATGAATTAAGTACATCTAAGTATAGTAAGAGATACAATGGTACTTAATCTAAAATACAAAGGTAGATGGATAATTTGTTTGCTTTGGCATGGGCATACATACTTAGATGTGAAATATGTATAGAAATTTTTAATTAGATTTATGAATGTGATGTGATGAAATTGATAAAAGAAGCATTCCTTAAGTAAATGGGATGTTTTTGGTTAAATTGGATGTATTATTGTGTTACTCTTGCATGATAAAACCAAAGTTAGTTGATTTAGGATGTGTGCCTCACTGAATGGTTAGGTTCCACTGAATAGACTTCTATAATTTGGCCATATCATCCCCTATAGACCTCAAAATTGTATACTTATAATTGGAGATTAAACTAAAGACACAGGTCTAAAACTTTCATGAAGGAATCAAAATTTGATTCTACCTCTAAGAGTTTTGAATTCTATTTTAAAGTTGAGTTTTGGCTATTATCCTTGTTTTCGAACAACCTGTAATTTTTAGGGTATAACTCTCGATATGATTAACCAAATTACATGAAATTTATGCCATTCGAAACTTAAGACATAGGTTAATGAAATAAACTGATAAGATTATAGGTTAATGTGGGAATTAAACGAAGAAAATGGACCAATATATAATTTTCATAAACTTAACTCATGGACCAATAAGATTAAAGCATGTATGCCCATAGAATTGTAACACATGGTCCAATAGAATTGTAACACATGGTCCAATAGAATTGTAACACATGGTCCAATATAATTTTAACATATGGTCCAATGGAATTATAACACATGGTCTAATAGGATCGTAAAATATGGTCCAATGGGATTGAAACATGTGTCTAATACTAGAAAATTCATGAAAAGGCATATGGAGAGGGAAGATGGAAGAAACTTTGATGGTTTAACTTTAGATTTTTCTCCTCTCCATTTCACCTTCTTCATCACATCATTTTTCACTTGGTGATTCAAGCAAAAGCCAAAGAGGAAGAGAAGGAAAAGCATTAGAAGAACTACTTTTCCAATTTTAAGGTTTGGGACTTCACTTAGTTGATTTCTGTATCTGTGTATGATTGAATAGATATAAAGATTCATTTGGATGTGTAATTGTTGCTGGGATGTTTCATTGGTGTTATTTTGGTGTTACTTTGCATGAACTTGGTTGTATATGACAAGAGATTATCGCGTAGTGGAATCCTGTCTAGGGTTTGTTGAACCAGTCACATTTATTGGGTCATAACTCAACCTATAGACCTCAATATTATGTTATTTTAGTTGCATATAAAACATAAAACATAGATCTAAATATCTCTAGAAGGGAATCTGACTTAATTATGGCTCTATGACATTGGAAATTGAGGTCGAAAAAGGTGACATGATGCTAACCTTGTTTTGGAGCAGCTTGTGATATTTTGCTTATATCTCATGATTCAGAAGTCCAAATAGTCTACTTGTCAATGCCATCGAAACTATAGACATACAGAAAAAAATGTCTAGAAGACCTAGAAACCCAGTTCTGAAATTTTCTATATGCATATTAAGGAACAAGTAGTGGTATGAATGGAAAGAGTGTCTGTCATAACCGTGACATTGTCTTTGTTTTCGATTTTTACCAAATCTTGTTCAAACCTTTTTGACTGTATATGAAACCTTTTAAAAACCTACAAATAAATGAAATAGGAATTACCATGTGTGAATTGGGTGATTGAACATTGGAATTTAAGATTGACCTTAATGCATTCCAAAGAAAACTTACTTGTACACAAATGATTGGTATGCATATTTATTACTCATATATGTATAGTAAGATTATAAAAGTGTGATTTTGACACCCTTCTAATGGTGGTAAGCCATGAATTGCATGTATGAACGCAAATATAGATTTTATGACTTGAAATATAGATCAAATGACTTGTCAATATATGAATTATGAAATTGGCAAATGGTTAAAGGAAATGTTATAGTGCTTGCTCTATTGTCTTGGTGGTGGATAGATGAGCATGCCTATAAACATCTCTGGTGTCCACAGTTCGATACCTTTGGGTATCCACAGTTTGATATCTTTAGATATCCATAACACCCGTTATCCACAACTATAGAAGATGTGTAGGCTTAACACAGAAAGGAAACTTAACAACCATAAATAAGAAATGCAGCTTGACAACATGAATATTTGGTATTGATGAGCATTTGTATTGATTGTAATGATGAATTGTAATGATGTGCAAGTATATTGATAATTTGTATCAATGAGCGTTGAATATAAACATTTGGCTTATAAATATGCATTTCTGGTATATGTGTAACATCCCGTTCCCATAATAAGGGTTAGAACCCTAAGATATGGTACATGTAAGATCAATAAGAGATTAAGAAAAATGCATTTCATGCTCATGCATAATGTCAGCATACATACACGTGAATTGGAATTTTTGCACACATTAAAATGATTGTACATGCATTCATTAACATTACAGGAATAATTGAATTGTAATGTGATATTATTGAGAATTGTGGTTTGTATTGAAAATTGATTTGGAAAGTGTAATTGTTGATTTAGAAGTTTTGGAGAATTTTAGGGAAATTTTCGAAAATTATGAGTTTTTTTATAAGAAAAATGCCAAGTGGCAGGTCAATTATAAATGAAAATAGAAATAAGTGTTAAATGATATTGGTGAAATTTTATAGATGACTTTAGAATTTTTTAGAAAATGATATTGAAAATTTAGAGACAATTGGAGTAAAGTTTGGGAGATGATTGGACTGATTAAATAGGAGAACCCAGTTTAAGCTTATTAGAATTAGACAAGTGACAAGCGTCACTTGTCAAGCCACACTTCTTTTATTTTGAAAGACCATTTTAATTGTTTTGATCTTGCTTCTTCTTCGTGACTCTCCTAAGTTTTTGGAAGCTTCATTCTTTCAGAAATTGTCTCATCCTTACCACGCAATTCTTATTCTCACATTTCACTTGCTATCTCATTTTGCTCTCTCCTTCACTGTCACTAAAATACCTAACCCTACAACCTTTGGCAAGATGATGATCGGATGATATTCAAAAGTTAGGTTTCAAGTGATTTTTGAAGAGTTGGAGTTTTAAAAAGTAAGTATCTTGTTAATACTTTAGAGTTGTTGGTTGATGAAACAAAAATGGTGATTTATTGGTATTTCATAGAGAAAAATAGACATTTTTCATGTTCATCATGAATATAGGATGAAAATTTGGATGTGTTGATTTTTCAGATTTGATGATCAAAATGTTATAAGTGGTTGTAGAAATGATTTTTGAAGTTGAAAGATCAACTAAAATGCATATGAGATTAATGCAAAAAATTCGTGAAAAATGAATATGTAAATGCTCTGTTTATATTGATTTCTTCACTATATATATATATATATACATAAGTTTTGGAGTGTTTTTATAGATGATTAAAAATGAATTTAGAGTTAAGAGATAGGTGTATGGTGATGTCTAGAGATGAGATAGAATGATTAAAATGATAGTTAGAGGAAGAAAATGAAGTGAATGCAAAAAATGAAAATGCAGAAAAATGAAAGTGAAGAAATGTAGAAAACGTGAAGAATATGTGTGAGTGTGATTTTCTATTTTTGATGATTATGAAAAATGATAGATTTTGATTTGGTTGTTATAAGTTGAGCCGAAATAAAATAGGAATGAAGAGGAAATATTCAGGAAATAAGCTAAAAGTGATAGAATAAGCAAAAGAGATGAATTAGGATGAAAATGATGATGAAGAGTGCTAGAAAATGTACAAATGCAGTGTTTTCACTAAATATGCATCTATATTTTAGCCCTAACTTGATCTATAGGCATAAAAAAGCAATGATTTTATTTAATATTAAACTAGAGACATATGGCTATATTTTTCATGAAGAAATTGAAATTGAATTCAGTTTTTAAGAGTTCCAAATTTTGTCTTGAAGTTGAGTTTTTGGATTTTGTCGTGGTTTGGGAACAATCTGAAGTTGTCTTAGTATAACTTACAGAATACTGAACCAAAGTGCACGAAATTAGTGTCATTAAAAATTTAAGACATAAATGAACAATTGTTCAGAAGAGTATTTTGCCTATTCCTTATCAAAATGACCATGAAAGACTGACCCGAAAGTCTGTTTTGAGAAGAAGAGACTCTGCAGTGTGTGAATTTGGAGAAGAAAAGAGGGGTTACACGATCATGCAGACATTTTGGAGAAGTCTGGAAAAGTACGATCATGCACAAGCATGATCATCACTTTTCTGAATCAACTTGAATAAGCACAATCGTGACATTGAATGCTTACCGAAGTGGACTGATGTGAACTTCCTTCACTCTTTTGGCTATAACTTCTTCTCCCAACCTCCAAATGACATGGGATTTGAACCATTAGACTAGAAACACATTTTTCTACATCTACACCAAAATTATATCCATCTAAAATCATTTGTGAGAGATTGAGCGATAAATTTGGGACGAAAATGATGAGTTCTGGAAATTTATGAATGGAGTATTTTCACTAAACATGCTTCGGTATTTTCACAATATCTAGTTCTACAGTTATCCAAATGGAATTAATTTTAATTTTGAGTAAACTAGAGACATAGGAATACAAATTGTCTGAAGAAATAGAGTTTTAATTTAGGCTCTAGAATTCTATATTTCAAAATTAAAGTTGAGTACAGGATACTCTTTTAGTTTATGAATAGTCCGAAATATTTAGAGTATAAATTTTGAATTCCTGAACCAAATTGAATGATGTTGGTTTCATTAGAAACATAATAGATAGGAGAAAAATTTTCAAGAAGAAATTTTTGCCAAAATACTTCATTTTCATTGTCAGATTGATCAAACACAGTAGACCGGAAAGTGTGTTTCAGGAAAAATCTGAATTGACCAAATGAGTTAAGAATTTTGATTTTTATGATTTTATTGATGTATAAACCTATGTGTAAATTATAGTTAGGTGAGTTTCAATAAATGATTGATTATGTGACAAGAATAATGAAAAAATACCTAGGATTGTCATTGAGCATGCATTGTACATTGTCCATATACAAAATTGTGCATAAATGAATACTTATAATTGCGCTAAGTTATTAATGTGTGTATTGCATATTATTGATGTGCAAGATTAGCGTCCACATTTAGATATTTCCAGATCTTGAAAGCAATTGCTAATCTAAAGCGTACTGTGAGTTGACCTAGATGGTCTTACTTACTGTTTGTTCTGTTTAAATTATGTATTGAATTACTAATGAATGTGATTATGATTGTACTGATTTCTGGACATTGAAGGTCCGAGATTTTTGATGCATGAATGTGATATTGAAGTGCTACTTGAATGTGAATTGAACGGAATATGTGATTTTGATGTTATAAAAGAAAAGAATGGGCTTGAAATTGTTTATTGATTTCTGCATATGCTTGTACTATTTTTTAAAAAATAAAAAATTTTGTACTGAGTTTTTGAGAGTTTGATCATTCTAGCATGCCACCCTTGCCGGGTTACATACTCAGGCATCACTCAGGATGTCGGGTACGTGTCTTGCGAGAGTGGGGTGCTATAGTTTGGTTACATAGTCCAGATTTAGTATCTTACATGGGCATTTTTTTTAAAATATGTGTCAAGTTACATGCATTTTAGGCATGTCTTAGCATGCAGCAGCAACTGATCCCCAGTTTGAGTCGCATTTATATGAGTCACATGCATGAGCATTTGTTAAGAGTTTGAACTGATAGAAATAGTAGGAAGAATGATTATCTGTCCAAGTGTAAGAAAATGAAAGCTCGTGGATATCTAAAAATGAGAGATAGTGTATGGTTCGATATGATAGATAGAGATTCACTATATTTGTATTTGCGGTTATATCATCAAATATGACACCAATATTGTATTGTGATGATATACCCTTGAATGTGATATAGATGTGAATATATTGTTATGGATTGATTGAGGAAAATAGGGATATAAGTAGAAATGATGAGATTAAAGTGTAAAAGTAGAACGTAATGAAAACAGAAATCGATATCATCTTGAGAAGATGAACTTGGAACCGAAGTGGTTGTTTAGTTAATGTGATAAGAGTTACGATCCACCGTAAGAATATATTAGTGGAAATTAAGATCAGAATTTTACGATGATTATACATCTATAATTCTGAATTGATTAAGGATATATATATATAGGGGAGATGAAACAAATGACAATAGGAAGATGAGATGAAGAATCAAATGAGAAAAGTTAACGCACTCAATATAGTAGTTGAATCATTATGAAATGATGTAACATTAGAAGACGTAAATTTTGGAAAATTGGAGTAGAATTGATGTTAGAATGTGTGCTAATGCAAGGAAGAAATGAGGAAGAAAGTGCACGACACGATATGGCCTAACAAAAATAGGTTTCTGTCACGATCGTGGCAAGGATATTCCGACCGTGGGTAGGAATAAAGAGAGAAATGTTGTCTAGGATCAATTCAGATCAAAGTAGCATAAGTGTAAAATATAAATGGGTGACTTTTCGGAAATAACTCTTTGGATAGAATGTGATTACCTTGATGATACACACCTAAGCATATGTGACAATAATCATGTCTAGTACTTCATTGAGTTTTGGTACATGGAACATTATGAACTTATAAGAAATGATAGAAATTGATCTTATTGAGATATTATGAACAGTTAAAATTGATCTTTTGGAGATACTAAGAATGGCTAATAAGTAATGATGAAAACAGTTGATTGATAAGGATTACATAAACAATATAGATGATAGTAGCAAGGAATCTTCTTACGAAGAAGAATTTCATTGAATTATGTTAAGTAGACCAGATGGTTTATTTTAAGAATGATCAATGAAGGAACAAATCAGAGATGAATGTCCAATGAATTAAAAGTGAATATTGGAGTCTTATTCCTAACGGAGACTCAATCATAAGATGTAGAATATACTACTGAGAGTGTATACATTTTGTTGATGTAAAGTATCCAACTATGTGATTGGATTATTGAATTTGAGGAGACATTATTGCTAATATGAGGAGAATTTGGGTCCACATTATATCCTATGCAAATATGTTCATAAGATACAAATTAGATTTGATGAAGGTGTTATTAACATAGGAAGTTAAGATTGCAAATAAATTGAAATGTGTGGAGAAACCAGTATGAATGAACAGACATTAGAATAAGTCAATGTGAAATTAGAGGAAATCGAATAAATTGAGAAAATCATTCGAGAAAAGAAGTCAATTAGGAAACCGAAATTAATATGAGATAACATTACCTCATTAAGGAATTAGTTATTTAAGGAATTACGAGAACTAATCATGGGCACATTGAGTTAACAATGCCCCGATAGTATCATGGTATTGAAGAATAAAGTGTCTCAATTTTGTTTAGACCAATGAGTGACTATGATCATAAATGATATATTGTTCAAAAAGTGGAGAATATGATTTTAAATACTTAAGGAAATCTTACATATCATAGAGGTAGAAACAATTATATGCCAAGTTTAGTAAGAGTGAATCTTAGCTTGATCAAATAAAATGTTGGGTCGTATAGTATCTTAATATGGCATATTGGGAGACCCAAAGAAAATGGAGGTAATAATGGAGAGAGAACTCCAAGGACATATGAGAGATCCGAAATTTTCTAGAATTAGCTTAAAATTGGACACAACCAGAAGTTGTTAAGGAATTTTTACTGATCTTAACCCTTTCACAAAAATGTTTAAGGAAAAATGTGTAAAACGTATGGACTGATGAATGTAAAGAGAATTTTGAGGAATTGTAATACTAATGTAAATTATATCATTTAGATTTGGAAGTTATGCAATATATATTGATGTTTTGCACCAGAGATTAGGATGAAATCTAATGTAGCAAAATAAAGTGAGTTTGTATCCATAAAGACAGTTAAGCCCATAAATTGATTATTTGATATATGATTTGGAACTTGCTGCAATAATGATTGTTTTGAAAGTTTGGAGATATTATCTGTACAAAAACGTTTTGAATATATAGAAATATACAGATCATTAAAGTTTGAGATAATTATTGAGTTAAAATAATTGAATACGAGACAGAGACAATGGATAGAAGTATTGAAGGATTATGATTGTACAAATGAGTACTGTACTGATAAAGCTAGTGTGTATCTGATACTTGAACAGAAAATTCAATAAAGGAATAGCACAAATTCAGATATTGAGGTTGCCAAATCTAGTGCAATAAAGAACATAGAATGTTGAGTTGAATTTTGGGGCAAAATGAAGTATTGTTAGCTATATTGAAATTTAAAATTTGTTTGTATGAAAAGCTTAGCAAAGGCCAAATTGAGGATCCAAAAATGTGAATCTTATTGAGGAATTGAAAATGAATATGAATTTTGAGTTAGAATAGGAAAAATGTTACTTTGTGATTGAAATAAGAAGTATGTGTACGCAATAAAGATGAATTGTTCTGAGAGTAGCACCTTAGTAGGTGTGCTCAGGTTAGGAAAAAGGATAAACTAAGCTCGAATTGTATTGATCCACATGAAGTTATTGAGAACATAGGACCAGTAACTTATGAGTTGTATTATCAATAAAGACGTCTCAAATTTATAATGTGTGATATGTGAGTATGCTAAGAAATATTGATATGATTTGACAAAGATGTATTGTTGGCACATGAAGTGAAAATTTTGAGTAATTTGAATTATATTGCGGAAACAGTTAAGATAGCTTGATAACTAAATAAGTGATTGAAAGACCTAGTGAGTCTATCGACTATGGTCATTTGGAAGAAATTATTCGAGCGATGAAGCTAAATAGGAAACGGAGGAGTATATGAGGAAATAATACCCCTGCCTTCCTGGTCAATTAGATAAGAATTTCGAGTATGAAATTATTAAGGAGGGGAGAAATGTCACATTCCATTTCCATACTAAGGGTTAGAACCCTAAAATACGGTACATGTAAGATCAATGAGAGATTAAGAAAAATGCATTTCATGCTCATGCATAATGTTAGCATACACGCACGTGAATTTGAATTTTTACACAAATTAAAATGATTGCACATGCATTCATTGACATTCAAGGAACAATTGAATTGTAATGTGATATTATTGAGAATTGTGGTTTGTTTGTATTGAAAATTGATTTGGAAAGTGTAATTGTTGATTTAGAAAATTATGAGTATTTTTTTTACTAAGAAAAATGTCAAATGTTAGGTCAATTATAAATGGAAATAGAAATAAGAGTTAAATGATATTGGAGAAATTTTATATATGACTTTAGAATTTTTGAGAAAATGATATTGAAAATTTAGAGACAATTGGAGTATAATTTGGCAGATGATTGGACTGGTTAAATAAGAGAACCCAGTTTAAGCATATAAGAATTGGACAAGTGAGAAGTGTCACTTGTTAAGCCACACTTCTTTTATTTTGAAAGACTGTTTTAATTGTTTTGATCTTACTTCTTCTTCGTGACTCTCCTAAGTTTTTGGAAGCTTCATTCTTTTAGAAATTGTCTCATCCTTACCAAGCAAGTCTTGCTCTCACTTTTCACTTGCTATCTCATTTTGCTCTCTCCTTCACTGTCACTAAAATACCTAACCCTACAACCTTTGGCAAGATGATGATCGGACGATATTCATAAGTTAGGGTTCAAGTGATTTTTGAAGAGTTGGAGTTTAAACAAGTAAGTATCTTGTTAATCCTTTAAAGTTGTTGGTTTATGAAACAAAAATGGTGATTTATTGATATTTTATATTCATGTGAAAAATAGACATTTCATTTCATGAATGCGTATGTAAAGTGAAAGAAAGTGACTGTTTGATTCTATGTGACTGATGCATTTCATTTCATGAATGCATGAAAGATAAAGGCAGTTATGACTGGAGTCGCCAGTGAAAAAGAGCTTAAAGCTCAGAATGTGAAAAAAACCTCAGGCTCAGTTGTGAATGTACCCGGTATCCACTAAAGGATATGGGACATTATCTGATACAACTTAATATCCACAAGGGATATGGGCCAGCCTGTATCCACAAGGGATATGGGCCAATAAAAAGGAACTCGGTCACAACCTTAATAATTGAAAGTAAGTCTCATAAGCACTGCATATGCATATGAAAGTATGATTTAAATACTTGACTGATTTCTGAATATAATATGTGTTGAATGTGAAATGTGAAATGAATGATCAATTGATATATGCTTAAGTTAATGTGTAATGTAAGTGACTCAATCTAATGAATTGATGAACATTATGTGTTATGTCATTGAGTGAGCCATTGAGGATGGTCACTCACTGAGTTTGCAAAACTCACCCAAAATTTACAATATTTTTCAGACTCAGAAGAGTTACCCCGTTGGGCAAACGAGAGTATAGCCACTGCATGTAAGTAAGAGGTAGAGGTCGGAATCAGTTTGCATCTGTATTTGTATTTTCTTATTTTTGTATCAAATTGAGTCTTCCGCAATTATTGTAATATGTATATTTGAATATTCTGTTTTGTAATAACTTTCCATAGTGGAAAGATTTGTAAATGAGAATGATCTTGAGTGTAATAATAATAAATGTAATTTTGATGTTATGAAAGAAAAGAATGGGCCGGAAATTGATTATTGATTTCTGCATATGCTTGTAATATTTTTGAAAAATTAAAAATTAAAAAAAATTTGTACTGAGTTTTCGAGAGTTTGACCATTCTAGCATGCCACCCTTGTGGGGTACGTGCTTGGGCATCACTCAAGATGTCAGGTACGTGTCTTGCGAGAGTGGGATGCTACAATACGGATAATATGTTGAAGTGTATTTGCATTATGTACTTTGCCTAAGTATGTCATCATTGTTTACATGAGCATTGAATAATATCAATGTTTGGTTCATGAAGGTGAATTTATGGTATACGAGTTATGATATTTCTGAATTTATGTGCTTGGCGGATGACTGCTGTGAGTGGTCATTTAAACTAAGTGTTTCTCCACTAAGCTTACAGGAGTGTTAATCCATGTAGGTCCAAGTCATAAGAGTAAGGTACAGGTAACATCTATAGGAACCAAGGCCAACAGTTAGAAGAAAAAAAGTACCTTTGGAATATGTTTTTAGTTACAAATTATTGTACATGTAATGAAGAAGGAGATTGTATGTTTTCTTTTGGATTACCATGTAAGTGTAAATGTTGGGCACCCCTCCCTCATGAGTCACAGGCCCGACGTCCTAAGTGACATCTAAACGCGTATCCCACAAGGGTGGTGTGCCCCTACCAGGACAAACACCAAAACAACTCACTTCTCCTATTTCCGAACAGAAATATCTGAAATCCTAAACCTCGAGCTTGCGCACTACCTTGAAGGGTTATTTCAACAAAACCTCATTAGGAGGAATAGAAAATTCATTAGGAAACTATTGCTTCAAGAGTCACTTCGTTTGGCGGTCGAATGATGAAGTTATGGCCAAAAGAATCAACTATGTTTATATCCTCAATCATATTGCACCTGTCCTGGGGCAATTAGCATAACCGTCATTAGAGGTATCATATTAAGATCAGCTTATGACTATTTTGTTAAGTTAGAATGACTTCACTAAATGATTTTGATGAAAAACAAATGGTAAAGCTAAAATGAAAAAGCAAACGGAAGCAAAAGATACAAAAAGCAGACGGAAGCAAAAGATACGAAAACCAGACGGAAGCTTAAGTGAAAAGCAGACAGAAGCTTAAGTGAAAAGAAGACGGAAGCTTAAGTGAAAAACAGACGAAATAAAGCAGACGCAAGAAAAGCAAACGCAAGAAAAACAGACGAAAGAAAACAGATGAAAGAAACCAGACTCAAGAAAAGCAGACGGAAGAAATCAAAAGACGCATCTTTGAGTTAGTTACAGAACTTAACTGAATAGCCGTTTCTTTGAAGAATCAAGAAGTAGTTTTCAAGAAGTAGTTGGAGACGAAGATTATAAATACAAGTTGGAGTCGAAGATTGCAAAGTTAGCGAAATTAAAGCTTAGCAATTCTAGAGAGAAATTTTTGTGCAAAAAATCTAGAGCTATTTTTTTCTGTAACAAAGCTCGAAAAACCTTTCAGTTTAAAGTAGTGTAGATAGCCTGAAGAGGCTAAAAGTGAAAGAATACTAACTGTAAGAGACCTGAAGAGGCTCAGAAACAAAGAATACTTGTAAAGTGTTGAGAGATAGTGAAATCTCAGAAAGACATCTGAGGACTGGACGTAGCCCATGGTTTGGGGTGAACCAGTATAAAAATTGTTGTGTCGAAATCTCTCAACCCTTAATCTCTCTTATCTTTCAATTTTAGAGTTTACTGTTTTAGACAAGTTTTCTAAAACTATCTATAACTTTGATACTTAGTAGTTTTCGTAAAAGGAACAAGTTTCTTTTTAAACGAACGATTTTTAAAAAAGGGGATTAACGAAAAAGATACACAATTCAACCCCCCCTTCTTGTGCATCTGTATATCATTATTAAGTATTGTTTTAACGTGTGATTCACTTCACTTCCATGATGCTCTCTTCTTCTCTCCCTCATACACAACATTTCTTCTTCTAATTTCTACTCTTAATAATTGTGAGATGAGCTTATGCCCTTCCACTTATGTCTTAAAACTTAAAGGTTTAAATGATCTACCAAGATTATCCCTCATGCATTCTTACTGCATTTATACTTTAATTCCATCAATCCACAAAATAAATCCTACTAGCATTGACATGCTAATTGCTCCAAAATAATTAATCTAACAAGACCTAAAAATAATTTAAATCATGCTTATTCATCAAGAAAAATTTCGGGGGCCAACACAAAGGGCTACAGGTTTTACTATAGAGAAGGAGGAGCTAGAATAGTGGAATCGCAGACGACTAAGTTTCTAGAATACAAATTCCAAGATAAAGGAGGATCTTCATATCCTTTAGGAGATAGTAGGACGGATATTGTGATTATTTTGTATTCGCTTCTCATACAATCAGGTCCCGTGGATGTAGGTCCAAGTACCGTGCCTATGCAGGTATAGGAACCTATACTTGTTCAGGAAGAGGTTTTTGAGGTATAGGAACCTATACAGTTACACAGATCCACCAAAGAGAGGCGACTTGCTATCTCACCAGATCGCATAATCTATTTGGGTGAGCAAGACTATGAAATAGGACATGTTGTGGATCAAGTCACTTTTACAGAAGTCGTTTCTAGATCCCATGCAGATATGTGGTGGGAAGCAATGAAGGATGAGATGCAGTCTATAAGGTATAATAAGGTATGGGAGCTTGTTGATTTATCTCGACATTGCAGGCCTGTCAGTTATAAGTAGCTATTTAACCAAGAAGGACACACGGGGTCAAGTTGAGCGGTTTAAAGCGCGGTTGGTTGCCAAGGGATTCGCTTAAAGAGAAGGAGTTGACTTCAATATTACCTTCTCTCCTATATCCTATAAGGATGCATTTAGAGTGATGATGGCAATAGTAGCTCATTATGATATAGAGCTACATCAGATGGACGTTATGACCGCTTTCCTAAATGATGACCTTTATGAGAAGGTCTATATGGAGCAACCTGAAGGATTTTAGGATCAAAATGCAACTAATAAAGTCTGTAAGTTGACTAAATCAATATACGGTCTGAAACAAGCTTCCAGACAATGGTACCTAAAGTTTGATGGGGTTTTGACTTCATTCGACTTTGTGGAAAACAAAGTTGAAAGATGCTTATACTATAAGGTCATAGGGAGCAAAGTTGTCTTTCTATTACTGTACATATATGATATCTTGCTCATGTCAAATGATTTGACCATACTGCATGAGGTAAAGCAACTTTTGGCCAAATATTTTGACATAAAGGAGTTAGGTGAAGCATATTTTGTTCTTGGTATGCAGATTCACCGGAACAAATCTCAACACTCTTTAAGCCTCTCATAAAAAGCATACATTGAGCGAGTGCTAAAAAGGTTTAATATGGCTTACTGTAAACCAGTTGTAGCACCTGTTTCTCATGGTGAGAGATTATATTTGGCACAGTGTCCAAAGAATGAAGTTGAGAGAGAGGCTATAATGAATGTCCCATATTTTAGTGCAATTGGTAGCCTGATGTATGCCTAGGTGTGCACCAAACCAAACATTTCATTTGTTGTCAGACTGCTAGGTCGATACCTGGCTAACCTAAGTATGGACCATTGGAATGCAGTTAAGCAAGTGTTAAGATATCCAAAGGGTACCAAAGATTATACACTGACATACAGGGAGGTCAACAATTTAAACCTCACAAGGTATACAGACTCCAATTTTGCTATGTGTCTAGATGATTGCATATCCATATCGAGGTACATTTTTATGTTGGCAGATGGTGTAGTATCGTGGAAGAGTGTCAAGCAGATGTTGGTAACTTCCTCGACCATGCATATAGAGTTTGTTACATGTTATGGAGCTACTACATAGGCAGTTTGGCTTAGAAACTTGATTTATAAGTTGTTTGTGGTAGATTCCATAGCTAAACTCATTCGGTTGTACTGTGATAATCTTGCTGCAGTGTTGTTCAGTAACAATAACTAGAATATTACAGGGTCTAAGCATTTGGAGGTCAAGTACTTGACCATAAAGGAGTTGATTCAAAAGGGTGACATTGAAATGGATCACATCAGGAAAGAGGAGATGTTAGCTAATCCTTTGACTAAAGGACTTTTCCTAAAAGTGTTTATTAGACATATATCCAATATGGGCATGTTAAAGTCCTTAGACAGTAGTAGTTAAGGATCATTGTATTTGCTCCTTAAAATTTTGTACATTTGATGTATTATGACATTATAATTATTTATTAATATAGATGATCATCTTTTTATTCTCAGTAATAACTGTTCTTGTGTACGGTCATAGTACATATGAAAGTTTTAATAATTGAGTCGATCTTAGGCATTTAAAGGTCATAGAGCATATATAAAGATTGACTTAAGCCTATGCCATTTTGACACATACAGTTTAATAAGGATATCTATAAATTTAACATGACATAAGGGGACATAAGTTTTTAATCCCATAAAGGTTCTCTAATGCAGTTTAGCATTTAGTTGGAGAATATAAAAGTTTTCTCTCATGATGTTTAGCATTCAGTGAGAGAAAACAAGTTTTCTTTAATGTTGCTTGGCATTCGATGAGAGAAAACAGGATTTCTCTGTTGCAGTTTAGCACAAGCAGTTTAGCATAAAGTTGGAGAAATCGAGACCTACAAACGAAGATGATACATTTTAGATCATACAGGTATCATCTTAGTTTGCCACACTCTATTTCCCATTCATGTTAGCGAGGTACTAGATATTCATGAATATATTGAACCTGTGTCGCACATGACACATATGTTTGATATTTTTCGATATCAAAAGCCTTGCAGGATGGAATGATGGACTTTCATTACGTTTGGATCGAATGTTTTAATTTTTAAAATTTGGTACCAATACAGTTGTGTGACTTAATCGATTTTTAAACCATTTTTAAACTTGAGTCATAATTGCAATTAATGCTTGTCCAGGGGAAGAATGTAGGACATTTTTCTCCTTATCTATAAATTGGACAACTATTAATTGTATTTTTGGGTTTTTTAATAATGTATCAGTTAAGTTACGTAATTTGATCCTAAAAAAGGTAATAAAGTGACCTAATAAATAATCTAGATTAATGGGTCAAAGTCCGGGAGAAAAATGAATCCCAATCAGTGTAGATGGGACCCATATCGGGCTTGTGATAGGGAAGCCCGATATGGATGTTAGTTATAAAGGTTAAGGTCTCCTTCAGTTACTTAAGTAATTCGTAATTATACGGATACTCTGACCCGTTAGGAGTACTTACGTCTTAAGGAAACTAAAAAAAGGCGTTAACCAATTGCCGGTGATCAACTTCCTCAAAAGTCCCAGGGAGATTGGAGCTCATTTTAGCATCAGAAACTGCTTCAAAACATCGGATGGAACCGAAATCAGGTATTCTGCATTTCCTTCATTCTTAACCCTTTCATGAACGATCCAAAGCACGTAATAAGGACTATCCTATGTGTTACACTGTCCTCATTCACCACTACATTGCTAATGCTTCTTGAGCTCAGACTATATTACGACTTCGTATTGAGTTGAATTGTAGATAGGTAGAATGTATCTGCCAAAAGAGACTCCATCCTTTGACCTAATATTCGATCCATACTTATGTCTTTAACCCGAAGCTTCTTAATTAAATAAATCAATAAGGCCCCATTTAGTTGGTGGGAAAGTAAAGTGAATTTGGAATATGATTCTTCGAAAAATAAATTTATGGAAAGTAAAGATATTCACATGTTTGGATACTTATAAGAATACTAATAGGAAAGTTTGGTGGATTCTTATTATAGTGTTTTATATGCAACAGTATTTCATAGAATGTAACTTAATTTTGATTTGTATTTCCAATTATATCCTTACAAACTGAACAAAAATTGAAATCGTTAAATAAGGAAAAATATGGACCTGAAGATTATCGATTGAAATTTCTGAGCAAAAATATTCAAAATCCTACTAACGGGAGAACAATAAGAATAGTTGAAGGCAATATTATGAATACCGGTACATACCGGACCAAAACCGGTACGAAATAAAGGGTGGGTCATATCGGGTTTAAATACCAGTTGATACAGGTCCGTTTTGAATAGTACCGGCCGGTAGCAACTAGTATTCAAAATACCAGCCAAATACTAGCCAATACCAGAAATTTTAAAAAATAAGGAGATATTTTTGCTAAATTTTCAAAAAAATTTAAATCCCCCCTAAGTTTTTTAATTAGTTATTTTATTTATTTCAACTTTTATAATTATTGTGAATTTTTAATTTTTGTTTTTAAAATAATAATAAAAATTTTTATTACTAATAATAATTATAAATTAAATAAAACTTGCAAAAAATATTTTTATTTAAATTTATTTTAATATTTTATATAATATTTATAATAAAGTATTAATAAAATATTTTATTTTAAAAAATTATTATTTATAAACTAATATTTATTATATATATTTTTAATTATTAAATCAATTTTATTTGAAATTTATATATTTTAAAGTCTCAGAGTTGAGAGAGAAGGAAGGGTTAATGTTGGACCCCGAACTTTTCTGTCAGCTAGGACTATTAAATAAGAAATTATTGGCAATTGGTTATGGGTAAAGCAAAGGAAAATTCATGAAAATTGAATTCAAATGGAAAATATGGTTTAGATACAAGATGGATTATATGTGAAAAAAAAATTTATGATGGCTAATGAAGGTTTAATGTAAGAACTCTTCAAGTTAATATGCACGCTCAATTTTACGATTTTCAAAGCAAGCGTTGGACTCTGAAATCAAGCAGGGTCCAACAGATGTAGGTTTGAGCAAGAGTGTTGGGTTCTGAAAATGGGATCCAACAGTTAAAGTGTCTATTGTATGTTTTAGATTAAATTCATGAGGAAAGTAATCTAAATACCAAGGGGGTATTGGGATTTAGATTCCAAAGAAAGTGCTATTTTTTTCCCTAAATTAGGAAAGTTTTTACTTTCCTAACTATCCAAAAAAAACGAAACAAACCGTAATAATTTAAATTTTAGGAAAAAGATTACTTTCCCTGGCAACAATCCGTACCAACCAAACGGGTTAATTTATTAGAAAGACACTCACGTTTCAAATATTTTTCAACATGGTAGAAAGGGAAGGTACTGTACTAAAAATATTTTGTATATATTTTATAAATTGTCTTTTAAATAATATTAACTTCTTTTTGGAATCATATAAATAGATTTTATTCCAGACTTCTGTATGTGATGATGGGAGAGACATTAAAATACATGGTATTGAATTCCATACCGGTACTGGCCGGTATGTACCGTTCCAGCCCAAATCTAGTACCGAATTTTAAATTTTGATACCGAATTTAAATATTGGTCGGTATCGACTCATTTTTGTTGTACTGGTCGATATTTAAAATACTGGTCAAATACTAACCGGTATCGAAAATTTAAAAAAATTATGGGACATTTTTGCAAAATTTTCAAAATTTCCCTCCCTCCCTCCTATCTCTCCTTCCCCTCTTTTTTTCAGAGTTTTTAAAATAATAATAAATATTTTATTACTAATAATAATTATAAATAAAATAAAATTTAAAAATAAAGTATTTTTATTTTTAT
>JANITX010000212.1:58639633-58654541 GCA_027564395.1 Erythroxylum ulei | reverse complement strand
AATAAAATTTTATTTCTTAGTATTTTTACAAACCAACCACTATCAATAATAATGATAATCATTCCTTGCTCTTAATCAACTATCATAATTATAATAATAATATCTATTCTCATTCTTTATTATATTCATTCTCGTACCATTACCTTGTACAAATCAACCGCATCCTGAATCATTTTTTGATCGGTACATAAAGGAATTTAAAACTGTGATAAAAAGTAAAAACAAGAAAACAAAAGGCTAGAAATTTATAAACCGTCATATCAGGGGAAGAGATCAGCCCTTCGATGACCATAGATCCTTTTGTTTTTTCCTAATACATTTTTAGAAAATCCTAAACTTTGTTTTTTGGAGGAAGCTGAAGCTTTTTAGTTAAGGAAAACTCTTAGCTTTTGCTTTTGATCTTTCATTAAAACTCTTGGCTTATCCTTACCTCTCTTTCATAAATCACTTTGCTTCCCTCATCTTGCCTATTAAGATCTTTTAGCCTCTTTGATCTTTCTTATGGAGCTCAACCATGATCTATTTCATCGGCAGGTTCAACAATGGAGCGTGGCATGGTGCGATTGACAATGGGTGACAAGCGACGGTGAACATTAGAGGGAGGGAAAATTTTGAAAATGAGTGAAGAGGAGAGAGAGAGACCATAATGGCATAGAGTCTGTCGTCTGTGTGAGTGAATTGTTTTTTTTTTTTTAATTTTATTTTATTGCAATCTAGTTTTTGAAGATTTAAAAATTTACCATACAAGTCAGTATTTGGTCAATATTTCAAATACCAACCCAGTCTGCACTCTTTAGACTTTGAAAACTTAGCGAACTGAAACATCTAAGTAGTTAAAGGAAGGGAAATCAAATACCAACCCAGTCTGCACTCTTTAGACTTTGAAAACTTTGCGAACTGAAACATATAAGTAGTTAAATGAAGAGAAATTAACCGAGACCCGCCCTTCATTATTCTTTTTTTCGAGCAAAGCACCTAAGGAATTGTCCATAATTGCTATGTATAAGATCAAAGACCTTCCTACACAAGACGAAAATTTTGGTACTGGCTGCTACCGACAACTGATATTGAAGACATTAATTTCGTATCATTTTTCAGCTGATACGGTACAAAACTCATATCTTCTTTAAAAACCAATCTTTTTAATATTTATAACTTATGAATAATAATTATGAGTAAAAATAGGGACTAGAGAATTAAAGATACAGATTTTTTATACTGAATTTAGCAGAAAACTAAAAGCATCAATAAAAACAAACCCTTAAAATCTCCTCCGTGCATATTGTGAAATTATGGTGTGCCATTCAAATCGGTGAGCTGGTTGACACAAACTTGAGAGTAGAGCTGTCTCCTCCACTTTCGGTCAATTGGTGTAAGTTAGTAAGTTACTGTCTCTCTCAGACTAGTAGTACTCTAAGAGCTTAGCTTAGAAGTTGTGGCGATGTCTGTCAGACTAGTAGTACAATAGGTAGAAGTTGTGGCGCCTGACAATGATAGAAGCAGTGAATTTCAAAGACACTCACGTGAAAGTAACACCTTATGTAGAAGGCTTTTCCAACAACAGTAGCTAGTTAAGAGATCTGCAATGTCAATGGAGCAATGATCAATTCTAGCTGCCAAAATGAACTTTTCTCCGTAGAAATAGATGCAATATGACAAGTCGAATCATCTTGAGTTTCCTTTATATATATTTATTCTCTCAAGGTGATATTGATGATTATGTCGAATCAACACTAGATAAGGTTCGAAGATAAAGGCTTCAAACAAATAGATTATACACCAAGGTTACAGCTCATCCCAATTATATTTTGACGTGGGGAATTTGTTTGGTACATTAATAAACAATCAAAGAGAACACTACTTCAGCATTTGGAAGGCCCCGGTCCATCCATGAGGTTGAGAAAGTCCATCTACATAATCATCATAGATACAGTTTAAACATGTGGCCTGATGACCTTCACATTCTTAAGAATAGGCAAGAAGTCAAACTTCAGTAGTTTCGATACAAAGGAACAGCCAATTTTAGTAACATGGATTATGAATTCTATCATACCATTTCCTGAAAATAGAAATCATAAATGTACGGATGTCGCAGTTAGTTGTAATCACATGGTTGAGCTGGGAGTTGCTTCAAAGCTTTATCAAGAGTCTCACCTGACAATGAAATACATATATAATATAGCCAGCAGAGTTGAAAACTATCAGAGACTTTTGGAGCCGTCCTCCATTGCCTTGTATATACGGAATGCGGCCAAGCACATGGTGGCATTACCTAATACTGTTAACGCTGCTTGAATAGCCACCAAAACCTAAAACCCATTGAGGAATGCTTTAGTTTTTTGTTGTATGCTCTCCAAATCGTGTACAAAATGCAAACCAGGAAATTAGAATGGCAGTAATGTCTTCTAATCAAAGGTCATGCTCTTCAAATGCATATATACAGGACATTGGTGAAATCCAATGACAGCAACATTGTTATGACACGGATAAGCAGAAGCTCTGAATGGATCAAAATATGTTTTTCATGGAGTACCAATTGATGATCCACACTTTATTCGCTGGACTCAAGCTAACTTTTGTTGATTTGAAGTACCTAGCATTAATGATGCATCAATATGGAAGTATCATTGATGAAATTTTTTTACCATTCTTGTTGCTGGGTGACCTTAAGATGATCCACACTTTATTGCTGGATTCAAAGGGTCAATCATTTCCCATAGTATCATACTCAAAAAGCTACACGGTATGCTCGTAAGTACCTAGCCAACTACATGAAGAACGTTATGAATAACTGCAATTTATGTTAGATCAGATATTTCAAACTAATATTTTCAAGTCCTTTTACATTCATATTTGTAATTACCTCAACATGAAACTACGATGCACATAGGCTGCATCACTTACTAGTTTTATGTTAAAAAGTAAACCAATACATAAAGCAGAATTGCCTTGAATTCCATTGACTGAATTCTGCAACCTTATTCATAGATTCTCAGGGATCTACGTGAAGAATGGCCACACGTTCATTTTGTTCCTAGCTTAGAATAAACTTGATATGACATGCAGGTTGTTTTCTTTATTCAAACTAAAGCCATTCACAGTCAAACATTCTTTTTCTATTTGAGGAAGAAGAAATCCTACGGTGCAGTTGAAAACTTGTCATACAAAGACAACTTGGGAGATTAAACTTTAATGTGGTCTTAAATACACATCCAAAGTGAATGAGAAATAAATATGTGAGAGGTGAAGATCATAGGCACCGCAAAGTGCATACTATGCATATCGACACAGTAATATGGTTTGGTTATACACCATTTGGTTAGGTTACTTACTTTCCAATTTGGGCCTAAATGAAGCCACATACTTTTTCACTATTAAATGATACAATCATTCTTACCTCGAGCGACTCGGAATTATAAAAGAAATGCCATGTGCACGCACAAAATGCTCCACCCAGCAGAGGCACCTATTCAATGCAGGGTTAGTTAAATCAGTTAACAATATGAGACTGGGAAATAATGTAGGACAAAGTTAAAATGGAAATATCTGGGCTCTCTCCCAGACGATAAACAAGTCTCTCATGAAACGGAAGCTAAGCAAGTTTAAGTGTCTGACATGTTTAAAGTGCTGGCATCCAAAACGTTACGCATCATTCAAATTTCAAAAGGCAGTTCGTCCTAGAGATGCAAACAATCTCCTTCAGGCATAACGTCACCCAGAAACGAGAATTATAGAAAATGTTTCATGTACGGAGTGTCCATATCTCAGGAGCTGGAGAGGGTCATGAAAACAAAGCCCCTCAAAACGAAAAATGACATCCTGAATGGTTCAAGCTAAACTAAGGCCATTATTTGATTCCCACCTTTGTTTGTTTACTAAAGGAAACTATAGAAGAAAGAGATAAGATGGCCAAAGAGAGTGGCTCCCATTGTTGGGTTTTCCCTTTAACAAAGATGAGTAACTCACCATACCCCAAGACAGTCCCTTCCATGATTCAAACCCCGATTTCTCCCCGTATTCCCACACCAGTACCATTGCTGTAATCCTGTGCAGGCGGAGAACTCCAATTAGCATTAAGAAAAGAACACTGAACCATTGTACCACACAATCCAACGTATTTCATTATCAACAAAGTATGGTGGTAAATTTAAAAGTCTATGAAGATGGGATCTTTAGTTTCCAAGAGTAGACTGTGTTAAAGTGAAAACTGAAACCGAGTTCTTTACCGGGCAGCTCGACTCAAAAGCCAAATATCAATCAGTCAAATGAAGATTAAAAAAATAAAAGAACAATATCAGATTATCAGAAGGAGAGGAACTAAATGAACAAAATTCAGAATTTAAGCATACCACTCAACAACACTGGACACATGCACCGTCCAAGTGGGCAAGGAGAGAGCATTTGCTGGTTCGCTGAGTTCACCCAGCAAAGGCAATCCAGCAGCTGACGCTGGTCCAACCAGTGCTAATGCCAAACCCGCACTATAAAGACCTTTAACACCCCAACTACCGAGACTTAATGAATTCGATCGAGTTTGTGAAGCATCGTCGTGTTTACAGGTTAGTGGACGAACGAGGGAAAAGAAAGGGGTTTGCTTTGGTTTGCGAGAAAAACGGTGTTTCTGCGAGAACAGAGCTAAGGTTGTAGATGGTACAGTTGCCATGGCGGATAATTTCAGATTTCTCTTTGTCGTACGTTACGTCAGTCCATTTGCGGGTAAGTTATTGAGGGTTGAGAGAATGCGATTAGCGACAACGTTTTTACCTGTAATCATTTAGAACGAAAAATTTGAACAATTTAAATTGGTAATCCTAAAATATCAGGCCTGTTTCGACGACTTGGATTTTCCCCACCTTGTATTAAAAATTGAACTATTTTTCTAGGCTATGAGAATCTGAGACTTCATTTTCGACCATTCAATTCATTCCAGTAACCGACCCAAAAGCCAAGAAAGGTACAACAACCAAGCAACTGGACATAGACTGTCATTCGTAGTTGACTTTCAACACTTGCAGAGGCTTTCTTTGTAGTGCTTTTCCATGCCTTTTCTGATCTAGTAAGCTAGTTTATATAATCATTAACCATGCTCCATTGACTTCTTCTGTACAACTACGACGCAATGCCCATCTTGAGCTATAAGATAAACATTACTAAGAGTAGTCCAAAAGGTTGAATCCCCAACTTCAAAAGCCCAGTCGCAAACCCGACTACTGCTGGAGGATTAAATCACGGTATAAACATTACTACTCTTGTTTTTGAGACAGGAACAATGGCAATAGAATTACCAATACGAGGCATACTGGTGATTCATCAGTTTCAGTCATGTGTACTGTCTGTGCTCCTACTTTTTCCTCTTTGCCCAAACCATGACAAGAGAGAAGCCCATCAGTGACATCATTACAGTCTGCGACCCACATGAGAAATAGATGAGTCAAACTCATAAAACATGCAAACAACAAAACCTGTGCTCTGTTCCTCATATTGCTTATGAAATTATAACTTCCACAACCACATTTGACGTTACGCATGTTTCAAAGCCGAACACAGCATCTGTGGCCCTGGCCTATATATTGCTTATATTCCCTCTCTCTGTCTCTCTCTACTTACACGCATAGTTAAACCAACATAAACATAAAGCGATACTTTTTTATATGGAGAAGTATACGCTAAGGTTGCTTTCACCCAATAGACGAGATTCCTCTTGTTTCATGTTCCGCTATAATTGTCTTTCCTATTCTACAACCTTATTCCTGAACTTTTTAACAAGTTTTCCTAACTTGTATATTAATGTAGAACTCTTGTTTGCATTCGTCCAGGTCAAAACTTAAATCTCTCAATTTATTTTGTAGAGTGTGTAAGCCAAATACAAATTACATATGAAAACCATTTATTATGCAGAAAAAAAAGATGTATAGCTATCAGAATATTTGAAAATATAACTTACAGAGATAGCTGGAGGCACGGCTACAAGTGGATCTTGGAAAAACCTATTGGCCAATGCAAGAGCCAGAAGACTGCTTTGCATCCCTGGAAACCATAAATAAATAAAATCAGCTGAGGTTCTTCGATAAAATCAGTCGATTGAAACTGAAGGTGGTACCTGTCTCATAGGATATTGTTCTTTGCAGTGCTTTGAGCTCAGGTGCATTAGGGAAAAAGACACCAGTAAGAGAGTAACCAACAACAAATGCTGACAGATGAAATACAACAATGAGCAATAGCAATGTTACTCCAAAAGGTGACCTAACAGATTCAACATTGATAGCCAGAGGTGCCCCAACACAACACGCAGTCACAAGGACTGATAATGGAGGCAAAAAAGGTCGAATGGCATTAGATATCTTAGGAAAGAACCTGTGAAAAAAGAAGTATTAGATTGATATAGACTTCAAGAAGAAGTTTTTGTTGATGGGACGTTTGATCACCTGTTTATAAGCAAGCCAGTAGCAATTGGAGCAACAACAATCTGGAGTATGCTGGATACCATCCCCCTAACATCAACTGGCAGTCTCCTTCCAATAAGCAAGAGTGACAACAATGGTGTAACAAAAACCGCGGTAGCAGTAGAGAATGATGTCATAACAATGCTAAGAGGGGCCAACTGTGGATCCGTCAAAAAGGTAGCATAATTTGAAAGTTGGGCCCCACTAACACAAGATACCAACATAATCCCAGCACCTGACTTGTATATTCACCAATAAGTTAGCACATTGTTGCTGGTGTTAGCATGTAATGCTGGAATTTATTTAAAAAAACCTCTCACCTACGGGAGTAGGAAGACCAAATGTTGACACTGCAATGACGCCAAAAATATATCCAAGAATAGGCTTTACAACAAATTGGCCAACATAACCAGCCACAATAACCGCAGGTCTTTTGAATGCCTCCAGAAAGTCTTTTTCGCTGGAATTAACTCCAACAGCAAACATCAGAAACCCTAATGCAGGAGCATAGTACCTGAAAAGTTTACCAAAATGATAATCATAAACTAGTACAGTGAGCAACTTTCGTTTGTGTACTGCATATAAAGTTACATTTTATTCAGTGGTTGCTGAATACCTCACTTATGCAACATTCTCCTAAATAGACCTCAATCATCGCATCAGAAGAAAATGTCCTAAATTATCTAAGTTAACTCATCATATAAGCTGCGTTAACTTTTAAGATTGTTCTAAATAAGCAAAGACGTCTAAATAAGTAAAGATGTATCACAGATTTATTTAATAAAGCTGCAGCAACAAGTAACATACACATGATTGCACCACCATGAATCCCAAGATCCACTTAGGGTACCATTTTTATATTTTTACTTTGCACTTTGCCCACAAGATATTTAATGAATTTAAAATAAACTACAAAATTTGCATTAAGGAACCCAGAATTGCTTAGAACATCAGCAAAGAAGAATGAAGAGTATCATAATTAACAAAGAAATTCCTTTGTTCTGTCCTTTTAATGATCTTCAGCGCATGTTTAATGTCACCATTGATGGACTATCAAACTTTTCATTTGCAGTCCTTTCATCTTTCAAACAAGTCTTCTAGGTTATCATGAATTCCCTTCAATCAGCAATTAGAAATGAAGACTTAAACAAAGTATTATTCTTTTAAACTGCCTTCATCAAGATAAAACCAGATAATATTATTTATTTGAGAAATTCTGAAAAACCTGGTAGTGAACCATGTGAAAGAGGGTGGAAAGACAAGAGCCAGCAAGGTACTAGCAATGATCACGTGAGGCAAAACGGAATTTGATTGCTTCAGGATATCCACAATAGAAGTTTTCTTTTGCTCAAATATCTGAAAGCAAAAAGGTAATTTCACATTATCGAAAGACCTATGATAACCTTGTTCCTGTAACAAGTAAAAAACACACCTACAATGAAGACAAATATACTCCAACAAACACAAATAGTTAACGTTGAACTTGGAGTATGAAACATCCTAGCGTGCAAAAGGGAAATGATACCCTTGCAACCTTCCTTTAGAATGCATCCCGGTGTTTTGCGAGCGCAAAATTGCAGATCAACTAAGCACATATCATGTGAGGTAATGCAATTAAAACAAGAAGTTTACAACACCAGCTATGCTCATAGCACCCACCCTATCGAGGGGGTATCAGCCAAGATTGTGGCAGAAGAAACATGTTGCAACAACGTGAAGTATAGAACTCAAATTTCCCCTCTTTCAACTTCAGATTATTAGTACAGTGGAATTGAACCCAAAAGTCCACCAGACACAGAATAACGGGATTATCAATAAGAATTGGAGCACGGAAATTGGGTAAAGAAATGAAATTATGACAATCAACAGAACACACCTGCACTTGATTCAGGTCAGTCGTAAAATCCAGCCCCGGATCCGGTTGAAGAGATTCAGAGAATTTATCGGACGCACATCTGCTCAGCAAAACTCCTGAGCTCCCGACTGTGAGTAACAGTGTGTTTCCAGACTTGAAAGATCAGAAACATTCGAGTACAAGCTACAAATAAATTCCACTTGCAAATATTCAAATACTACAGCTAAAGAAAGAAAGCCCTACTCTGAAAATTCTGGATCGAGCGCAACACAATTACATCGGAAAGAGGTATATGAATGAAGAATTTAAGAGAAAAAACAATGACCTGAAGAGTTGAGTGAGCAAATTCTCCGTGGAAATGGAAGCTGGAAACATTTTTTAGAAAGATAGGAGCTTTGGCAAGGAAACAGTGAGATAGACGGACGTCGAACTTGGATGTACAAGTGCCCAGTGTTTGCGCTCATTTTCCTCTTTAGAAATAAACCCACAAAAGCACCACCTGGGAATGGTCTAAAGTCTACACCTTTTTTCTACCATTCGGCGTATGCAGCAAACGGGTAGCACATTTCGATTACCCAAATCTAGTTTTTTATTGAAGCAACAATAATTTTGTTATTCTGTTATTGGTTGGATTTTATTCTTATTTTCTTTTGTCGGGTAGCAAAGTTTGTTTTCAGAGTCAGTTAGAAAAGTATTATAAAACCCATGCTCACTGTACACATTAAATATACGAAATGAAGCAAACAGATATCTTTTTCCCCTTCTATCTTTTCAAACCTAGATCTCAATATTTTTGCTTTTAGGACCCGCAGAAATTTGAAAAGAGATACAAGCCAACTCTACTTGGGATGGTTAGTCTAGTGCCCGAGTCCGAGTGACCTCATGTAGACTGTAACCACAGTGTGAGAGGGGGAGCGACGATCTAAGAGAGGTAGACCATAGGTCAACCGTTCGGGTGCGGGTTCATTACATTCAACATTTGTAAGTCAACTCTTTGGGCGAGATTGGTGACATGAAGCAAATCAATTACATAAAATGTTGTAGAATTTTGAGTTCGAGCACGATTGTGTCAAAACTAAAATGGACAACTAATCATTACTTAAATATTATATTATCATTCTTCTAACAAAAAAGGTTAAATTACTAAGGAACTTACAAATAATAATCACTATCAAAAGTTTAAAAGATAAATTTTGATATAATCATTTAACATTATTTATTTTATCACCCAATAAATTTTATGTTGATTTAAAATAAGGAATGCATTAATATTAATTAAGAGAATATATATGTATATAACTGCCTTTGTTTTGTAATATTTATATCTGTGTATATTGATAGCCAACAATAATGAATGTATTGAAGTAAAGAATGGAAAGAGTTTAAAAGCATACAACTAATTTATTAAATGAGTGCTTAAATATGTTTGAACTATCAAATAATTAAGACAAGATGTTTTTTATTTATGAATTTAAAATTTTTGAAAAGAATAAATTATTTAGAATATAATTAACATCTTTTAAATTTAAATTTACCTTAATGAATTCCATGTAATTCTAATAAAATTATAATTTATTACCAGTAAAGTGTTAGAATAAATTAGATTTGAAATATAAAATTTTACTTTTTTTATAACATTACTAAAAGGTAAAATATATTAATAAAAATAATAATTTTAATTTGTTAAAAATTATATTTATTTTGTTCTTAACAATGTTGACCTAAACCAACACATAAATTGAACTCATTTAAGTTAACATGGTCATCAAATTTCCGATAAATAAAATATATTTTAATTAAAAATAAAATTCAATTGACCATTCATTTAATAAATAAATTTTACTACATGTTGAGCCCGACAATTGAGAGAAGCAGCTCGATGATCACACACGACCCACCACAAAAGTAACTACCATCGCCACCACAACAGCAACCGCCATCGCCACACAACTGCACCTCCCCCGTCGATCACTTTTGCCATTGAGACGATCACATGCAACTCACCAATGACACAAGTTCCCTCACAATGCACTCATTCGCACTGTCACTAGAAGGCTTTTAGCCAACCACGTACTGCGTGAAGGGAAGAAATGTAGGAGTGCAACAGAGGGTTCAGAGGACAACAGAAGCGTGAAGAGGAGCAGTGGTAGAGTTGTTTCCTATTACACTATAATAGGCAACAACTGTAGATTAATTATAATTAAATTAATATATAGTAACTTTCTCTTCTGTGGCTGCGGTTCTTGCCTCGAGGGAAGGCCTTCCACGTGATAATGAAAGAAGGAGAACCTTCTATATCAAAGGAGAATTTCCCAACTCTCTCCAAAGAGCTTCTTACGAAATCTAGTGAAAATCTACCAGGAATGTTGTGATAGGTGCCAGACAATTTGTGGACCCTTGCCTAATTGGAGTCTAGAAAAAATTAAATCCACACTTTGCACAATAAAGGTACCCTAAAACATTATCAAAAATGTGGTCAAAGTTGGTGTTGTTCCCCTATTGAATTGTTAAGGTTTGGTTCCAAGGCGTGGTCTACTGCATTCATTGGTTTCTTCTAATCCAAGAGATCTGCATTTTCGGTTGTGAATGCTTAAGTAAAAGCTTGATGGGGAAGGAAAGGGCTCGATAAAGTCATGCTTCGTGAAGATGGCACGATTTTATTTAAGTTCAATGACGAATCTGTTCTTGTAGGGATAGTGGAATAGAGGGCCTATCACATTAGTGACCAGCCCCGACCCTTTTTCTTCGATAGTGACATCCTAGAATGGAGCTTGATAGGGGAGGGATTAAGGTACTGCCAATGTGGGTGCATTTCCACAATCTTCTAATGGAACTTTAGACTATTGAGGGGTTAAGTTTCTTGGCGAGCTCCCTAAGGAAACCTATCTGCATGGACACACAAACTGCCACAATGGAGTGCGTCTGATATGCTAAGTTGCATATTGAAATTCATAGGAATTCTCCACTTCCTGAAAGTTTATCTATCTTAAAGGTAGGTGAGATTAGTGATTTGGAAAAGGCTGAGGTCCATATTACCGACCCATGGAGGCCTAATGACTTTACTAAAAAATGGGTTCCTCCTGGTAAAAAATTTAAAACGAGGTGGCATGAAGAACTTATGATAGTTGACATTATTGAGCCCACCATTAGCCAAGAGAATACAATAGAAGCTCGAAAAGTAGTGGACATTAATATTGCTAGCTTATCAACTTCAAATTGCTTGAGGAAACGAAGTGAAGTTGTTCACTTAGAAACCAAAAATATTGAAGCTCGAGATGAGCCTACCTTGAATAAGAATGTGCTAAACTCTTTACCAGTTGAGCTAGAGAGTAACAGAATTGAAGAAGCTTTAGAATGCAATGATGAGGTACGGGCCAATCTTGAAGTTTCTCCCAGTGATAACTCTAATATAGGGAACTCTAAGATAATTTTGGGGAGTACCATAGAGGACAACAACAGTCATTCAGTCACTGCCTCCATTTCAAAATTTGAGGACGTTAAAGTACAATCTAATACTTTTAGAAGACTATCAATTAGGAAGAAAGGGAAACAGATCAACAAACACAAAAGGGGCTCCCCCTTAAATGGTTGTACTAATTTGAAGCACTATAGGGCTTAATGACCCTCCTAAAAAGTCCTTAGTGAAAGAGATGGTGAAGGATAAGAAACTTACTCTCATAGGTCTTCTTGAAACCAAAATAGAAGACTCTTTTAACCTTGTTGGCTTAAAATTTTTGGATTCTCATTAGGAGCTCATCTCTAATCGTAGCCCACATTATAATGGTAGACCTTAACCTATATATATAGCTTTCATATAGAGCTTTTCCATCATAAGCCTAATAGGTCCAGTTCATATTGATCGGAGTCCAATTTTCTCCTGAACTTCAGCTCATTAATCAAGATCACTTATCGGGCTACTTTATTATCTTTATTTAGATAAAATTTACGTAACTTAATCGATAAGTAATTGAAAACAAACAAAATGCAATTAATTGTTGTCCACCTTTATAAGAAAATATTTAATAGGAATATTAAAAAACCTATCAAAATGATATAATTAGATTAAAAATTAAAGATAGACCCAAAGGCTATTTAAACCTCACGTGTCAGGTTTGTAAGTCTCTCTATGAATTTATGAATCTTTTGTTTTTTAATGTCAATTCTCACAAACTTTATTATGCTCAATCTTTCAACTGTTTGGTTGCATCTATTTCGAAAAATTTTTGCCAAGAGTAATGGACTGGTAAAGAATCAACTAAAACTAATGGTAGGTGACTAATTTATTCAAAATTTCTCTAAGTTGTAGCATTTATACTTTATAATGAGAAAGGAATTGAATAATTCACTAAGAAAAATCTCTGGATAATTCCACATTTATCTCCAATACACTAAGTTGGATTAAAGAAACTATGATTACTTTTAAGGAATTTGACAAAGCAAGCTCTCTAATAAGATCCAATTGGGACTTCCTTAATTCCATAACTAAAGCAGCTTACTAAGCTATCTAATTTTTAACTAAAGTAGCTCGCTAAGCTACCTATCGCTCTACAAGTGTTGTTAGCTCAAGATTTTTCCCTTTTATTTTTTGGAGGCTCTTTAGTTAGCTTAAACTTTGTATCATTCCTTGTATCTTCCTTGTCTAGAGATGAGTCCTCTTTGTTAACTCTGTAAAGTCTCATGCTTCCTTTTATTTCTTAATTGAATTTCAACTTTAAAAAATGATGATAAATTTGAAGTTATATTTAGTACTTTACTAAGGTCCTCCAATTTAGTGTCATCTTTACATGTGGGCATAAAATCTTTCTTCATATGCTAATTTTGCTCTTTTCTAAGCTAAATCCTTTATAACTTGTTCCTTTTCCTCCTAACTTAGGTAAATGGTTGATTAGGTTGTTTTACTCTTTAGGGTGTGTTCAATTGAACTCAATTTTCTTTCTTCATGATTTAATATAAGGAGAAGTGTTTCCACATCGTCTCTTCTTTGGACATATAAGATCCATTCAACTAATTTACCACAAGTCAAAAGTTAGATTTAACTACCATAATTAAGATCCTTAGGTATTTTATAATTTTTATTTTGTAAATTAAAGCCTCATACTAATTCATTTTTTATGCTTGAAATTTTGCTTCTAACAATATCTTATCTAAATGTCATGCGACTTTTGGCGAATGATACTGGACACTTTATTAAGATATATAATTCAAATGGGTGAGTATTTTATGAAATTTCATTTGAGTTTGAGCCATTAGTATGAATGGTGTATGTAACCAGACTTTGTTGACATTTTAGTATGAAACTAATGTCAAATTTATAAGCTTTACTAACCACTTCACAATTTATACGACATTTTGGGTTTTTGTAACACTTGTTAGTGACATATTTGTTAATGTGATGATAGAGTGAGCCTAGAACTAAAGCTTTATTTTTCTTTCAAACATGATGATAATCGGCACTGCCTTCTACATTTATGTATAGCTCTAAGCTTTTGAACGATTTTGCTCACATAGTATATAGTCTTTTATTGTCTATCTTCCTATACTACTACGATTAAACTGAGTACTTATGGGGACATAAAGATATATAGATAAATGTCTTTATTGATTTAAGGAGTAGTTATAAGAGGTACGCTTTATAAATATATCTTTAGATTTTTACAGCATGTTAACATTCATTGTTTATTTGAACATTTGACTTGAAAAATGAAAGGAATTTATCGATTAGCCTAGACAAAAAATGAGATAAACTTGTTATTTTACCTATGAGAATTTGAGATTCTTTTAATGTCTGTGGTGGTCTTATTTTCATTACAATGTAAATATTTTATGATGCCCTTTTAACTTACTATAAAACTTAAAAATTTTCTACTAGCAATTTCAAACATGAGCTTCTCGAGATTGAGATTCATGCCATATCTTTTCAATATCTTAAATAACTCTAGTAAGTTTTCTAGATGGTCTCCCTATACTTTTGTTTTGATGATTTTGTTGACCTTTATTTTCTTGCAAATATGCTTATCGAATATAAAGTTGACTAGTATTTGGCAAGCCAATCCATTCGTTTATTAAGTGATATCATCTTGTAGTAGTAAGTTTTGTTATGCAATACACATACTATTTTTTTTTCTTCACCATATTCCTATATGTGGATTTGATTATAGCCTAAGTATATGCTTATGAAGCTTAACTATAGGTGCCTATCGTGACATCCACAAGCATATATATATTTGAAGTGAGTATGTAGCACCTCACTCTCGGAGGACATATACCCGACATCCTGAGTTATATCCGAATACGTACCTCACAAGGGTGACATGCTAGAGCACTCATATTCTCTTATAAGGCATCATAAAAAAAGACACAATAATTAAAAATCCAAATTTTCTCATTTCATTTCATAAAAACCGAATATACATTGTAGCTTTACAAAATCATCCGAATATATGCATTATCCAGACTAATTACAGAACATGCTACATGCATGAGGAATTATACAAAAGTTTCTAACTAGATTCTTCAGTCTCAGCTGACCGACCTTTGAGCTATTTCTTCTATCCAAAAGTACAAGAACTATGCTTCTTGTAGAGTCTCTCTGTCACTAATGTCCTCTCTC
>JANITX010000212.1:58580838-58594890 GCA_027564395.1 Erythroxylum ulei | reverse complement strand
AGAGAGTAGACGGTTTGTGATGCTTGGCAGACGAAATCCTACACCTACTATTGAAAACACAACATTAGTTGTTGAGAATTCTACTGGCCGAACTAAGAAGACTGAGGAAAAGTCACAGGTTTGATGTGACTATTGCAATAAATCACGACATACCTATGAAATATGCTAGAATCTCCATGGAACGCCTATAAATTGGAAGGGATCACATGAAGGAAAATTTAATAAAACTCCTTCAACTCACTATGAATCACGTAAAATCCCATCAGCACATGAGGTGGATGCTGGACAGTTCTCTTAAGAGCAGATTAATTACATTATGAAGCTACTGAAACCCAAATCTGAATCCTCAAGTGCTCCTAATGCTTTTGTGGCGCAAACTGGTAGTGATTTTAATGCCTTATCATGTTCCTTTCCATACAATTTTGCTCCTTGGATCATTGATTCAAGAGCATCTGACCATATGACTAGTTCTTCTAATTTATTTCATACTTATAACCCTTATTCTGGCCATGAAAAAATTTGTATAACAGATGGATCATTTTCTGTTGTATCTGGTAAAGGTTCAGTAACTCTATCCTTGAATATCTTCCTTAAATCTATCCTACATTTTCCAAAACTAACTTGTAATCTACTATCTGTGAGCAAACTAGCTTGTGACTCTAATTGTACTATTACATTTTTTGACTCATATTGTGTCTTTCAGGAACTAACTTCGAGGAAGATGATTGGTAGTGCTAAGTTGATAGATGGTCTCTACTACTTCTTGATGACAATTTGAAGAATAAAGAAACTCATGGCTTAAGTAGTATTTGTTCTACCCCTACTAAAGAACAGATTTTGCTTTGGCATAATAAATTAGGATATCCTAATTTCTCTTACCTCAAAAGACTATTACCTCATTTGTTTAAATTTGTGGATTGTTCAAAACTTCATTGTGAGCATTGCATTTTATCCAAAAGTTATAATATTTCTTACCCTACAAAACCATATCAACCATCCAAACCATTTTTACTTAATTCATAGTGATATTTGGGGTCCATCCCGTGTTAAAACCCTTACTAGGAAAAAATGGTTTGTAACTTTTATTAATGATCATACTCAGTTATATTGGGTCTATTTGATACGCGAAAAAATTGGAGTTGCTCAAATCTTTCAAAATTTCTATACCATGACTAAAACTCAATTTCACACTTGCATTGGTATACTTCACTATGACAATCGTACCGAGTATTTTAATGAAGTCCTTGGAAAATTTCTTAAGTCTAAAGGCATTGTTCAGCAATCTTCATGTGTTAACACTCCTCAACAAAATGGTATTGCCGAGAGGAAAAATAAACATTTGCTAAAAGTCTCTCGGTCCATTATGTTTACAATGAATGTGCCAAAATACCTTTGAGGTAAGGCTATTTTGACTACATCATACTTAATTAATTGAATGCCTAGCCGTGTTTTGCATTATGCTACACCCGTAGATGTGTTTAAACAATGCTTTCCTAAAAGTAGAGTTTACTCTACTCTTCCTCTTAGGGTCTTTGGGTGTATTGTATATGTTCACAATTCAACTAAGGGAAACTTCAAACTAGATCCAAGAGCTGAAAAATCTATCTTTATTGGGTATGCTCATAGTCAACGAGGTTATAAGTGCTACAATCCTTAAACTCAAAAAATTGTTGTCTCCATGGATGTCACATTCCTAGAAAATAAAAAAATTTTCCTTCAGGGGGAGAACTCTAATGAAGCAGTAAATTTTCGGGCCATCACACCTAACCCCCTACCCACTGTCATAATATAATTCCTGATAATGAAGCTAAAGATACTACTTCTAATTTGTCCATTCCAAGAAATCCCGGTTCAACTATAAGGGGATAAATACTATTGTCCGTTCCTAAGGAACGGAATACTGAGCTTCGTGTTTATACTAAGAGGAAGACTCAGTTGAGAAGTAGAGAACAACCTACAATGCATGGCCTCCCAAATCCCTTGGAGAATGAACCTAGGAATAATTCAGGTAACCCTTCAGCTACTTTACCCCTTATTGTGCCTAGTAATGATCAATCTATACCTACTGGCCCACAAATTACCATTGATTTTTCTACTGATCTCTCTGTTGATAATTACCTACCTATAGCATTTAGAAAGGGGAGACGAGCTTGCACCAATCATCCCATACCAAAGTACCTATCTTATAGGAAACTATCACACACATATAAATCATTTTTCTCTAAAATCGCTAACTTGTTTGTGCTAAGAAACATTCAGGAAGCACTTTAAGATCCGAATTGGAGATCAGTTGTTATGGAAGAAGTAAGTGCACTTGAGAAGAATAAAACTTGGGAACTTGTGAATTCCCCTATAGATAAGAAGCTGATAGGTTGCAAATGGCTATTTATTGTTAAGTCTAAGGCTGATGGTAGTGTGGAAAGGCTGAAGGCAAGATTAGTTGGTAAGGGGTTCACTTAGACCTATGGTATTGACTACTAAGAGACAGTTTCTCTTGCTGCAAAGGTAAATACAATTCACGTATTGTTATCCTTGGCTGTAAATTTTGAGTGGACTTTACATCAACTAGATGTAAAAAATGCATTTCTTAATGGAGACTTAGAAGAAGAAGTCTTTATGAGCCTACATCCAGGATTTGAGGATACCTATGGGAGAAATAAGATGTGCAAGCTAAAGAAGTCATTATATGGCCTAAAACAGTCCTTTAGAGCATGGTTTGACAGATTTGGAAGGGTTGTGAAGAGCTATGACTATTGTCAAAGTCAAGCTGATCATACATTATTCTACAAACGGTCCAAGGAAGGTATGCTATCTATTCTTATTGTTTACGTATATTTCATTATCATAACAAGAGATGATGTATCCGAAATAGTAGAGTTGAAGAAGAGATTATCCAAAGAATTTGAGATTAAGATCTCAGACCCTTCAAATATTTCCTTGGAATGGAGTTTGCTAGATCAAAGGATGAAATACTTGTGAACCAAAGGAAATATATTCTGGACCTATTGAATGAGATCGGATTACTAGGATGCAAGGCAGCTGATACTCTTGTTAAGACTGGTGTAAATTTTAGATCAGTTCAACCTGAAAATGTTATTAATAAGGAGAGATACCAACAACTAGTTGGGAGATTAATATATTTGTCACATACTAGACTTGATATAGCTTTTTCCGTGAGCTTAGTGAGTCAATTTATGCATTCTCTAGGCCAAGAACATCTAGATGCTATATACAGGATACTAAGATATCTAAAAGGAACTCTAGGGCTAGGTTTAATGTTTCGAAAGTAGAACAACCTTCTAGTCGAAGTCTATACTGATGCTGATTAGGTAGGGACTACAACTAATAGAAGATCAATTTTAGGTTATTGCACATTTGTTGGTGGTAACTTGTTAACTTGGAGGAGTAAGAAACAACGTGTTTTTGCAAAAAGCAGTGCTGAAGCTGAGTTTTGTTCAATGACACATGGAATTTGTGAAGTTTTATGGATTAAAAGGGTATTGGAGGAACTACAGATTCCTATTTTAGTTCCTATGAAAGTGTATTGTGACAACAAAGCTGCAATTTCAATTGCTCACAACCCTGTTCTTAATGATAAAACAAAACATGTTGAGGTTGACAAGCATTTCATCAAGGAGAAGATTAATGAAGGATTAATTTGTGTTCCCTATATTCCAACATCATAACAGGTAGCTGATATTCTCACAAAGGGATTACACAAGAGGCAATTCAATGTTCTGGTTACCAAGCTAGCTATAGATGACATATACAAGCTAGCTTGAGGGTGAGTATTGGGAAATATCCAGCTAGACATCTCCTAGATATTATTGACTCCTAAAAGTTAGCAAATTAGATCAGTTAGGATATTATGTATAGATATTAGGATATTATGTATAGATATTTGTTTCCTAGAATAGCCCTCTCTATTTTTATATATGCTTGTACCTATATATTGATCAATGTGAGAATAATATACAACTGTTTAGTATTTTTGCACACTAACACCACGTTGTCATATTATTGTAGCTTACGACCTCAGAAAAGTAAGGATTTACTTGGCATATTCGAATGACTAGATGGTGCATCTTGAGGTGACAATTTTCCATAGTAATGACAACATACAAGCAACCTTTATGTATGGCTCAAATTTTATTTTCCAAAGGAAAATATTACGGGAGAAACTGAGAAATATACACAATACTATGCAAGGGAAATGGTTAATATAAGGTGACTTTAATATTTTTCTTCTAAAGGATGCGATGGAGGGTGAAGTTGATCTAATATCTTATAACTTAGACTTTAGGAATCGTTTGCAAAGCTTGGGTGTGGCAGACCTAAAGATAGAAGAGTGTTTTACACTTAAAGTAACAAACAAAATCAAGGAAGGTTACTTACGAAAAAGCTAAATTAATAACTAGTAATTGTGGACGGAGGGACAAATTCCTTACTAGCAAAGCTACCTTTGAAGCCCTAAGAATTTCAGACTGCAGTATCCTTTTAGATTCAACAACTTCCTAGTGGATGAGGAGGACTTTTCTGAAGCAATAGTCAAATGTGTGTAGCAGGAGATTAGAGGGACCAAAATGTTTATATATGCCAAGAAAATGACTCTTATCAAGAAAGAAATGAAGAATCTAAATGTAGCCAAACAAAACCATTGTAGGGTAAACATTGAAGATTCTAAGACCAAAATGATTAAAGCACAAACCCTTTTAAACCAACTCTCTTCTAATCCTTTTCTAATAGAAGCTATAGAGGTAGCAATAAGGAGATATATTAGATCTTTGGAGATTCAAGATTTTATATTAAGATAGAGGGATCGTATTATATAGTATCAAAATGGTGATGACAATTTTTTCATAGCTTTGTCAAAGCTAGGATAATAATATACATAATTTCCTCTTTTACTAAAGTTGATGGTACTAAGATAACTATGTAACATGATTTGAAGGAAGAAGCCTTTAACTATTTCAGTGGACTGCTTGGGACACAAGCTTATGGTAGATCCTCCCTCATTACTCTTAGTGAGGAGTTGAAAAGCTTCCTATATTATCTAATATCTACTTAGGAGATTGAAAAGGTTATCTCAAAATTGAATCTACAGAAGTCCCCAAGCTAAGATGGTTTGATGGCTTTTTCTTCCACAAATATTGGCTAATGATTAAACATATGGTAACTAATAAAACTTAGGAGTTCTTAACCAGTGGAATTCAACAAAACACACCTTTGTTTAGTTCCTAAGAAGCAAAACCCGAGCTTCTTAACTCAGTATAGGCCATTATCTTGTTGTAACTTCATCTATAAAGCTATTTCTAAGATACTGGCCAATATACTGAAAGGAGCCTTTCATTCTCTTATAAGAGACTCACAAGGGGCTTTTCTGGAGGGAGAAGTTATAAGGGACAATATATTATTGGTGAAAGAACAATTTAAGGACTATGTAAGGAAAAGAGTACTTAAAAATTATGCCTTAAAAATATATTTCAATAAGTTATTTGGCATCATAAGCTGGGATTTCATCACGCAATTATTCTAGGTTTTTGAGTTTCCAGATCAATTTTGCACCTGGATCAAAAAGTGCATCACCACCTTTTCTTTCACTATCCTAGTTAATAGGAAACCTATTAAACTTTTTAAAGGTAATAAAAGGTTGAGGTAGGGGGATCCCCTTTCCCCATACCTATTTATCTTATGCTTGGAAGCTTTCTCAAGATTATTAATCCACGACATCTCTATAAGTCCAGGTTTTGAATTTAATAATAAATGTAAGGAAATAGGACTAACTTATATTTTTCTAATGATCTCTTAGTTTTTTGTGCAACAAATGATAGGTCCATTTACACCATCATCTCTAGCTTGAAGATTTTCAAAGATCTTTCGAGCCTTAAGGTGAACTATAACAAAACTTAACTGATTCTTTCATTGAGCGCAATAGGAGAAGCTAACTGGTGATATGATACTAGTGGATGTGTGTTGACTGGGTCTCACTTATCAGTTACTGGTTTTTAGCAATAATGGGTATTTTGCTTCCATGTTGTTTGAGTGGGTATATCCACTTCTTTTTCAGTTATCGCACGTTTTCAACTTCCATGTTTGTAAAGTGGTGAGCCACAAGTTAAGGATTATTTCATTGTATAAATTCAGATAGTTTCAATGAGAAGGGGAAGAAAATTATCTGACAAATCTTATCTTTCTGACCTCTATTCTTTCTCTTCTGAAATTTCTCTAAAATTCCACCATCAATTGGCTTTCAAAGGTATCAAGCTCTAAGTTATACAACCTTAATTCACTTATTTAGGGCTACCAGTGTTTACAAGAAGACTAAGGTACACGAAATGCTTCTCTTTGGTAAAAAAGGGCAAGAAAAACTTAACCATTAGACTAACAAAGACTTATCTTATGCAAGAAGATTTTTGTTGATAAAAGATGTCCTAAATTTCCTTCACATATATTGGACAACCCACATAACGCTCATAAAAAGGGTTGTTAAGACATTTTAAAGAACCATGAGAGCTTTCCTTTGGGGAGGAATAAATGAAGGGAAGGCAATGGCCAAGGTAAAATGGGAGGAAGTCTGTAAGCTTAAAGATGGGGATGGGTTGCGAATTACTAAAACAAGCTTAACAAATAAGGTTCTCATTGCTAAAAGGATTTGGAGACTAATTGAAGGTAAATAAACCTTTTGGTGTAGATGGATCTACGTATATAAGCATGAAAATAAGAACTTCTTAGTTTCTATTACAACTACTTAAATAAACAAAAGCTTTAATAAAGTGCAAAATTAGGAATGGTAGGAGGGCATCCTTGTTTTTTAAACTATTGGAGTAGGGAAGAACTCTTGGTACATTTCAATCTCCGAGACCAATTACTAGCTGATTACCTATTAAACACCAAAGTGGAGACTTGGATTAAGGGAAGTAATTGGAGTTAGTATCTGATAGTATCCTCCCATATCATCCCAGCCTACAATCCTCAAGAAGCTAGGGAGGACAGTTATGCCTAGCTAAGACACAAGATGTCCTTTCTACTTTGGTTAGTAATAAAAGTTGGCCTAATCACTAAAGATTAACTTAGTTTTCTGAATGATTAAAAAAATTGTACTCTCTGTAGAATAGAGAGGGAATCAATCCCCCATCTTTTTTTACTGCAATTATTCATGGTGGATTTGGGATAAACCTTATGCTAGTTTCAATAATAGGATGAAAATCTTCAATTTGGGAGGGTAGCAACATCACAATAGAAGAAAGAAAGATTATCTTAATCCACTAGGTAACATACATATACAAAATTAGGAGGGAGAGATACCTTAGATGTTTTCATAACATAGAAAATTCCAAGGAAAGCTTATTAATAAAAATTAGACAATCAAGTAGTGAGCTACTTACCTATAGAAGCCCCCTAATGGTTGAGAAATCCCAGCTTCCGTCGAGCATCATTGGTTCCTAAAATGTTGAGCATCCCTTGATTAAAGATTCAAACACAAATCTAACTGCTACATTAGAAGTAAACAACCACCATTTTAATCGCCATTTCAGCCCCTTTCAAGCACTTTCGTCAAGTAAATTGAATAAGGATGGGAGGAGACACATTTTTAGAAGGATTGTTTAGGTTTTGCCTATTAACCTAGAAAATTGACCCCTCATAAGAAGATAGTAATGTATAGGACAAGTGTCCTCTGTGCAATATGTTTAGGCTTATTTTAGTTTTGAAATTTTTTGCTCAATACAGATCAATAATAGTGGTGTAGGCTTATGGTAGATCCTTCAATCTGCATAATATAGATTGTAATGTGAAATTCATTACATTATATTAATGCAACCTTTTAATTTTAAAGAAGCATAATAGTATTGTTTAAACCAAAATTTTAACTTGTATGATCCAAATGATATAAAATAATAAAATATAAATATAATTTTTTAAAATATAAAAAATAATTATTTTCACTTTAAAAATTACTTTAAAAAATATAATTAATTTAGGGTTAGTTTATAGAAAACCTCAAACTTTACTCAATTTCACAAATACTACCCTAGATTTTAAAAAGTGATGCTAAAACACCTTAACTTTCAATTTATTGTAAAAATAACTCAATGTTAAGTTTCTCATTAACGTCACTATATGGTTAGCCATGTCAGATTTTTTTATATACCACAGATCTGACACGTGTCTCTCTTTTTCCAACTCATTTGTTTAATAATGAATTAGATGAAAATCACAAAACCTAAAACTTAATTCCCAATTTGTTTTCTATTATAATACAATTGCTTAATGCAAATTTGAATTATCTTTTCAACTTTAAAAGTCTCACCATCATCCTCATCTTCATCATTTTGATCTTGTTCATTTTCATCACTATCTTCCTCTCCAACGTCTTTTCTCTATGGCTAACTAGGGAAAACCTCATGCAAAGTTTTTCCCATTCTTTTAACAATGATAAAAACTCTTCTGCAAATTCATTCCTCACCTGATGCTTATTGATATTTATACTAAAAATTAACATATAAGAAGTTGAAATCAAAATAAGTAATTTATAGATGAAAAGGCTACCTCAGTCTCAAGATGAAACTAAGACTTTCACAGGCAAATTTGTTTCACATCAATAGCCCATCTTTACAAGTTATAAAGTAATCAGTGAGCCATGAAGTATAAATTAATTACTGAAATTGTAAATTTCGGAAAAGAAAAAACATAGAGTGATGAGATTAAGACCTGACATGTTGGCGTCTAAGAAAAGGCTCATTGATAGCACCACAACCAGAATATAAACCTAACAATGATGCATCTAACTTGGTCTTACTATTTTGTCGTACTTATCAAAGCAAACCATGTTGACATCACTATCACTTGATATCATAAACAAACTCCCACTTTTAGCTTTTTTATTATTTGTAATTTTAAAACAGAATAGAGTTAGGTAAATGATGCTGATTGCATAATAAACACAACTAAGCTTGACAAAGTGGAATTGAAAAAAATGCAACTTGTCACAGTAGTTATTGCATGACTGAATTGCCACCTTCTTTTTCTCCAAATCCTTTTATCAATGCAAACTATTTTGCACATATAAATGCTTTCGCATAATCTAGATAGAATAGAAAGAGAACTAGCCTTGACATGAGTGTTATCATACAGTTGTAAATATTGTCTTTATCAACCTTAGCTTGCAAGTAGTGACACATCGCTAGAATGATTTCATTCAAATCATTTGTACTTTATCCAAATCAACAAAATATTACTTTAATGCAAAAGAACAGGAAAATGAATCTGTAATGGTAAAATGTCTAGAGTGAGAACATCACGCTTACCTATATGAGGATTTAGAAGAAATTTCTTCTTTTAACTCAATTCTGCCACCATGTCCCAGAAAAAGAAATCTTTAACACCAGCCACCGCAAACTGCCAGCAAACCACTATTTCTCACCGGACTGTCGCCGCTGTGCCCACCGCTGCTACAGTAGCCAGAAACACCTCTGACGCTCCCTTTCCAGTCCAAAGCACACCAAATCAACAACATATTTACTTAAATGCAAAAGAATAGGAAAAGGAATCTATAATGTTAAAATGTCTGGAGTGAGAGCATCACGCTTACCTATATTTCAGGAAGTGATTTTTTTCTCTCAACTCAATTCTACCACCATGTCTCAGAAAAAGAAATCTTTAACATTAGCCACTGTGAACAGCCAGCAGACTATTGTTTCTCACTAGACCGTCGTCACTGCCGCCGTGCCCACCACCGCTATAATAGTCAAAAACACCTCCAATGCTCCCCTTCCAGTCTAAAGCACACCACTGGCTTTGAAATCTCCTGATTTACAAAACCCTACACTTGGATTTGCCATTGGATCTCAAAACAACACACAAACCATGCTCGAAAATTTCAGATCTCATTCACCCACTCAACCTTTAGCTGCCAATTCTCTACCACCATCGAGGCCAAGGTCCTCCCATAAATCTCCACAGATTTCTGCATAACCTACCAGCTAAGACTCTAGCGATGTAAGAGTGTTTGGATCCATCAAAGTAGCTGAGGGAGACAAGGGGCGGCGACATGCTCCATCTTCTCCACACCGACAATCGCAAAAATAGGGAAGGAATCATGGTAGGGAGAAGCGAATATGACGTGTGCTTCATCACCTCTGCCAGCCCACCATGCAGCACTAGAGGAGTCCCTCCCACCGCCTGGTCCGAATGCTCCACTGCCAAGAAGGAAGGAGCTACCACGCCCAAATGACTACTGTGCCCTTAGAGAAGGTAAATACAAGTTTGCCCTTTTGCATAATTACAATTATGCCCTTGCAGTGCATGTTAATGAGAAAGTAGAGAAATCTAGGTAGAAAAAACAAGTGAAAAAACTTGTTGACTTCTCTTGGGCTAACAAAGTCCGAATCATCAATTTCAATACTAGATTTTGGTTCTCGGACATACCTTATGACCTTTCAACTAGGCCTGTAGTGGTTCTAGATGACTATATAGCTGAGAGTCTCCATCTGTGAACCCGATGCTTAGTGGGTTTCTTTCCTGGGCATAGTATGCCCTTCCTTGCCATGTCATCCATTGTGATGAGGGCTTGGAAGATGCTTGGTCTCGAGGATGTTACTTCCACAAGCACCAAGTTTTTCCTATTTCATTTTCAATCAGAGGAGGCTTTACAGTTGATCCTCAAGCAAGGCCCGTGGACTTTTGGTGGGAAATTTGTGGTTTTACAGCAGTGGCATCCTCATTTTGTTTTTGATAAATCATGGGTTTCTAGAGTGCCAGCTTGGGTACGATTGCCTGATTTACAACTTCCTTTATGGAATGAATGATGTCTTGGTCTCCTAGCCAGCAGGATTAAGTGACCCCTTAGTTGTGATCTTCACACTTCTGACAGGACTTGTCTCTCTTTCGCCAGATTTTGTGTTGAGCTTTCAGCTACAGTTGAGCTTGTTTATGAGAATGAGATTGCTAGTGGTATGAGCGGTGAACTGATCCGTGTTTAAGTGTAGTATGAGTGGAAACCCAAGCGATGTTCCTAGTGCAGTGTTTTTGGCCATTCCTGTGTCCCCTTGACTACTGCAACACATCAAGTTGCTCCTCCCACCACTATTTCCCGTCTTCTCGAGCGGTGTTACTGGACCAGACTCCCAAAGTTGTAGACCCAGTCCTGAGTACTCCTACTCCCCTACAGCTTCCTCTTCTATGGTCCGGGGAGCAATCTAGGTTCCTACTCGTGACGATTTGGGGTCCTCAGAGCTTTAATTATTGTTATACTACAAAAATATTGTTTTAATTATCTTCGATTCATCATCTAAAGCACTGGCGAGATAGAGGATGACATAATACATCATATCAAATCAAGGTGATTTAAATGGAGGGGTGCCTTAGGAAATTTATGTGAAAAAAGATACTACTCAAGCTAAAAGGTAAATTCTACCGTTTAGCAATTACTTTGACCATGTTTTATAGGTTAGAGTGTTGATCCATCAAATGGGTGTATAGTTATAAGTTAATGATGGTGGAGATGAGGATGCTTTGTTAGATGAACAATCTTATAAGAAAGCATAAGGTCAAGAATGTAGGAATAAGAGATGAGTTGGTAGTAACTAACATTGATTGTAAATTAAGAGAGACAAAGCTTAAGTAGATTGGATATATTAAAAGAAGACATGTTGATGCCCTAATAAGAAGATACGAGAAGATTGTACTTTGATAATGTAAAAGAAGAAGAGAAATACCCAAAAAGAATTAGGGAAAGGTAATCATGAATGATATAAACCTACTAGAACTCACTGAAGACTTAACATTTGATAGAAAACTTTAGCGACTAGGATTGAACGACCCTACATAAAGAAGCCCTTCTCTTGTCATAGTGATAAGATCTTATCTTAACATATTAATTGATATTATCTCTTTTGTTTTGGATTTATTTTGATGCTTAAATATGGAAATTAATGTTTGTTTTGTTTTAGGAGATGAAAAGTAGATATTGCATCAAATTGGGACTCTATTGATGATAATGACAAATCTTAGATAAAGTGAAGAGATTACTATAGTGGATAAAGCTGATCACTTGAAGAGTTAGAGTTTAACTGGGAAATTTCTTCTTATTCCTATCATGTAGGAGTTTGAATGTGAATTTGTTTTAGATAAATATCTTTACAAGTTAGAATTAGATTAGGATTAGATCAGAAAACCTATAAAAGGACGTTCCTCACAATAGAAAGAGATTCTCTCTTTTTACGCTTTTTGCAATTCTTAGTCTTATTTCTATTTTTGTTATTAGAGCAAAAGTCATATGTGGCTAAACTCAATCGTTCTAATTCAAGGGGATTTGATATTCTAGTTGTAACTTTGTGAGGTTTTGTTTCCCAAACTTTTATTCAGGTTGTAATTCAAATATTTTTTTGTTTTGAGTTCCCATATTTCATGAATGATTAATATGAAAATTTCATTTAATATTTATTATTCTATCGCTATCCAAGAATTCAATGATCCATAATTGTCATGAAGGATTGGTACAAGTAGCAAATAGGTTATTTATGAATTTCGATATTTAACCTATGATAACAAGAAAAATAAATTAGATAATTGCAGTTATCTCGATTATTTAATTTAGGGTTTAATCTTGTTCACGAAGCTTATTGCTATTATTTATTTGATATAGAATGTCATCACACCCAGTCAATGAATGATAAGTTTTGGTTTAGATGTTGGGTTTGAACCAATTAATTTAGGAAAATTTTAGATTTATTACGGCTATCCTAATATATTTCGGACTAACTGCTTGAATTGTGAAAATATTTTTTTAAACCAATGATCAATATTACAATTAGATGTGATCTGTCCCTTGAATCAAAGTTTGGTAATTGACTTTCTCACTTTTATATTCAGTTAATTTAATTTGATTTCTTATTAATTTTAATTAATCAGTTACTTAATCAAACTCCCCTCTTTTAATTTCATTAATTGAAATTAAGAAACTACTGTCTAGTTCTCTTGGGATTTGACCTTTCCATAACTACTATAAGAAGTTTAGAGAATTAGAATTATTTTAGGCGCTTCGAAAAACCGACCAGATAGACCTTTCAAACATTTTCTTTCAACTCTTGTGGCTTTTATTAGTTTTAATACTTTTTGTTGCAATTGCTTTATAGTTATTTTTTTATTTTGAATTTTTTCTCTTTCAATTGCTTGTTTGATTTAAAGCTATGTACTTCTGGACCTCTCTAAAGCTCGGGTCTCAGCAAAATTCTTACTCAGTTGTTGTTGTTGTTATTATTGTCGTTGTTATTATTGTTGAGAATTCTAATAAATGATGTCATAATAACTTTATAAGGCTTTATAAACTTTACTATTATATTTTAATGATTTATGTGGTATTTTCAAGCTAGTTTTACCATCTATTAACATTGAATATTTTTATAAATCAATATAAGAAGTGTAACTTAATATGCATAGTTGCACTGCAAAAGGATTACTTACTTCTAATTCCTCCCAAGTTAAACTCATAAATTATGATTGGCAAAAAGAATCAAGCTTTGTTTGACTTGATCTATCTAGTTTGAAATTAACAAACTTGAATCAAGTTAATTGAATTTAGGTTAGGTTCAAACTTTTTATTTTAAATTTTTTAAAATTTGGATTAGAGTGAAGCTCAGGCGTCACAATATATTAACCCTAATTCATTCCCTCCTTCTCTCAAGTCTTAGTCACTATTGTTTTCATGTTTCTCTTCCAGTCCTCCATTTGTCCAATTCCTCAAAATTGTATATATCAATTTCTTAAACTTTAATCTCTGAAGCTACTTAGTAAGTTTAATTCATTTATAAGCTACTTACTAATCTCTGAAGCTACTTAGTAATAATAATTCCCAGAAGAAACATCCTCTTTCCCTACTGTCCATGGTCGCCGGTGGCCATGGCTGGTAGACATTCCAGCTGCTGCTCCCTCCACCTCTGCTCTTCTTGTTCTTTCCTCTCAGCCTTGTTTTCCTCCCGCCTCTCCTTTCCTTTTGCTGTACCTGTTGCTTAGCTCTCCAGTCCATTCTATCTTCTTTCCTCTCTACTTTGCTTC
>JANITX010000212.1:58555466-58566931 GCA_027564395.1 Erythroxylum ulei | reverse complement strand
ATATTTTTAAAAAATACCTTGGGGGCCCAATGCACCATTGGGCCCCGTGTAGCTCCGTCGGCGGGGTGCCCTTCCTACCCTTGCCAGCTACTTTGAAGCCTCGTGTATTTTGTTTGACTAATTGACTCTCATATTTTTTATTAATGCAACTTCGTACAACTTATCAAAAGAATATATTATTTATCATAATAAAAAATTTGTCATAGCTAATGGTCTTATTTTCTTGTCATAAAAATTATTTATAGGTAACTAATCATATATAAACAATTTATTTCTATAAATATAAATCTAAACTACTTCATATTATAAATTATAATTTTATTTGTGTAGCTAAATATTAAAATCAGTTAATACAAATTAATTTGTATTTTAATTATCAATATATGTAAGTATTCAGTCGCAATTTTCTTTATTTATAATGAGAAATTATTATTTGTCATGAAAATAAGTTCTTTCTTTCAATGTGTTAGTCATAAATTTCAAAAGATAAAAACTAAATTATTTGGTCATAGAATTATAATCGTAGCAATAATTAAAAATGAAATTACACAAATTTAACTATATTAGTAATTAAAAATGAAATTAGTTATTCTCTAAAGAATAAAATTTCTGAGACTAACTTTTAACTGCCTTACTATAGGGTCGTCAAGTACATTTTTGTGGCTAATTTATCTAAGGGGAAATTAAGTTTTTCTTGAAGTGTTTGATCTATAAAGAGGGTTACAAAATATCTTAATAGGTTTGGGTCCCTTTTCCTTTATTTTGAATGAGTTCATCTAACAAAAATAAAATGTCGTTGAAGTTCTTGTGATTGAAAAGTCGTATTCAATATTTAGCTGAAAAGTTGCATCGAGTTGTAACTTATGAAAGAGTTGATTCTTGTGATTGACAACTTGAAATGAATGGCTAAAAAATTGCATCATATGACTCAGGAGTTACAACTTGTGATTGGGAAGAGTACGTACAAGGGTGAGTCCTATGACTAACAATTTGCATCTAATGACTTAAGGTTACGTTAGAAAAAGTTGCATTCATAGGACTAGAAAGATCAAATGTGTTGAATTGATGCAACTTTTTTAAAAGTCCAAGCAATCTTTTTATAGAGGTTTACCCTATCCAATTAGGGAATTGAATTGATTATTAATATAGTGTAATTTATGTTTCCTAATATTTTTAAGTGTAGGTCTGAACTTAAGCATTCCTACTAAATCTATTGAATAATTTAGAGACATGATAAAAGAATGAATTTACACTCAAACATTTTTTTATTAAGTTTGCTATGATTAGTTAGACATACAATATGAGTTTGGATCTAATTTCAAGCATTTGAGCCATACCTATTACAATATGATATGAGTCTAACTCTAAGCTTTTTCTTGATAGACCTGTAAAAGTAAATATTAGTATTTTTTGATATTTAATGTCTAACAATTGAATTAAAAATTAGAGAAATGAAATATAATACTTAATAAGTGGGAGAAAATATGAAAAGATATTACGTATATAAGATAACGCTATTTATCCTATATAAATATTGAATAAATCTTAAATATTTGAACTTATATCTAAATATTAAAAAAATTTGATTCATAAATATCAAATATAAAAGCACGAGTTTAATTAGTCAATTTATTGTTAATAAACATACAAATATATTATTGAAAGAGTAACAACAACAACATACCGAACAGATTGATTTTAAAATAATTATGGTCAATTATTATTACTATAAAAATAAATTCGATATTCTATTTTTGTTATCACTTATGCAATTTTTCAAAATTTTAATTATTAAATACAATTTTTCTGTCATAACACGTAATCAAAAAGTAATATACTCTATTAATTACATATGAGATATTATAAAGAAAAGGGCATTTTGACCATTGACACTCTTCGTAAGTTAAAGCTACTGTATTGTCAATTTATTTAACTACAAACACTAATATATTTAGTTGCATTATTTTTCTTAATAATGCAAACAATTTCTTATAGCGGAGAAGAAACGGCTGTGTACATCTTTTGTTTTCTTCGAATGCTGCTATCGGTGAAATGCCTGAGGTTGAGATAGTACTAGGCATATCTTTAACTTTCCCCATGCCAGTCTTTGTGACGTGCAGTATTATGGAAGTACACACACCGTATCCTACGTAAGCCAATTGAAACAAAAGGCTGCAAAAACCTTGTGATTTAGTTTCCAGTATTTGTGCCACATAAATGTTTGTCCCTAATATTATTTTGTATCCTTACAGCTTTATATATGCTTGGCTTCGTACAACATGATCACCAAGTACCTTATGTTACCACTCTGATGGGTACTCAAAAGCGGAAATCTGACGAGGGTATAAGCTAATGTTATGTAGAATAAACTTTAGATAAATATGTCTGGTTACTTAGGAGTCACTGACCAAAATCATGATATTCAGCCTGATCCTTGTTCACGAAACTATGTTTGGTTAGAGCCTGCTTTGTCCAGCGCTTTAGGTCATAGGCTTTCTTGAGGGGTCTCTTCTCTTTGACTAGTCTTCTCGTTGTTATGGCAATAGCAAGATCATTTGGAAACAGTGTGCGCCAAACAAAAGCATGGAGAAGGGTGGACACCAACAATACGCACACCATTGTTGATGACATGAATGAAAGAGTCATTGCGAGGCCCTTGCTCAAAGCCGAAGGGACGTGCTCTGCGTACTTGATGGTTGCCACTGACGCTGTTGTCATGGGGAAGGTGTAAGACCACCATGCCACCGAGAACCTGTCAATCATTGTTAGGTTGATTAGTTTTAGTAATTGTACGCTAATGATTGGTTCGGTGTATTTACACAATTGCTAAATTTGAGACAAATTGCCTGAAGTATATATAACGGAAATTGCTAAATCTTTATGTAAATTTCCATGCTGACAATTGACAAATCATGTCAATCATTTTAAGTGGATTCACATATTTCATTTAACGATTTTTACTACAGAATAAAGTACCTTAGCATTAAGTGGAATAAGAATCAAAGAAAAAGGACAATTACCTGAATCCTGTGAAGAAGTTGATACGCACAACAAGGGAAATATAGAGAAACAGTGCAATAAAATAGCAAGTTCTCGATAGCCCATCAAAGTCACCATATATGGTTTCCCAGGCAATGCTTGCAGCTGATGGAGCTGCAATAAACATGGAGTAAACAGGATGCAACTCCTTTGGTAGAGCTTCACTAGTTGGCAGTCTCTGATAAAGGGTGACAAACACCACAAGATAATGTGCAAAACCAACGGCCCACAAGAACTTGGCTGCTTCATTCCATCCCACCTTAGAAGCCAAGATCGCACCAACGAAGTTTCCGACAACTGAGAGATGTGAAGATGGATTAGCCACCTTGCAGAGACGCCTCTTTCCACCAGAGAGCCACTGTCCATAAATCTTGAGCTCAAGGAAAAAGTATGGTGCCATGAAAACGCACCAAAGAGCAGGGTGTAGTTTTCCAGGGGCTATTATAGATGGTGCACCAATGGCTAGGAACATGCACACAACCCATGGAGCAAAGAAGAAGTTGATACGAACTGGGTGAAAGTACTCTCTTTTAACAGCTTCAAAATAGAATATGCATTTGAGCAGGTAGGTTATGGAGACTGAAGCAAGGACGGAGAGAGCTAACAGCCAGAGAGCAAGGTTGATGTATGGCGGAATATGGAGGAACTTGGTTGCTGGGCTTGTAGCAAGTGCACGCCACAACACGGCTTGGCTGCTAAGACCAAGACAAATACCAAAGCAACCAATTGGGAATCTTAGGAGAAATGGCCATTTCTCATCTTTGGGTAGGAGAATGTCCTCGGAGTCCTACATTCATTTAGAGTCAATAGGATCGTAAGTCTGAGTCATTGCATGAGGAAAATGTTTAGTCCCCAACTATTAGTGATTATAAATATTTCAATAATGCAAATAATAATTTACGAGAGAATATAGTTGTAAAGGATTTATTAATTTGACTAATAAGTTGAATAAGAAATTTTTATTTAAAAAAATTATATTAATATAATTTTTAAATTGTGATTGAATGAAAAAAATTTACTCTCTCCCCAACATAACAATTGTTTTTATATAATTTTTTGTGTTCACATAAAAAATGGAAAAAGGGTTATAAGCAGAACAATGGAAAAATGAGAGAATATTTAATTACCTTGACTTGATCGAGCTCAGGTCCTCTTAGGGCAGCAAAGTATCGTCCAGCAGGAACACCATTATGAGCAGAGTCATCAGCTACACTCGATCCATGATCGGTTCTCTGGGATTCTGTCTCTCTTTCCTTCTTTGCAGGCAATAAAGAATTCTGCTTACTAAGTGTCGATTTTGTTCTGAAGATACTAAAATCTCCTTTCCTAGCTTCTCCATTAACTCTGATGGCCGAATCAAATCCGCCAAAACTATTTCCACTCCTAGGAAGAATCATTCTCTCATCTTTGGGCTTAGATTCTTTAGTGAGTGCAGAGAAACCTGTCTCTAGTGAAAGTTGCCTGATAAAACTCCTGTTACCTCTCCTGGCCTCTCGAGCTCTAAACTGTCTATTTAAATTACTACCCTTCTTTATTTTTTCTGCTGTCAATCTCGCCAGTGTTTCTTTTTCCTCTTCTTCTTCTTCTTCTTCTTCTTCTTTTGTCACAACTTCATGTATGTCCACAAAGTGATTATTGTCATTAGAACTTGGAGACGTATGTCTTGTGCTGCAATCCATACCTTTTCTCATGATCAACCTTAGGAAGTGGTTCTTCACTTTGGTACTAACTTCTATGTATATGTTGCATGCTTCCCAGAGGAAGAGACGTCACGAGAAGTAGAGAAAAAGAAGAAAAACAGCGCTCTGCTTAGTTGGCGGTTGTTTGGTAGATGAAATGTAGGCCAATACTTTCTAGGAAAATAATGTATCTTTGAAGGGATTTCCCGTGATACGGCCTAAAAAATTTATGTCATATATATGTGAAGAGTTTAACATCATGAGGAGTTGCTATCGATCGGATTGGTTGTTTAGGAAAAGGGAAAGTAATGAAAACACAAGAAGATTTGGGTAATTGAGTGGGCTACAATTATGCATCGGTTGGTGAGTACATATTTCGGTAGCACTAGCTGCATGCCAGTTTACAAAAAAGAACCGAAGACCTACAATTTTGTACGTTCTGCTGTTAGTTCATGGATAGTCTGGACTCTAGCCCGTTAAGGCCTGGCTAAAGGTCGCTTCCTGCTTGCTTATTGGATTGTGAAGAAAACAAAAAACCAATGAGCACATTGATTTGATATAAGGAACCTTAAATATACTAACAATGGTGTGAAAATATATAATTCTTTTTTATATTTAAGGTTTGAGCTTCAGCAGAAAAAGAAGGAGAAAAGGATGGACACTCTTAGCTTTTAGATATGACATAAGAGGGGTAAATTATGCGTGTTAAACCTTTGACTTATTCCAAATTTCAATAAATGACTTGTGTCCACCGTAGGCTATCTAACAATCCATAGATAATTGGTGCCTAGTGCTTATAAACTACTACATAAAAAGCACGAGTCCAGTCTCCAGTGCATCTGTTACGAGCTACACTCAAATAGAGCTGCTACATACTTATAAACTACTACGTAAAAAGCACGAGTCCAGTCTTCAGTGCATCTGTTACGAGCTACACTCAAATAGAGCTGCTACATACTTTCGGATTCTTGTTACATCCTCTCGATTGTTTGCCACAAAAGACAAGTCTTCGGGCTGGAACAACTCCATCTGGAATTGGTTGCTTTGCCCCTGATCATCAATGTTTGCATGCATGTGCAAGGAAAAGCTTTTTCCTTGTAAGATTGTAGTTACCCTAAGGCTCTTTGTTAGACTAGGAATTCAGCATGGCTCTCCTCGATGGCTAACAGACTTCCATCAATTTCATCTTCAAGTTGCGCTATGAAATAGGTTTCAGCAGTAACCTTTATAATATGCATCTTAAGGCTTTTTTTTTTCCAATCGCTACAGTAGCACAAACTATATACAATTCAAAACCTTTCTTTCATGCTCACGCAAAGGAAATAGGGTTTAATATGATTTATGCAATATACATATACACTCAAATTCACAATCTAGTATTTCAAATTTCTTGTATATCAAATATTCATCTCACAACTTGATTACGCTCTATTTTAACCCAAAAATATTTCAAATAATAGTTAGGCATACAAACTAGTTATAATGGCTAGATTCTAAGTATATTGGGCTAGTCAACTAGATACCATTGACTAGCTAAAGTTTTTTCAATTGGAGATTTGTTAAGCTACACTCATTCTCTAACTTTTTTCTTCTTGGGTTAGGCCGGTAAAATCCCTACAAAAACCAACTTTTAAGAACACTTAAAAGTCATACATTTTTAGAACTTCAAAATTTTCAAAATTATCCAAACACCTTAATTTGATTTTCAAAAAACACTTTATTCAAAATCATTTCAAAAGTTTTGCAGAGTTTGTAACGAATCACATACACCTATGAGGGGTATTGATCATTATTCTTTAAATAACTACTAAAGGTAGCTAAAGTTTTTGAGTTTAAAACCAAATACAGAAAATAAGTTAAAAATTCTTTTAAGAAAATTCTGAATAAGAATATCTGCAGAAAAGTATTCTTTTAACCTGTGGAACTATAACAATAATCCAAGTAGGTGATTGTTGTTTCTCATTCTTTTAACCTGTGGAACTATAACAATAATCCAAGTAGGTGATTGTTGTTTCTTTTTGTATACGTATGCAAAAAGTATTCTTTTAACCTGTGGAACTATAACAATAATCCAAGTAGGTGATTGTTGTTTCTTTTTGTATACGTATGCAAAAATCCTGTTTAACATGTTTTATCTTACTTTTTTTTTTCTAGCATTGGTATCAAAGCAGGTATGTTTTTTATATGCATGCTAAAATCAAGATGTCATAAATATTTTGGATGTGCTATGTTTCTTGCTATATCATACTAGGCTCATGAGTTATTTGTGTATAACACTAAGTCGCGCTATTTTCTGCAACACCAAGATAGCAAAACTCTACCGAATAAGGCTTGAGTTGTTCTTTAGGAGAGAAGCAGTTCCACTGTCATCAGAAGCTAGAAGAGAATTAAAAAAAGAGAATAAACCGCAGAGAAGAGGCGGAAGAAGACTCCTATTCTTAAAAAAAAACAAAAGGCATGTGGCTTCTTCAAAAGTTAAATGTTTTGTTAAAACAATAAATATAACAAGATAAAAGGCTTAACAATTGGGTTGTTTTTTAAAATAAGATTAAGGCTTTATAATTTCTGGATATACGTGTCATAATAACCAAGAATGGGTTAAGGCTTTGGGCTTTAAGATCCAACATGTTAGTAAGCTTGTGACAATTTTTGGGTTGTAATGATATGTAGAGAAATGGTTAAAGTTTTATGATCCAAAATGATAATAAGGTTTTGGGCCAACAAACAATGAATGACCATGTCTATATGATACCTTATAGGCTATGACTTGGACCCTTAATATATGACTTTCTTTCATTATGATTGAAGGCTTAGGCGTTAATAACCACGTTGATGTTGAGCAAGACCTTATTATCTTTATTGATGTTTTAAATTAAATGTAACATAAAGAATTAGAAATAATTTTTCTAATTTATACAAACTAATTAATTTAGTTAAATTAGTTTCCAATTAAAATAAAATATTAGAAATTAGTTTTTTGAATAATATTAAAATAATTTGTTTAGTTAAAATAAACTTAGAAATAAGTTTCTAAAACCAACAAAATCATAAATGAGTTTTCTAATCGTATTATTTTTGTTGAATTAAAATTAGACATATGATTTCTAATTAAATCAAAACTAATTTTTTTAGTTGAAAATAGAAAGGAGTTTCATTAGAAATTAGTTTCTAATTAAACCAGGATAAATTGATTAGTTCAATTATAATTTAAATTAGAAATAAGCTTCTGATTCAATTTGGATTATTCATATTTGAATTTCATTAGATTAGAAATAAGTTTCTAATTGATTAGAAATTAATAGCATAATTTGATTAGTTCAATAAATTGCTAACATAATTAAATTGTTTCCATTCTATGAGCATGAGTTCGTTACGTGTTAGACAAAATAATTTGTTTATTTTGTGCAATCTTCTGATTCCTGAAAATTTGTTTTTCAGAAAGATGCCTATTGTTAAGCAAACGCTCAAGCTTATTCGATGTGAGGCACAGAAGAGGCGTATTGGCAACATGTATGTACAGTTAGTTAACATGCGTTTAATGCCTGGAGATGGTCTAATATAACATGTTATTTCGGTTAATAACATGATGCAAGAGTTATGTTTTGGAGGTTGTCCAGCTTATGCAGATGTTGAAGTAAAGTATATGACTTTGCTTGCAACATTACCTTAACCTCAAGGCGAACTGTTACGAATGCTCTGGAATAATATGCTTAACAAGAAGACTTATAATTTGTTAGTGATGACATTTATTAAAGAGATATGTAGAAGGGAGTTGATTAGGACTTTGTATCTTATAGGTCTTCCAATGGAACTAGTAAGAGCTATTATACTTCGAGCTTCGTGAACTGTGTCACGCGAATTCTTGAACTCATTTCTGCGTAGGGTTCGTTACCTATAGATTGTTCATAGGTTGTCGCGCATTTAATGCAATATATTGTTTTATAAGAACAAAGTCTTGATTTTTATGTAATATGTTTACATGTATTTCATATAGGAATTCATCTAGAGTAAAGTAATTAGGATTTGATTGTTGTATGAATGATGATTGAACATATTAGTGGACTTTTGATTTCATAAGGAATTGTGATCGAATTATTTACTCTATGAACGATTAATATGACATTAATGTGCATATATATTTCTTTCTTATTGTAGAAACTTAATGTTTAAAAAAAAGGTTACTGCTTCAAAGAATATTATTGTTGAACTAAATAGGGGTGAGAAACTCAATGGTGACAATTATGAAATTTGGAATATGAAAATCCAATATGTGCTGGAGGAGCAAGAGGCTCTTAAACTATTAAACCTAACCATGGAAGTTCCTGAGGAGGGCAATACGACCCAGCATAGGAGGGACCATAAAGCATATGAATTATGGAGAAAGAACTCTTTAGCTCGTATCACATTACTGAGTAGCATGGATAATGATATCATGCGAGAGTTCCGTAAATTCAAAACTACATAGTACATGTGGTCCGCATTGGCTGCTTATTTTGGAGGTGCTTTAGTGACTAAATTGAGGTCACTTACAATTAAGTTTGATACTTATAAGAAGCGCCTAGATGATAGAATGCAAAAACATCTGAGGCAAATGTCCAATATGGTAAGTGGGTTACGTGATGTTGGTTATAAGCTTTCCAATGAACAATAAGTGCAAGTTGTGATTCGTTCACTGCCTCAGAGTTAGGAGCATATGAAGATGCATCTAACTCATAATGAGAACATCAAGACAATGAAAGATGCTACGAGACACCTCATCTTGGAGGAGACGCGTCTTGAAACCTCAAAGATGTCTTTTGAGGCACATGCAATTAGTTCTAGATCACATGGAGCTATGAACAAGAAACGCAAGCATCATGGTGGACTCAAGTGGAAGAATAATAAGAGATTCAATCACTCTCCTCAGGAATCCAAGAAAGCAAAATGGAACCAACATGGAAAGAGAAAACATCCCTTCAAGAAGAAGAACATGAAACATGTGAAGTGTTATAATTGTGGTAATAAGGGCCACTTTGCTCGAGATTATATCGAGCCCAAGAAGGTATAGCTTTATAGTACAAACATTTGTTCCGTGAATATTTCTTGTTCTATTTTTCTAACTGAATCACATCCTTTGTGGATTGCAGACTTAGGAGCAACCAACCATATAGCGAAGGATAGAGATGCCTTTGTTGAGTTTCGTAAACTCCTACATGGTATTCGATGGCTTTATGTAGGTGACAATTCCAGAGTTGCTGTACAAGAAATTGGACATGTAAATTGGACATGCATGGAGGACGACCCCTCATCCTATATGAAGTATTATTTGCTCCACAGATTCATAGGAATCTCTTATCTGTGTTGATGTTGGTTAGACTTAGTTTTAATATAAATTTTTGTAGCAATGGAATGGATTTGTATCTTGGATCTATTAATTATGATCATGATTTTTATTGGATGGTTTTATTGTACTGGATGTATTAAAGGAAAATAATAATATTAGTTATTCATTATTCACATCTAGTAATTCCAATAATGTTACAACTTTGTGGCATGCTAGACTATGTCATATTGGTCAAAATCGAATAAGTCAATTAGTTAAGGAAGGACTTTCAGGTAATCTAAGTCAAGTAGATCTACCTATATGTGAGCATTGTTTAGCTGGTAAAATAGCAAGAAAGTCATTTGAAAAGGGAATACGAGCTTTATATCCATTGCAATTAATTCATTATAACATATGTGGTCCAATGAATGTAAGGGCTAGACGTTGGACAGTTTATTTCATCACCTTTATAGATGACTATACTCGTTATGGTCATGTTTATTTAATTTCTCATAAATCGGAAGCATTTGATTGTTTCATAAAATAAATGAACTTGGTTGAGAATCAATTAGATAAGAAAATAAAAACATTACAAACTAATCGTAGACGAGAATACTTATCATAACATTTTAAGGCTTTATGTGATGAGAAAGGAATAGAAAGACTATTAACAATTCCTAAAATCCCACAACAAAATGGCATTGTTGAAAGACGAAATAGGATGCTATTAGAAATGATTAGGTTCATAATGACCCAAGCACATTTACCAATCACCTTTTGGGGTGATACGTTGGTAGTAGCCACCTATGTACTTAATCGTGTGCCCATAAAATCAGTTATTAGCACACCACATAAGTTGTGGACTGGTGGGAGACCTGATGTGTCAAGTTTTAGACCTTGGGGGTGTGCAGCCTATGTTCATGATCTCTCTCACAAACATGAAAAATTAGGCCCAAGAGGGAGAAAAAGTATTTTTATTAGATATTTAGAACACTCAAAAGGATACGTGTTCATTAGTGAACAACGTAATAGAGGTGTAACTGAATTTGAATCACGAGATGTAATATTCTTAGAGAATGATTTTCTCTTGCAAGGCAAAATAGGTAAAGATCTATTGTTATATGAGTTGCTTGACTGGAATAATTCTATTATGAAGAATCAAGATGAGGAACTTCAACCAAATGGGAGCAATTCCACATAATGATGATTGATCTGAGTGGGAGCAATCACATCAATCATGAATTTGTTTATAATGAATCTCGATTAAGACGAAGTAATCGAGGAATAATTCCCCAACGTCGTTTTGAGATTAAAAGAGAAATTAATATGATTGTTCCGCAAGAGGAAGAAGAGCCAAGGAATATAAATGAGGCTTTTACTGGCCCTGCTAAAGAAGAATGGCTGAAAGAAATGAAAGAAGAAATGGCTTCTTTAAGCTTAAATCA